>OX031017.1:33485453-33850453 GCA_943736025.1 Tenthredo mesomela
TATGTATGTATACTAGTCCGATATATCACGCAACTGTATAATAATATAATAGCGCATGAGTAAAGTGAGAAATTACGCGGACGGTATATAGTATAGTCCAAATGATGAGAGAATATTAGTGAGAGAGAGAGAGAAACAAGGAATCCGAAATTACGGTAAAAAGATTCGTACATATACGTATAACTCTGATCAACCATACACGACTGTTGTTGTTGTTGTTGTTGTGCGTCCGTAAACATCGAATCGATAGAAATAGTCGCGTGTAGACACGTGTTCGCGGGAATGACTGAGCCTAGCCAGCTTTCTATGACACACGTAGCTATATGAGCGGTGTGGGGTAAATAAGAAGAACTGTAATGCTGCCGAACGATACGATGCGATGCGATGCGATGCGATGCGGCATCGCGCGTTAAAGAGTTCGCGATCTATATAAATAATATACTGTATTATATACGTGTGTATATTAACGGATATCAAAGGAACAAAAACAAGAAGAGGAAATATGAGAATTTGCTAAAACTCTTTGAATATATAATTCAGAACGTTTATCAAGCTGTGATTTATATTTATATTTATATTTATATATATATATATGTATATCTATATAGTGTTGACTAACTATTCGAGTCTCGCCTTCCCTAGCTTTAATCTATCTATCTGTCTATGAAGAAACTATTTTAAAACTCTGTTATATTTAAGTACGAATGCCAAATGCTCGCGGATAGTTACATTACAGCGAGCTAAACAAAGCAGTTGACCTCTGACGTCGATTGAATATTTAACTACATATACACACTCGTTACTGTACTCTACTGTATTGTATTCTGTATTGTACACGCATCTCATCCGCGAACAAAGACTTCTCGACTGTTTTATTCAATTTTATTCCCTTTGCCAAATCCATCTCTTAAAACACAAAAGAGAAAAAGAGAAAGAGAGAAAGAGAGAAAGAGAGAGAGAGAGAAAGAGAGTGAAGATAAAAAAAAAAAAAAAAAAAAAAAGGGGCATCATCGAATCACACATACATGGATTAATGTTTGTTCCGTTTGTTTGTACGTTTGAAATATTTGAAAAGTAAATTCGAATGTAATAAAATAACCGTCTCGACGATTAGGATTAGGATTAGGGGTTTCAGAATACTACTTACGGGATAGTAGACCCCTTGAGGAGGTAAAAAGAACGCCCCAGAGCCCCACAGTTTGAGGCCGTTTTGCTCCACGGTATTAACGAAGAAAACGATAAATCCCACTATCGCCGTTCCCAGCTATACGGCCGGGGACACGATCAATTGTTGTTTCTCAGCTTTTCTATGTGTGTGCTGTATGCTTCGTATTTATTTATATATATATATATATATATACCGGCGTAATACGTTTTTCACTACACTTTGCACAATATATTAAAATACGATATACTAATATAATAATATTAAGAAATTCGAACAATTTATCAACAGAATTATTATTATATCTAGTTTTCTTGCTTTTTTTTTTTTTTTTTTTTTTCTTTCTTTTCTATATTATTATCATATATATATATATATTTATATTATTTCCCTCGATTCACAAACACTAAGATAGATAGATAGATAGATATAAACAATTATTAATAAATGATGCAGATATAGTCACGCTTTGTGGTTTACCCTCAAATATTATTTAAACAAAACCTTAACACTCGACGATATATCAAACGTATATATATATATATATCAAATATAGATTCAAATATATATTATATATCAGTTCGATGAAACTACGTATAAGTGTGTATAATATATAACAATATATATCATAAATACACGCACGCGTTTTAATTTCTTTCTTTTTATATATCTTTTACTTTATTTAAAAAAAAAATTAAAAAATTCTTTTCTTTATACTATATCGCTTTATTATTATTATTATTACTCTTTCTATTATTATTATTATATTATTATTATATTATTCAATATTCTTATACTTTATTATAATGTATTTCACAGAAAAACTAAACACGATCGCGCTACCGGACACCTCTTCACTCCTGCGTCGTCCCTCTGCGACTGCTCGACGGCGCCGAACTCCGCGTCGATCCCGCTCCCCCCTCCCCCCCTCTATCCCCTCTCTTCGTCCCGTCCTCACGCCACCCCCAATACCATCACCCCTCGTTCTACACTGGCGCCACACAGCTTCGACAACCGTAACTAAACCAAACTCGACTCTCGCCTCCTTTCCTTTCTCCGGTATAGGTATACCTAGGTGGTAGTCGCGGTTATTTGTTTGTTTGTTTGTTTGTTGTTTGTTTGTTAGTTAGTTTGTTTGTTTCGTTGGTTGTTTGTCGTTTTGCATTTTTTTTCTTTTTCTTATATATACATAACTACGGTTCCGTTCATGCCTAGATAACCACGAGGTTTGTTCAATTCAACCCCCGAATTAGTAGCTTTTTTTTTTTTTTTTTTTTCGTTTTTTTTGCGCATATTTCTGGTCTGAATAACCGGAGCTATAATAAACCGCGTGATAATTTTGATTCTTCGTATGTATACACAGATCGTGATGATTAATTATTTTGATCTAAAAATTCTATATCTTTATAAAATCTCTCGTATTTTTCGTATTTTTTTTTTTTTTTTTTTCTTACTGAGAGCATCAACGCATCATGATGGCCTCGTGATCCATATAAACGAATATAATTTCGTCACCGTGTGACGTCACGAGTTAAGGTCAACGTTCAAGATCCCCTCAACCACGTATAAAACATTCAGAAACTAATACTGATGTGTTAATAAACAAGAGAAAATATAATAGAATAACTAAAAACTGTATTAGGTATAGTTATACTTATAATGATTTTTCGTTGAAAATATAAACTGAAAATCGTTACAGTCTTTCTATTCACCCTTTTTCCTTTTTTCTATTTTTTTTCTTTTTTTTTTTTTTTTTTTTCGCTCACACACAAACACATATTCGAATCATTCATTATTCGTGTTTACCCTCTTCATCTATATCGCACAGTTCGTGGCGGGCGTTGGTGGCGTCGTAGGTGGATCGCTAAGGGGAGCGCGGAGATGGGTGGTAGAGAAGTAAAGGGGAAGGGAGAGACGTGGATAAAGGAGGGAGTCGAGGGAAGGCGGCGGCGGCGGCAGAAGCAGCAGCAGCAGCAGCAGCAGCGGCAACGGCAGCAGCAGCACCGACGGCCTTTCGTTCTCGTTTGCAGCATTGCGGTCGATGCCGTGCGCGCAACCCCACGTTTCGAGCCCCGGGGGCCTCCGAGGGTCGGCGTCGACGACGAGCCGCACATACACTATATGCACAGCAGCCGAGTATTCCATGCCTCGTAACATTTTTGGTTCAGGGTTTTTTTTAAGGGTTTATTTAGGTATACATCAAACTTTTATTACAATCTTTTATTAAATAGGTGTGTGTGTGTGTGTGTGTGTGTCTATATGCGCGCGTGCAAAAGAGGTTGACGTCAGAATCTTCGAACCCCCATAATAATATACCGGTGTCTTCTATTCCCTTATGTTTTCATCTTTATTTTCTTTATCTTTTAACTTATATGTGTTATTCTTGTTTATTCATTTATTTATTTATTTATTTATTTTACTTTACGATCTTCGTTGTTTCAAAGTATAAATTGTTCTTATTCAATATAATATCTTTACTATTTATCCTCTTGTCCATATAGGATGAAAATTTTCATTTTTTTTTTTTTCCACGAATTTCCACAGAATGGACCAAAATCGTAAACACACAAACAGAACCGTATTATATAATATTATAAAAATAATAGAAATACACGATATTCGAAGATCGAATAAAATCGATAAAATAATTTCGTTGTTTTTTTTTTTTCTTCCTTTTTTCCTTCCTCACATATTCATGTATAAATTATATGTACCTATAGATATAAGGATTTTTAAATTCTCAAGAAATCATCATTATATAACGTATATGATAATTATAGGCACGCGTAATAAGTATAGAGCGTGGGGTTTATGGAATGCTTTTAATCAACGCGGGGATCCGCGCAGTATATACGCATACCTACCACCTATAGGTACCCACCCTTCTCTAAAAAAATTGACTCAGGGTTTAAATTTGATAGAAAATTTCTCATTTCTGGATTTATTAATATATAATATATATATACCCACGCCCGTTCTATAGTGCGAAGAAAGAGAGAGAGAGAGAGAGAGAGAGAGAGAGAGAGAAAGCCCTCAGGCTGGCTTGGCAGGATGACGGGCAGACAAATTACCCCACGTGAGAACTGCTGCTGCTGTTGCTGCTCTTGCCATCGTTGCGTTTTAGGTATAGCCGAGTATATAATGTTAGTATTCATTTTTGGATAAAATTAGCCTTTAAAAAATAAAAAAAAAATAAAAATAAAAAACATATTTTTGTATAAGAAAAATTCTTTATTTCTGCGCAAAGAAAAGAAAGAAAAACAAAATAATATGAAATAAAGTATAAAAATTGTAATGAAAAGAATAATGAGTAAAAAATATAATATATACTTTTTTTTCTCGTAATTACGACGATTCTATAATTCGCGAAGTACTCAATGCGCGAGACGTTATAATGTTTAGAGTATAAAATCCACCCCGTTACACCCTACACCCCCGTCCCATTTCTCTCATTAGCGTAAGCGTTCTCTAGATTGAGCGGTAGTCCGCACTCCGTGTCGTATCATGGCGTTGCGTGGTATAGCGTGGCGTGGCATAGCGTAGCATCGCTGTCGCAGATATGCAGCAGCAGATATACAGTCAGATTTGAAAACCGTATAACGCGCGAGAGATACGAGGAGTTTGAGTATAATTATAATTATAATTACAATGATAATGATAATGGTAATTGTAATGGTAATTAATATTATAATGCTGGTATAGTAACATAAGATTGACGGAGAAGAGACTATCACGGATTGGAGGAGATGAAGATATAGAGCAAAAAAAAAAAATAAAGAGAGAAGAGAAGAGAAAGAAAGAAAGAAAGAAAGGCAGAAAGAAAGAAAGAAAGAAAGAAAGAGAAAAAGAAAATAGAAAGCAAAGTCTGCGTCTCTCCTTCCTCAATTCCCATTCCCCCCCCCCCCCCCCCCCCCCCCCCCCCAAACCCAACCCAATAGAAATGAGGTTTATTCGCCCTCCTTCAATGGGTGCCGCACGGACCCCTCTCTCATCTCGTTGCCCGTAGCAACCGACCGACCCGAAGGGTGCAAAAACTATGCTGCTACAAGATCTCGCGCCTAGATGATGTATGCACAAGTAGTAGTAGTATACGTGTGTTATAATATGACGTCGTCGCGTATAGTACGTAATATTATACCATACGTATATGCTAAGTATTATATTATATTATATTATACATATATGTATATAGCTATTTTCATGATTATAAATATTTGAGAAAAAAATAATTCTTTTCTTTCTACTATTTCATTTTCCATTTTCCAATTTCCAATATCTTTTCTATATATATAGGTATAATAATAATAATAATAATAATAATAATAATAATAATAATAATAATATGTATTATTATATACACAAAATGTAAGACGTCGACGGTTTTTGACAAGAAATTATTTATCTTGGCTCTCATACATATTATATATTGTGCGGATCCAAGTAGCTAGAGAGAGATTTTAGTCGATGATAGACGAGGCGTGGGATAAAACGGTATATATATATATATATATATGAGGCATATATATATATATATATATAGGTTACACGTAATATATGCAAGTGCGTTTCATTCAGAGAAACGTGTTTATAATTAAAATAATACCTATACGTGTGATAAATCGAATTTCTGCGTTATCGTAAATTTATAATACATGGTATAACAGAGTTTCGAGCCGAATAAGGTCGCCGAGTCACTGCAGCTTGCAACTCTTGCACATATTATCCCAGCTAGGTACATATACAAATATATATACGTTAGTTAGTTAGTTAGTTACTCCAGAAAGAGCGAAAAATAAAGAAAAATAAAGAAAAAGAAAAAAAAAAAAAAAAAAAAAGGGAAAGAGCGAGACTTGCTCTCCGCATTCAAGTGCAGTACCAGCAGCAGTACTATAGTAGGTAGTATACTACCACCACTACCACACCAAGTCGACAGCAACGATATATTTTTAGCTTACTTAGTTCGGTTCCGAAGCTTTGGGGTTGCTAGTCTAAAACACATCTGCTGTGGTTCTTTACACGTGGAGTGCAGATGTCTTTACCGCATGTGAAACTCGATTTAATTTACAGAGAATCTAATACACTTTGGAAAACCTTTGTTATAATTTGTATATATATATATATATAGGTATATATATGTATCTATGTGCAAGGTATATGAATGTATTATACAAGACCAGAATTCAAATTTAAATTCAAATTCTCTTCCCCTGTTTCAATATAATCTCAAACCCTGATGTGACGGAACTTCAACACTTGCGATAATACCTAATTATTATTTATCCACGAAGAAAATTCGCGTTTATTTTTTACTATGATGATAACTGGTTGGTGGAATTCCGCCGATTCCACCATAAAGAACAAAATTAAACAAAAAAAAAAAAAAAAAAAAAAAAAAAAAAACAAACGTAAATCGACACGAACATATCGACCGCTCCTAAGAGAAAGAACGTAACTCGCGAAGCGCGCTAGTAACGACCTATCTCGGACATAGCGCTAGTAAGAACCTATTTCGTGAATCCGGCTAGTATGAACGTATCTCGCCGATGCGCATAGTAAAGCCCTAACTCGGAAGTAGCGCTAGCACAAACGTAGTTGGCAAATTCTGCTAGAATAAACGCAACCTAAAAAAAAAATAATAATTAATAATTAATAATTAATAATAATTAAATTAAAATAAATTAATTAAAAATTAATAAATAAAATAATTATTGAATATTTAAATATTAATATTAATTATTTTTTATTTTTTATTAATAATTATTAATTAATTAATTAATTATTATTTCTATTACTAATAATTTCCCAACTACGTTTGTATAGCGCTACTTCCGAGTTAGGGCTTTACTATGCACATCGGCGAGATACGTTCATACTAGCCGGATTCACGAAATACGTTCTTACTAGCGCTTTGTCCGAGATAGGTCGTTACTAGCGCGCTTCGCGAGTTACGTTCTTTCTCTTAGGAGCGGTCGATATATTAGTATACATTTCGTAATTTTATATTTCGAGGCTTGTAGGTATGTGCCTGGTATTTGTATCTCAATCATCGTTTCCATCTAAGTACTTAAATAAGTAAGTAAGTATAAGTAAGTAAGAAAGATGCTGGTGCACAATATCTTCCGTTGTTTGTTGGCCGTGACGTGAACCGTGAGCGCGTTGTGTTTTATACATTATCCCTATATAATACACCATACATACATATACATACATACATACATATATACCCAACTATTTATGATGTATCCATGTATCAAATACATGTACGATAACTATATACATATATATATACTACAGAAAAATTTTCTGCTCAACGAAGAGAGCTATGAACGAGAAGAGAGGTTGCTATGGAGACTGAAAGTGCCTCTCCAACCGAACTCTCGAAACTCTCCAGAAAACGCCGACAGCTTCGCTCTCATTTATTATAAATATGTATGTATGTACGTATGTATGTATATGGATAATGCATATATATATATATATATATACATATATACATTTACATTATACATAGATGCACAGAAAGAAAGGTTAACTTGATTCAAGACAATTTTGCGGTCCAAAAATGAAGACCGAAATTTTCTCGGATCAAATCAAAATTTTTCTCGAACCAAGAAAGATATACAAACGTCCGTTTTCATTTTATTTTATTTTATTTTTTTTTTCATTTTCATTTTCATCCAAAAAAAAAAATGAAGAAAAACGTTTGAAAACTATTTTTTCCTCATCTCCCGCAGCGATATACGTTCTCCTTATATACTTAGGTATTTAGGTATACACGCAGTTAAGATTCATCTGCTTGTTTTAAAACGCAAAAAGCTGTACGCAGCTGTGTTTTACGTTTACATTTATACATTCCCTGACCCTTCCGCGTCAGACCGGCTGAGTCTTTTTGGGTGGGAACAGAGTGGTTTACCAGTCCAGTGGTACGAAGTGCTTCGGGTTCTTTTTTTTTTTCTGTTTTTTTTTTTTTTTTCTTTTTCTTTCCAATTTATTTACAAAAATATAAAGAATGAAATCAAATTCGAATTTCGAAAGATTAAAAAAAAAATTTAGAAAATGAATTCCTTCGTCAAAATATTAATACCCTCGTAGTTAAATGATTAGAAATTCTTATTTCATAGAACGAGGGTGTAAACGCAGTTAGGTAGGTACCTAAGTCGGGCGTCATCACCACATGCGGTTTCTTTCGACTTGGTTGTCAGAGTTTCGCTCTTTCCCGCGATGTTTTAACGATTTGTATATTTTGTCGCTCCCGTTCTGTATTATACATCCGTTTCTAAATATCTTAGAGACTTAGATCTCTACCTCTGTAGTACCTAATACCCATACGTATATAAATATATATATAAGTATGTATATATCCTATACGCGATGTGATACGCTGAGACTGAAGCTGCGGCTGCAGGGGGTACGTAAATATAGTGTAATATAGATACACAAATATACCTACGCGTATGTATTTCGTTTAGGAATTTGAAGAAAAAAAAAAAAAAGTTTCATAATATTTTTACAATATAATTAACGATGTGTATTGTTATCCCCTATATATAGGGGATAAGTTATGAGGATCTTTTTCTTTTGTACCTATAAAGAAAGAGCGAGAGAGATAGAGAGAGAGAGAGGAGATTGTTTGTTTTTTTTTTACGGCCGGTATAGAAATAATTTATAATAATTTTCGTATAGTTTACCTATGGATGTAATAATAGGTAGCCATGAGAATAGTGTAAACCCTGCGCATATACGTTATACCTACATCACACGCTGTTATACCTATAAACCGCGGTTCGTTGAGCGAAATAATTTTCTATATACCGAGAAATCGTAAATTCTAAGAATATTTGAGGATATATGTTATGCTATGCGTGTGTGGGTTGAACAGCGGGACTTTGAGATTTCAAGTAAATATTTCATCGTCAAGGATATTAAGATCAAAACGTATATAGGTAAATGTTGAATATAAATTATTTGTATGATATACTATATATATATATATATATATTACTGTGTCAAAAAAAAAAAAAAAAACGATATCTTCTTTTTTGTTCGGGCCCTTTCGAAAATAGTTAGTGTTTAATATAAAGAAAATTGTCCCCAAAGCTTAGCTATGTGGCTCGAACAGAGAATTAGCGCATTTGAAAATAAGATTTCCCATATATTTCAAATGGCAAAATTTGTTTGTCTTAGTTTTATTTTTATAATTCTCTTTATTCAACTGATAAGAATAAAGTAAATATACGGTTTTTAAGGGAACAAAAATTTCTGAGAAAATGTATGAAAAAAAATTTTTTTAATTAATTTGTCGAAAAGTAAGTATAGTAATGAAATATACATATGACTTTTAAACCAGTGTAACTCGTTAACGGTTCAATCGAGCAACTTGGGCCAAAGGACTATTTTTTTAGATCATAAAATTCTCTACAAAACCGTATATCTACTTTATTCTTATCAGTTGAATAAAGAGAGTTATAAAAATAAAATTAGGATAAACAAATTTTGCCATTTGAAATACATGGGAAATCTTATTTTCAAATGTGCTAATTCTGTGTTCAAGCTACATAGCTGAGCTTTGGGGACAATTTTTTTTGTATTAAGCACTAACTATTTTCGAAAGGGCCAGAACAAAAAGAGGATGTTGTTTTTTTTTTGTTTTTTTTTTGACACAGTCTAATATATATATATTCCAGAGAGTGTGAGAGTGCGTTCTTGTCCATATGAAGAATGAAGGAGAAGCAGCAATAGTGGCTTTTAAAGAAATTCAGTGTATTCACATTTCGAAGATGATGAAAAAAAGAAACGTGACATTATAGACTCGCGTAACTCGCGTAACTCGGTAACTCGGTAACTAGCCACAAACACGTAATAAAGTCATAAAAGAAACCTCAAGAATTATTATAGTCAAAGTATAACGTATTTTAAAAATCTTATGCCTCGCGCGCGTCTGATCACAGCTGTAGTAAGTTGCGCGAGAGGAGTCAAGGTGAAAACGATTATTTCGTTGATCCATACTATACAGCTAGCGCGTTTAACCGACTGAAGCAAAAAGCTAGAATAGGAGTAGAGAATATTTCCTTGCTACGTATATAGGTATATATATATATATATATATAATACACCATAAATATAATGGGAAAGAATTCTACCGAGGGAAAGGTGGTTTCGGGTCTTGTGGGACGCATGGCTATGGCTATGGTAGGTAGACAGTGTGCTGCAGCCTACCCATCCGGGCAGAAAAGGGATGAAAAAAAGTCGGCCAAAATTGGCCCAATTATTACAGCCTGTTAGACAGCAATTCCAGGAGGGTATCGCCCTCTTTACACGACTGGTATATCGGATTACAGGGCCGTACTCTCTGGCAGGGGTCCAGCCATCATGGGCTAAATATATTCTCCCGGAATACGCGTGGTGAATCAGTTGTTTAAATCACGCGCTAAACCATGGAGGTATATAAGAGCGAGAATATATCCAAAGAGAAATAAAGAGAGAGAGAGAAACAGGATTGTTATTGCGTACGCGATCCTCAATGGAACTCCATCCCATCAGAATTCTGATCGTTGATCTGAATAATACGTGCCTTAATTTTTAATTTTTTTTTTTTTTTTTTCTTTTCATTCATCTTTTTACTACGTAATACCGTGATTACCGTATAATTTCCGTTCATTAGTATAGCTTGTGATTGACTAGTCTACTTTGCGGTGAGTAGAAAAAAAAAAAAAAGCTTCTGAACATGTTTAATGCATGTTTTTTTTTTTGTAATCCACCTTTTGCATGGTGTAATGTTAGAGAAAAAACTCTTTAGATAGATTTATACACGATAAGACAATAACGAGGATATACTGTTTTAAATAATGAATATATAGCGCTTAACTCTAACTGGTCGCTAATTGTCTCAATAATAATAATAATAATAATAATAATAATAATAATAATAATGATAAAAGTAATAAAATAAAATTAACTCGTTATTTATTCTCACATGATAACGTAACCGACGAATAACAACAAACCCCCAATACAGTTAGAAGATAAGTTACCATCAGTTTTTCACCATAGAACTTTTATCGACCGAGGGAGAAACAACCCTGTAGATGTAGATAATATCGACGAAGTCGATGTCGGTAACGAATAAATAACAAACAATGTTCCGACCTCTGGTGGAATTTTTATCAACCTTTCGGTATTTGAATTTCGTATACTAAATAATACACGATGAAATTTTTCATCGAATAGAGAAAGATTATTATTTTTACAACATCGAGTTGAATGTTATTGATATTATTATTATTATATTATTATTATTATTATTATTATTGGTTATATTTTTTTATTGTCAATCCAATAATTTAGACATGAAAATATTTCGAATACTTGTGAACTCGGTGATATGAAATTTTTTTTTGTTCACCGTGAATGAAAAAAAAAGTTCGTTTCTTATATATAAACGTTTTAATCGACACATACCCATATCTCACGGTCCAATTCTTCCCATTCATAATTCAAGGCGCGTCTTAATTGTATATTCCTCAATCTAACACATAGACTAATCATTGTTTTACACTGTTTTATAAACACCGTTGCAACAATCGACGAATTATTGATATAGCTCATAGCTCTGTCAATTTGATCAACTAGTATAACCCTAGAAGGTGGCGTTTGTCGTTTGTTTTCTCCGCTTTCCCGCCTAGTATTATTCTATATCATTACAGTATCTGCTTACCGACGCGGTAACTATCTAGGTACTTGAAAAGACACCGTTGACACACAAGTTTAACGCAAGGCTCGCCTAACACGGTCGGTAAGGTAGAAAATCTCTACCTTTATTTTTATCTTCTATTAATATTTATTACCATATATTATGAAATTAGATCGTCGATATAATGAATGAAACAAATGAAAATAAAAATAAAAATTTCGAATTTTATATATAATATAAACTCACAGTGAGAATAAATAGATGCACAATTTATTTCTCATATACTTTGGCGAAGATTAGAAACGAAAGACGATTAAAAATTAAACAACATTTTTTTTTTTTAATCAAATCATTTGCAATATATTTAAATATATATAGACACTTGAGTAGATTAATTTTGTTATTATTAACTTCAAATCTGACCTCTGGTTTTATTGCAAATGTTAATAAAAAAAAAAAAAATCTTTGATGATAGTTTATTTTTATTTTTTTTTTTTTATTTTATTTATTTTTTTTTACTTTATCGCATATTAATCATCGTTAATGATATTCCTGCGATTTAGGCGCGCGGATATATCGGGGGATTGATTAAGTAATATTCACCATGTACCACCACTTGATTAAAATAATTAGCCGTGAATTTCGGCACATATAATACGAAGCGGTTCTCATAATAATATTTAGAATTTGTTTTCGATTAATTCCGATATGTAGTAGATATACACACGCACTAACACGCACGCGATAATTGACACGATGATATTTCTTTGAAATATGCGAAATATCGTAATTACGCACAATTTATTTTCACCGGCACAAGTCATGCGGCGATGAATATTATTCACGACTACTTCAGTTTAGATATACTGTTTACAATACCTAGAGTCACATCCTACTCTATATTATGGCTATGTCACATTGTCCTATCGACTCTCAGAATACCCATAGACATAATTTGTTTTTTTCCTCTTTTTTTTCTTTTTTTTTTTCTCAAGAACTCTACCATCGAGTATAAACGCGTATTTTTCCACGAATTAGAACCATACGATACTCAAGTCACCACATTGTCGAATTGCAGATTTACAACTTGAACTCACAAATTTATGACGTATGCTATTCAATCGCATTGTTATCAATATCATCATTATTCTTAAGTTTTTTGTTATTGTTGTTGTTGTTGTTGTTGTTTCATTAATAATCAGTCCATAAATGTTCTGAGATTTTTTTGATATTTTGTTATACTTTTGTCTTTTTTTAGTAAAGAGTTTTTCTTTGCGGGTCTATTTAAGATGATTTGGGGGAAAAAAGAGATAAAAAAAAAAAAAAAAAACAAAGAAACAGCAGCTACGACTGCGTGTACATTAGGGTGGTTAAAAAAAGACCTAATTTCTCAGATGTTGCTGCTCATTCGTGAATATGTTTGTTTGTGGCTTTGAAAAATTATTCCATTTTTTTGAGCTCTATAGGACAATATTTACTACGGCCTCAGTGAAGTTGAAATTTCGAAATTTTGCCATTTTTGGCATCTTCAAAGTTCTCAGATCAAAGTCCTCATCTGGCTACCTCTAGGTTCTCATTCAATGAGGATGTTGGTTCAAGATGAGACTCGTACGATAATATTTAGTACTGCCTCAGAGACATTGAAGTTTTTTCACTATTTAGGGGTTTTCTTAGAGATTGGACCGCCAGGTGTTGCTCATGAGACAGTCTTTTCTTACCATTTTAAGGAAGAAGTACACGAAGTTTCACGGAGAAAAATGTGCTGTTGAATTTACTATGTGCTTAGTTGTATATGTGACAACTACTTTTTACAGTAGAAATGACAAGAATTGTGGTAACATTCACCTCTGCTGCAATGTACCAAATACTAGAATTGTGGTAATTTCTACTGCAAAAAGTAGTTGTCACATATACAACTAAGCACATAGTAAATTCAACAGCACATTTTTCTCCGTGTTGCAGTCTGTGGGACCATTTTTTACTATTGCCTCATGTCGCTAATTTTACTTGAAGGAAAGTCGCCCTCAATGAGGCAGTAGTAAAAATAGTCCCGCAGACTGCAAACTGCTTGGATTTCTTCCTTACATTGGTAAGATGAAACTGTCTCATGAGCAGCACCTGGCGATCGAATTTCCGAAAAAACGCAAAATATTGAAAAAAAAAAACTCCAATGTCTCCGAGGCAGTACTAAATATTATCGTACGAGTCTCATCTTGAACCAACATGCTCATTGAATGAGAATCTCGAGGTAGCCAGATGAGCGCTTTGTTCTGAGAACTTTGAAATTGCCAAAAATGACAAAATTTCGAAATTTCAACTTCACTGAGGCAGTAGTAAATATTGTCCAATAGAGCTCAAAAAAATGGAATAATTTTTAAAAATCACAAACAACATATTCACGGATGAGCAGCAACACCTGAGAAATTAGGTCTTTTTTGAACCACCCTAGTGTACATATTTCGTTCGGTTTTATATACTCTATAGGTATAAATATATACGTATATATGCGACATTTGAATTTTTTATAATATCTTTTATTTCGAATCCTTCCCACGTTCTTGACGTTATTCGTACAAGGACCGACACCTGTGTCCATCAACCAGCAACCCGTTACCTTGACACGATTAGAATTTTTAACAAGGACAGAAAATAGTTCCTTATAGGAACTAGACCTATGCGTTTAATTCGCGTCGATTAGCCTTTGTATAGAGATTATAACGATATTGAGATAATCCTCATTTTTCATTTTCATATCGTAAAACAAATTAAAATTTTGAAATACAAAAAAAAAAAAAAAAAAAAAAAAAAAAAAAAAAAAAAAAAACGAAAGAGATGAGATTGGAATAAAGCTGACTAGCCAAAGTGCAGGAAGGACAAAAAAAAAGCTTTTTTACGGCTCGACTCGCCTCTTGATGATCCGGGCTGTCGAGTACAAGCCTAAGGCTTCGCATAGCTGCAGAGTCGAGATGCTGCAAATTTCATACTTTTTCTCATTTCCCGGAACCGAGAGACACGACACGATGGTGTCGTTGAGGAACGGAGAATCGGGAACCGGGGAACGGGAAATGGGGAATGGGGAACGGGTCACTAGGGGAATTACCTGACACCTGAAGCGGCTGATTACGCTACTCATTGTCAGACGCTGCCGCGAGAGGCTGAAACTGCTATCGATTTCAGCGATGTTATACGTCAAGTTAAGTTAAGTTAAGTTAAGTTAAGTTAACTCAAGTTGAATCAAGTTACGCTTATATAGATATATACATATAGGTATATACAGAAGTGAGTTCTGTTTATACTTACAAGACTCCCCTACGAACCCTACTGGGAAAATGAAATTTGATTCTCGCTGCACAGACTGAAAGAAAAGTGGTATAAGAAAATACGAAAGTAGTAAATAGATTAGATAATTTCTGAAAACCTATCCTACGATTCATTTTTTTTTTTTTTACTTTTTTTTCTCGTAATAGTTTCAAGAGCTGGGAAACTATATCCTGTATATTTATGACGTTATATAGGAAAAGTTGAAAGAGAGAAGAGAAAAATGAAAAACGAAAAGAAGAGAAATTTATATCGTAGGTAATCGTAAATATTAGATAACATTATTTACGGTTCAACCATATATATATATATAGTGCATTATATGTACCAGATACGATGGGGGTATATTTAATAAAACTTATGGAAATGTGTAACTTTTTAAACAAATCTAACGACCGTTGGAACCAGATGTACCCGTGCAGTTTGCAGCAGCTGGTATTGATCCTGCGGGGTTCTCTATAGAATTTTACTTTTTCACGTAAAGATAATAAATCGTGTATAATAATTTCGGGATATAGAATCGAATTATTTCATTCTAAATTTGGCAGGATTAAAATTTTGATACCTGCGCATCTAATTTCTATCTTTTTTTTCAAAGTATAGGTCGCATCCAATTTTAACAGAAGTATAGATCAATTTTCTTTGAATAATTGAAAACAGAAACGGGTTGAAGTTCCGAATTTGAAAATTTCCAAATCCGTTTGAGACATGGTTTAGAATTATATTTAGAAATGTTGAAGTTTATAGAATATCAAAATTGCGAAAGGTCAAAACATCCGAATTATTATTCGATGTTATAAATAATTCACAGAATTTTCGAAGTTTTTTATTCTTTTTTTTTTCAAGTAAATCTCAAGTTTTGTATTGGTTTCGATACGATCGATACAGCCCGAGTTACTAAACACTGAATTAACATGCGTGAATATCAAGTTTCGGAGGTATGGCATTTCGGATCTTTAGCTTTCGGAATTTTTTCAAAGTTTTTTTTTTTTTTTTTTTCAAATCGGGTATTTAGACTTTGGGGGAAATACCCTTTCGAAAAACTGTACTTCGGTCAAATTCAAATTGCAGGGAACTTTAACTCCGCCCCTTGAGAACACGGTGTAGGGTATATTTTCCTTGAAATTGTTCAATTTTTCTTTACAACGATTAGCCTAATCACATCGAAACACGCCACGATGATAAATCCGCGATGATTTTGGCTCAGGTAAAATGACTATCACGCGATCGCACGGAGAATCAATAAATCCAACGATTCAACCCTCCCGATTAATTTCTCAATTCATTGTGTAACATTAGACTGTGTCAAAAAAAAAATGACATCTTCTTTTTGTTCGGGCCCTTTCGAAAATAGTTAGTGCTTAATATAAAGAAAATTGTCCCCAAAGCTTAGCTATGTAGCTTGAACACAGAATTAGCGCATTTGAAAATAATATTTCCCATGTATTTCAAATGGCAAAATTTCTTTATCTTAGTTTTATTTTTATAATTCTCTTTATTCAACTGATAAGAATAAAGTGAATATACGGTTTTGAAGGGAACAAAAATGTCTGAGAAAATGTATGAAAAAATTTTTTTTAATTAATTTGTAGAAAAGTAAGTAGTAATGAAATATACATATGACTTTTAAACCACTGTAACTCGTTAACGGTTCAATCGAGCAACTTGGGCCAAAGGACTATTTTTTTAGATCATAAAATTCTCTACAAAACCGTATATCTACTTTATTCCTATCAGTTGAATAAAGAGAGTTATAAAAATAAAACTAGGATAAACAAATTTTGCCATTTGAAATACATGGGAAATCTTATTTCCAAATGCGCTAATTCTGTGTTTAAGCTACATACCTGAGCTTTGGGGACAATTTTCTTTATATTAAGCACTAACTATTTTCGAAAGGGCCCGAACAAAAAGAAGATGTCGTTTTTTTTTTTTGACACAGTCTAGTGTAACATAGATCTCAATAATATTTATCTGAAAAAATATTCATAAAAACTTGAAAATTTTCTACTCATATATAAATTTTTTATCAAATTTCACTTACATTTCGTGGTATTTGTTGTAGCGTTTTCGCGACCTTCTCTCTCCTTCTCTCACTCTCTCTCTCTCTCTCTTTATTTATCTCCCCCCCCGTGTGTTCACTTCTGAAAAATGAAAAGTTGAAGACATTTTTTTTAGTTCATTGTCAAAAATAATTATTTAATTATATAGTTAGCTAGTTAGTTAATTAATTAGTTATTTAGTTAGTTAGTTAGTTAGTTAGTTAGTTAGTTAGTTAATCGGGTAGTTAGCTTGTTAGCTATCGGTCATAAAGGCTGAAAAGCCCGCAGCACGTTTACGTCAAGTGATGACTTCAAGTTGCCTAGTTATTACGATAAACCAGAATACTGCGGGGCTTCTCGAACCAGGCTAGACTAGACTCCAATTTACAGTTTTCAATCTAGATTCACGGACTGACAGAAACTCAGATTAGACGGGATTTAAATTACCTTTTGCGATGCAGAGACTCCTGCAAGTTTATAAGTGGATGCAAAATAGCTGTTTTCAAAACCCTTTTCAATTTACATCAGAAATAGACTTTAGAAAACAGAAAAAAAAGAACAAAAATGAAAAGAAACTCAAAATTCTTTTGAAATCTCTGAAAATTCAGCCTTTTTGGAAAGTTGATTGTACTTATAAATAATATCCCCCCCAAATAATATCCGTAACATTAACGCGGTATAACGGTAAAGCCATCCGACTTGTGGTAGAATTTACAAAGAAAGAGGAATTCGAGGGGAATAATTTGATTGAACTGAATATTCAATTCAATGGACACGAAATTCTTTTTCTATATATATTATACGAACGAAATATTGTAAAGAAAAGATCTGCGATTTGTTTCGAAAGATGAGAAAATCTTGTTGGGAACGTTTGTCAAAAACAATAGGAAGCAATTTTTCTGATTATATGAGAAATTAATTAATTTTAATTTCTTTGATTTTACGAAAAATTTTTTCGACTAAAGTATTCAGTGCCTCTGGCAATTTTCAATTATAATTCACCACCCTGGTCTCTCGAATATTTCGTTATTTTAAAAATATGAGGACGAGAAGTAACAAAAAGTAGAAAAAAAAAGATTAAGAAACACGAAAAGATGACAAAAAAAGGTTAAAAAAAAAAGGTAAAAAAAAAAAAAAAAGAAAGAAAATCTTTTCACGGTCACCGCGGATTTATTCTACGGGCTTTCAATATCTCTTGGGCCTTGGCTGTTCACAGTTTGCTTTATTGAATCCTGATCCTTGCCTTCTGTATATAGGTAGCAAAAACCCCGAAAAAAATCTATATGGAGTTGGTTATTAAATATATCAAGGTATACCTTTCGCAAGGGATGATAAAGAGAGAGAAGAAGAAGAAGAAGAAGAAGAAGAAGAAGAAGAAGAAGAAGAAAGATAAAGGAAAAAAAAAAAAAAACCGATGAGACTAATATTCAGAGACCGAAAAAACTTTTCTTTTATTTCTCTTTATATAGAGTATAAATTTTTCTTTCGCATTTTCTTCTTCTTTTTCTTTTTCTTTCTCTTTACTTTGTGAATTTGCTTTTTTTTTTTTTTCTTCTTCTTCTTCTTTTTTTCTTTTCACGCTCAACTGCAACAGCGTACATATAAAATAGCATCAATAAATTCGAACAACAGCTATATAACCGAGTATAGTAGGTATACGCAACGATAAGAAGAAAGAATAAACTAAAGAAAAGAAGAGAAAAACGGAAGAGGTTTTTCCGCTCAATTTTTCACTCACTGAATTCGACGCGTTGATAAAAAAAAAAAAAAAAAAAAAAAAAGATAAGGAAAAAATGACATAAAAGAAACAGATACACCCGAGACTCTCAATAAGATCCTTTTCACCGTCTTATTTCTTGCGCTGCTACTATACTGAATGAGGAAGAAAATCCGCGAGGACCAGTGCCAAAGTGCGCGGATAAAGAGAAACGCTTGATGATTAGTTTTCTTATCATACTATATTCATCGAATCGACTCTATATAGAGAAACCGTAATCCAAATTATACACGCCTGGTTTAGAAGAATACCCTACGTCGCAGCAATCAATCATCTTCGAATTATTTGACGATTCTAATTTTGAGTAAAAGAAAGAGAAAACAAAAAAGAAAAAAAAAAAAAAGAACCTGGGAGTCTTGGCCCAAACTTATTTCACCTCTTTTCGTACATAGAGAACAAAGACCGTCACTCTACTGACTATTTCTTCAGACGACTACGTCGAGATCAATTTTTAACTAGTTTGGGCCGCTGCCACTAGGTGGAGATTTTCTCCAGCGCTCGGGCTTTCTCACAGTCGAAGGTAACCGACTTCTAATATCCAATGCTCGCGTGTAACGTGGCTTGAGATTAATCTAACATTGATAACTAACGGAATTCTCGATGGTATCTCGCCCTGATTAGCTCTCAATTAGTCTGTGAGGGACGACAAGGATCTCCTCTGTTTTCAAAGCGATGTACTCGACGCCCCAAGGCGATGAAGTATAGATACAAACCATCTACATCGCTCGAGGATATATGTGGGGTATCAATTTCCGAGTAATCGTACCTCAGTTTGAATTTCAATTCATTAACTGGCTGTGCAAACTTCTGTGTTCAGTTTTTAGTTCGAAAATAAGCTGATACCTTTATACCCGTTCATTTATTTCTCGTTTCAGCCGTTTAGCGGAATGAAAAATTGATTTTTCTGTGTTTTTTTTTTCTTTTTTTCTTTGTTCCTTCGAAGCTTTTTCCTTTTTGTATGGAAAAAAAAAGAGCCTAATCCGCGGGGGATTACGGCATTGACAAGGACCAGATTGGAGGTAATTCGAATCGATATAGAAAATCCTGGTTTATTATCAGCCGAGAATTAATTAATCCGGGACTAAAAAATTAACTCATTCAATTTCAACAATCTACCTAGTTAATTATTATCCTATGCGGCATCAGACCCCCGACCCTGCATCAGGGGGCTCGAAAAGTTTTAAAACGTTAATGGAGAGGAAAATTCGATGATGTATTTTAATTTATCAGGATATCGTGCAGGCTGAAATTATTTTGATAATATTAATTAGCGAATTATTTCAACTCCAGATTATTTATACACTCAGAAAAAAGTCTTGTTGACACAACCAAAATTTGGGTTATTATTTATGCACAATCACATTATTTGTTCAGTCAACCAAAAATTTTGTTGGAATAGCCAAGATTTTGGTTTTCCCAACAAAATTTTGGTTATCCCAACGAAATTTTTGGTTGCCTGAACAAAAAATTTGATTGACTGAACAAAAAAATGTGATAGTGCATATAATAACCAAATTTTGGTTGTTATTTTTCTCAGTGTACTTGATCGTTTGGAAAATTGAATAAAAATTAATGAAAATTTGAAATAGCTGTATACGAAAAGTTGATTATTTAGGAATTCTCTGTGTCCGAAGAATCGCAATGCGGAATTTCCACGCGTATAGGTATATGTATTGTAACATATACATACGTAGAACGTTATACACCATATGTGTAGCTGTATGTTTCGCAGAAAGATTAGAAGGGGTGGTTTTAGTGTTCTGTATAGCCTAGCTAGAGGTTTTTACAACTAAAAGTTACGAGGAAGTGAAATTTTCCAACAAGAATACGAAAGGTAGTTAAATATAAAAATTTCAAATCATCTAGTTCTGCACCGAGTAGAGAAATAATTCGAAAACTTTATATTATGGATGGAGAAAAATAAATTGTGATTTCAATTTTCTTTTTCCTTTTTTCTTTCTCATTTCTTATCTTCGCCCATACTGATGATCAGAGATCTCTCTTTCTCTCTCTCTCTCTTTCTTTCTTTCTTTCTCTTTACTTGCAGTACCTATTTAGAAACTTGGCTATTCGTCGTTCGCCTTAATTACACTTGAAAATTAATTAGGTAGATGAGACGACGCGACACGACGACGACGACGTCGGGGCAGCAGAAGTAGAGTAGCAAAAGCAAAAGCAAAAGCAAAGGCAGGAAGCAGCAGCTTCAGCTTCTCAACTTCCCTTTTATTCCACTTCTCCCATGTCGACAGGTAGCCAAAGGCCTCTCTCCGGCTTTTACTCCCGTAGAGTTATTAATTATAAATTATTTCCTTCAATAACGCTATATATGGCTATAGAATAGGAGAAGAAAGAGAAGAAAGAGGAGATTTAGAAGGTGGAGGTTCGCGGTTCAAATTTGTCTTGTATAGGTATATAGTATAGAAAAGCGAGGATCGTTGATCGCTCTCGCCAAATACAAATTTGATTTATTGCCAGGTATTATATACAGGGTGATTCAGGTTTGGCGGGCCAAATTTTGAGGATGAGACTCCTTGAAAAATTTTAAGACTAAATTAATATATGTATGAATTTATAAGTTATTATTCTGCGCAAGTTGTAGGTATACAGGAAATTACGCGTCTTTTGAAAGGCTGTCTGACTGCTTTCTAATTCTTACACTAAGTACTCGTACGTATATTATATGTGCCTGCAGTTGTATATAGAACGTTTGCAATATCTGCATGGTCATAAAATCAGTCTAACGAATTTTCGAACAATTTGGATTCTATATAAATTTAAAAAAAAATCAATCATTTGCTTCATTTATTTATTTTCTTTCTACACCACCTAGTCGGTTTTTAATTTATAGTGCCAGCTGCATACATTGTTGAAAAAATGAATAACATCTTCAAATTTTCCGTTAGATCAGAACGTGCACATTGACTTACAGAATCGTGCAATCCATCATCCTTATGACAACGTCACGTACAGGTTAATTAGACGGACTTCAGCGGCGTGATGTGAGGCAAAAAAAAAAAAAAAAAAAAACAGAGAAGAACAAAAAAAAATTTGAAAGGAACAAAATAAAAATTGAAAAAAAAAAAGGATGTGATTCCAAAGGGATGATTTATTATTCAAAATGTCAGAATTCATTATCAGTTTTTGATATTTTCATATAGATTTTTCATCCGAATTCATTTTACTGTATTGGGCGCAATGGGTCAGTTTATTTATTTCAGAATTGTATGTAATGCCCATTGTAGATATATATATTCGTGTAATACACACAAGATGTGAACTCGGGAAGTTTTATGATGCAAAAAGAGTCAGACAGTTATATTTGTTCGATCTCTTATCTCAAGCTCCTCGCTGCTGCTTTTACGACTGTAGACGTAAAACTGTAGCATAGATAGATCGATCGATAGATAAATAGGTAGATAGAGAGAGATACAAGAATTAGTTATACAGGTACGCGAATCGTCGGGTTAACTAGCCGCGGAAATTATTTAGCCGCGAAAAAATAATAGAATAAAAAATTTTATGCCAATATAGTTGTGTGTTAATATAAGATTTATATTTTATTATGGAATATATTACGTAATATGCGAAATCAAATATTGACTTATGGAATAAATTATCGTCTTCAAAGTGAATTATTGCAAATTGCTAATTGCAAAAAATGGAGAAAAAGATAAAAAAAAAAAAAGTAAAAATATTCATTCAAGCAAAAGAATTGAAAACGTTGTTATTTTTGTTCTTTTTACTTTTTCAACTTTTCGTGAAATTAATTTATATTCGCAAATTTTTTCGGGTCGAGTTGAGGATATGGATTTTTGGTCTTTTGAATATAATACAATCGAGGAATAATAGAATACGAAACAACAAGAAAGAAGAGAAAGAAATGAAATAAACTAAATTACAGTCTGTCAAAAGCAAATATAAAATTTATTATATTTTTAGTAAAAGAAAGAAAATTTTTAGCATTGTCGAACATCGTGTAGGGTATAGGAGGTATATACCGTCTACAGACTGCAGTACGGTATAGGTATACCACCACGTATTCGCACATTCGGTATACGTGTTTACGACGTTGTACTAGAACTAGACTCGCTAGACCGCCGCGCACGTATATGTACAGAAATTGCTGGTTCGATTATATAGCTACGCGACAGTCCCAGTTTGACGATTTTCTTCAACATTTAACGACCATGCATCAGTGTGCTCGCATCACAGATCGACGTCGGGACACGTTGATAAAAATGAAAAAAAAGAAGAAGAAGAAGAAGAAAAAGAAAGAAACTGACACCTGCAAATTTGCGAATAACGTGAACGAACGAATCTCTCCGTTTATTTTATTTTATTTTTGTTTTTTTCATTCTATTTATTATTATTATATTTTTGTCATAGTGAAAAATTGCTAATTAATTATTCCGACCCATTGAACCCTCGCCCCTCATTCCTTCCTCCCTTCTATCACGCTAAATCTCTTTTTTGTTTTCGTTTTTGTTTTTTTTTTTTTTTTTTTTTTTTTACCTTTCGCAGTCGGTCCTCTGAAAAGCATAGTGATCATCGTAGCTGGCGAACTCGCGTGTACACGTATACCTACACCTACGACTACACCTACACACCTACATCATACCTCTATATTTCTACCAAAAAACGTAAAGCGAGAGACAAAGCTTTGTCCACGACTCGGTACAGTGTTTCATTTGCCTCGGGCAAAGGATTAAAGGGACTCGCTGTAGCACGTATATACATATACATTAGATAGATATATATATATATATACATATCATACGTATATATATTCCCTTTTTTACAGTATATACACACATGATACCAAATATATACAAAAACTGCAAATAGAGACACAGACACGTATGCCGCGCAGGGTTTTTGACGCGGGTGTATATGAGTGAAGTGGATTAGAAAAAGGGAACAAGAATAAAAAAAAAAAATTAAAAAAAAAAAAAAAAAAAAACAGAAAGGTGTTTGAAAATAAAATTTAACGCTCTTTTTTTTTATTTCCCCCCTATATAAACTACATGCTCCGGATGCATAGAGAAAAAAAAAAAAAAATTTAGCTGGCACCACAGGTTCCTGTCTGGGACATTTTGGACCATGCGATGAGAGCATGAAAATTTGAATATGACCAAATTGAGAAACTAGAACGATTATGTAAATACGTGCGCGATATACCTATATAATATAGCGTTTTACCTGCGGAAGGTGTTTTCTGCGCTTTTCTGTTATGCAATGCATTCTTATATATATACTAGACCGGTTCAAAAAAATCGACTATTCTTTTTCTTTCAATTTTCGCATTGAAATACTTTCGGGGGGCTGAAAAAAGATGCCTGTTAAAAGCGGAGCTCTTAATATTAAGATTTAGAGGTCGCTCATCGCGGATTTCTATTTTTCATTTGAATAGCATAGGAAATTTTTTCTTTTTTTTTAAATAATTTTGTAGCTCACAGACCAATGAACAAATTCAAATGACTTAAACATATTTTCATAGGAAATTGAACACTCTACAAAAAGCTTCTCTTATCATTTTTTGATAAATTGACTCCTTCCAAAGTTATTCAAGCTCAAATTTCAATTTATAGTTGAGTAAACTATTTTTTTTTTTTTTAATGATTTTTTTTCCACAATGATAGATACATTTTTTAGAGTGTTCAATCCACTATCAAAATATGTAAGAGTCATTTGGATTTGTTCATTGGTTTGTGAGCTACGAAATTCTGAAGAAAAAAAAATAAAATTCCTATGCTATTTAAATGGAAAATAGAAATCCGCGATGAGCGACCTCTAAATTTTAATATTAAGAGCTTCGCTTTTGACAGGCATCTTTTTTCACCACCCCCCCCCCCCCCCCCCCCCCCCCCGAAAGTATTTCAATGCGAAAATTGAAAAAAAAAAGAATAGTCGATTTTTTTGAACCGGTCTAATATATACATATTACATAGGTATATGTATGTATGTACATTAGGGTGTGCAAAAAAAAAAAAAATTCAAACACACATCAACATTTCGGTAGAGCAACTCAAATAGAATATCTCAGCCAAATATGAGCTCTCAATATCGATATTTAGCACTGCCTAACTCAGTTTTCCCATTTTCGATTTGAATAACATGTGAAAAAAAAAAAATCGGAAAATTTTTGAATTGTTTTTTTTTTTCTCGTAACCGGCTTAATTTAGAAACTATCTGAATACAGATTCTTATAGGAAATTTCACGCTCTACAAAAAAGTACTGAGATAGAATTTTCCCAACTCTCACCGATTAAGAGATATTCGCTTATAAACATTGAGTCATAGCGTCATAGAGTCATACGACTCTGGGAAAAAAAATTTATTTTTCAACCGTTCATCAAAAATTTCGGTAGAGCATCTCGAATAGAACATCTCAGCCAAATATGAGCTCTTAATATTGATATTTAGAACTGCCTATTTTAGTAACTAAAATTGGTAACTAAAATTAGTAACTAAATTAGGCAGTTCTAAATATCGATATTAAGAGCTCATATTTGGCTGAGATATTCTATTTGAGATGTTTTACCGAAATTTTGATGTGCGTTTAAAATTTTTTTTTTTTTTTTGCACACCCTAATGTACATAAGTAGACGTAGTGCCTCACGCAGGGAAAACTAAAAGACTTCCTAGCATATTATATACGTGTTCGTATATGTATAGTACACGGTATAGCGTAGGTATAGGAATACCTAAATACATATACATATAACATATACGGGTATATATCGCAGAGCTGCTGCAGCAATCAAGCCGTTTGACAAAGCGCATCACAGAGGGTTGCGAGGGATGAATGTAAAGGGCAGAAACAGAGGATAAAGATACTTCAATGGAGATAAAACCTTTTGGTTCCTCGAAAACCCTTAAGCATCGTCACTCCTCTAACGACTATTGCAATATTTGAAGACTCCGCCCTTTATGCGTAAGCGCGAAGATATCTAGAAAGGCGTGAAACACGATTCATTTTTTTTTTTTCTTTTTCTGGAATTTTAAGACACAATTCAAAATTAATTCATATTTGATGGAACTTCGCTTTGCACAGATTTATTACACCGAAGAAAAAAGCGGTTGTCATCGAATCCAATTCGCATATCTCTATAAATTATTGGTTTCCCCGAAAATGACATCGTTTTATGGAATCCATAATTTCCTCAAAATTTGTGAAAAGTTTCGATCGTAACGTTGGCGAGGAGGCGTTACCGCAATTTCATGGGTTCATTTCTCGTTTAAAATTCCGTCGCATACGATCGTGGTAACGTCTCACCGACGTTACGACTGGTGACAG
The DNA here is from genome assembly GCA_943736025.1 of Tenthredo mesomela. NCBI lineage: Eukaryota > Metazoa > Arthropoda > Insecta > Hymenoptera > Tenthredinidae > Tenthredo > Tenthredo mesomela. Next base: position 33,511,743 of record OX031017.1, read on the forward strand.
CGGTGGGATAACGATCCGTACTCCGTGTACGACGACCACTTTTTCTTCGTTGGTCTCTATCTGCGTGTAAAACGAATAGAAGTACATAAAATGTTGAAAATAATTTCTAATCAAATGTTCTAATCATTATTTCAATTACCGATTATTCGATAATAATTTTCTTAATCCACGCGCATGCATATTAGGGTGGTTCAAAAAGGACCTAATTTTTCAGATGTTGCTGCTCATCCGTGAATATGTTGTTCGTGATTTTTAAAAATTATTCCATTTTTTTGAGCTCTATTGGACAATATTTACTACTGCCTCAGTGAAGTTGAAATTTCGAAATTTAGCCATTTTTTGCAATTTCAAAGTGCTCAGATCAAAGCGCTCATCTGGCTATTTCGAGATTCTCATTCAATGAGCATGTCGGTTCAAGATGAGACGCGTACGATAATATTTAGTACTGTCTCGGAGATATTGGAGTTTTTTTTCAATATTTTGCGTTTTTTCGGAGATTCGATCGCCAGGTGCTGCGCATGAGACAGTTTCATCTTACCAATATAAGGAAGAAATCCAAGCAGTTTGCAGTCTGCGGGACTATTTTTACTACTGCCTCATTGAGGGCGACTTTCCTTCCAGTAAAATTAGCGACATGAGGCAGTAGTAAAAAATGGTCCCACAGACTGCAACACGGAGAAAAATGTGCTGTTGAATTTACTATGTGCTTAGTTGTATATGTGACAACTACTTTTTGCAGTAGAAATTACCACAATTCTAGTATTTGGTACATTGCAGCAGAGGTGAATGTTACCACAATTCTTGTCATTTCTACTGCAAAAAGTAGTTGTCACATATACAACTAAGCACATAGTAAATTCAACAGCACATTTTTCTCCGTGAAACTTCGTGTACTTCTTCCTTAAAATGGTAAGAAAAGACTGTCTCATGAGCAACACCTGGCGATCCAATCTCTAAGAAAACCCCTAAATAGTGAAAAAACTTCAATGTCTCTGAAGCAGTACTAAATATTATCGTACGAGTCTCATCTTGAACCAACATCCTCATTGAATAATGAGAACTTTGAAATTGCCAAAAATGGCAAAATTTCGAAATTTCAACTTCACTGAGGCAGTAGTAAATATTGTCCTATAGAGCTCAAAAAAATGGAACAATTTTTCAAAATCACAAACAACATTTTCACAAATGAGCAGCAACATCTGAGAAATTAGGTCTTTTTTTAACCACCCTAATGCATATAGTCTGTTGGATAAATTTATACATGTATCAGATACTGGGGTATAGGTATAGGTGTAACGTACGTACCACGCAGATACTGAATAATGAAACATTCTTATCGTTCCTCAGCCAACTTTGCGAATATATATGTATATACGTATACGTATATACTGTACGTATATAATGCGAGAGATGCGTGGGCTCGCACGCAGCCTGTGGAGGCAATTAAGAAGACATATTCTCGAGGTGGCAGCAAACTCGATGTATAAGGTTACCGCGCATATTTTAAACGCGACTAAGAATACTGAAATAAAACTATCGCGTACCTAGGTGGAGATGACTGTATAATGTAAGTCAGGCGTTTGTTTAAAAATATTCCAAGCTCGGTTAATTCTTTATATTATTTTACGTTTTTTTTTTTTTTTTTTTTTCAATGTTCGATTCAACCATTCGAAGAAATAATTTAACTGCAACTCGGTTTTTAATTTGTAAAAAGAAAAAAAAGAAAAAAAATGAAAAAGGAGAAAAAAAAGAGAGAGAAGAAAAGCAGCGATACGATTAACTCCAGGCTAAACCAACTCACGGATTTTTTTTTGATTAAAAATATTGTACTTCACGTGGATTTCTTCAATTTAATTTAATAACTAAAATTAAAACTGTATTATATACTCATGCAGTGCAGTTAATTGAAGAGAAAAAAATAAAACGAAAACCACCGCAGGGGAGAATGAGAGAGAGAGAGAGAGAGAGAGAGAGAAATGTGAAAAATGAGAAAAAAGAAAGAAAGAAATAAGAAATCTAGCTTTACGTTTGATCGTCGACCGGTACAAGGGAGAAAATCCGCTCACCGATGTTATAAAGCCTATTAGCGTATCTTTCGTTCTCTCGTCAAAATGAGGAGAAAGAAGTAAAGAAAGGAAGAAATGAAGGAAGGAAGGAAGTATAAAAATCTCTTCGGATACAATTTTTTCTTTATTTTTCTCTCATTTTCTTCATCCTTTCTATATACTTTCTCCTATTCTCTCCTCATTACAAAAAGCTCAGCTCTTCGTCATGGCGCAGTCCCATGGACCGTTAATAATAATTCGCGAACTCTGCGCATTGTTAAACCGCTAAATAAGCCTTTTTCTATTTTAAGCCGATTAACGCTAGGTCATATAAGAGGGAATGAAAAAAAATTTCCAAAATTTCGACGATTATTATCATCATCCTTCAGCCATCATAATATTTCAATTATTATTACTATCGCTGTTATTATGTCTTGCAGAAACTTATTTTCTTCGCAATGGAATAAAAATTTAAATATTATATAGATATAGATATTATTTTTCATATTATGCAGGTATATAGCTATACATATCTAAACGTGAAAATGGGCACGTCCGCACAGGAACTTCCGGGTGATATAACCTGCGGGGGAAAATTGGTATAATGGAATCTCGAAAATTTTCATTAAATACGCGATCAGAATTTAGAGGAAAATTCCGAGGCTTGTATTGTCTTAATAGGTATTTAATACGCGATCATACTCCCACGCCCCAGACTAGGCACTTCCTTCAGGATTTCATCTATTATTTGTTCAACCCTGCGCACCTCAACCTTTTCATCTTTAACCTGGGGCCAGTCTCTACGAGTGTGAAGAAAATGTCGAAAAATAGAAAAAGTTTCATTTTTCCCTCTTCTTTTGATCATTTCTTTTTTTTTTTTTTTTTTTTTTTTTTCAATATATGAAAAATAATTGCTAGTAGGTATAAGAAGCTCGTAGGTATGAGTGATCGTTGAAAAAAAAAAAAGAAAAATTTGACAAGCAACGGGGCAGAAAATCGAAGGTTGAAATTGACGAAGTCAAGAGATAGAGAGAGAGAGAGAGAGAGAGAAGTCTGAATTTAATCAGAGGATTTGGGCAAAATATCATGGGAGAGATAGGGAGAGAGAGATCCGGAAAATGTGGTATTCACTACTTCAGAGATGGAAGTTCAAACGTGGAAGGAGACCGGAAGCTATGCAAAAAAATATATACCTAAACACGTATATATATACATAGATATTTATTTATGGATTCGAAATGTGAGATGAAGAATCGGTGAAAAGGTAGCTGACGTATCTGTACACCAATTTTATAGCAATTTGACCTTTTTTTGTTACTTTTTTGTCACCCTTCTTCCTCCCTTTCATTCTTATCCTTTCTTTCTTTCATTTTTCTTCTTTCTTTATTTCTGCGATAGGCACATCTCCCACACTCAAACTTCCTCCTTTCCTTTTCCAATTCTTTCGTCGCAGTATTGCAGACTGCGGTGTGCCAATCTCCCTTTTTCTCCCCCATCGACAAACTCACACCGGAAATTCCCCATCCATAAACCCTTGCCGAATATCTATATGGGTAAAGCAAACATCAAACCTATAGGATCTTTTCTGCGAGCGCAGAACGTTAAAGAGATAAAAAAAAAAAAAAAAGAAAAAGAAAAGAAGAAGAAATAGAAAATCAAAAGAAAGAGAAAAGGAAAATGATATGATATAATATGAAGAAAAAGAACAAATTTTACCACCATTTACCACTTTTTATCATCGCCTAACTTGCTGCAGGACCCTGAATTTATTGGTTCTAGTCTCTACATATAAGGAAGAGATTGAATCTCCCTGAATCTGGCATTTGGAAGGTTTAAAGCCGAAAAAAATACTTGAAATGAAGTTGAAATTTTTTTTGATATTGTGGAAATGACTCAAAATTTCTCAAAATTGAGAAACTTCACTTTATTTTCGAGCTCATTTTTAATCTCTTTTCTTTTGTTTTTTTTTTTTTTCCTAATTTCTGAATATACGAAAGCGGAATGATCGTGGAAATGAGCAAAGGTCAATTTCCCGGATTAAAGGAGGAAAATTCCGGGTCTTAATTGCATCTCTGATAACTAAAATTTGTATAATTACTAAAACAGTGAGTTTTTTTGATTCTAAACTTTACAGGCGAGTGCAGGATAAGAAGCAAAGAACAAGGGTTGGTTGTAGGACGTGTGTAAATCGTGTTAACAAATCACGACCCGGATATACAATATACATACACATGTAGGTAATTTAATAGCATGCACATCTATATAACTGTATATACGGGAGTTTTGGTAATATATTGAGGCGCAACCCTAAACTATTATGCATACATGTATATACATCCATATCTATATACCTGTATATATAGGTATATACAGCTACGTACTCTAGTTCGTCTATAGTATATGGAAACTATGACCAAATCACTAAGAGCAAGTTGTATAAGTGATCCAATAATAGTTTATGTAATTAGCATATGTAGTTATGGCGAAGGTATATATGGGGAATTCCACGTCGGACCAGCAAACCCAAAACCCTCACTATTTTAGATTGACTTTATTATCATATATGATGCTTGTTAGGGTTCAAAATGATCAAATTAATTTTTTCAATTTTTTAATATTTATCATTCCTTCACCATTGGCGTAACTAGGATTTTTCTCTGGGGGGGCGGGGGCCTGGCCCCATCCTTCACTTCGCTTTACCCGAATTTATACATCCGAAATTTACAATTTCGTTTTTTTCATCTTTCCGGGGTGGGCACTCAACATTCTAGGGGGGGTCGTGCCCCCCCCCCCCCCCCCCCCCCCCCCCCCCCCCCCGTAGTTACGCCAATGTCCTTCACAATAAGGAAAAAACAAATTTGCCAATGGGACCCGATTTAAAATTACCCAAAAAATCATACGCACTCTGTGATGACCTAGAAGCATTCTCCACCAAAGATCAAAGTGGAACTACGATCAACGACCGAAACAAAAAATTAATTGTTAAAAATTAAAAAAATCACAAAATCATCCGAATTATTAATTTTAATAATTAATTTTTGTCTCGGTCGTGGATCGTAGTTCCACTTTGATCTTTGATGAAGAATGTTTTTAGGTCGTCACAGAGTGCGTATGATTTTTTTGGTAATTTTAAATCGGGTCTCATTGGCAAATTTGTTTTTTTCCTTATTGTGACGGAATGATATATAATAAAAAATTGAAAAAATTAATTTGATAATTTTGAACCCTAACAAGCATCATATATGATAATTAAGTCAATCTAAAATAGTGAGGGTTTTGGGTTTGCTGGTCTGACGTGGAATTCCCCATATATTATCCTAAGTTTGATGAAGATGTAATACTGAATTGTATTCTGCGGATTTAAGTTGTGAAATTTTAATAAAAAAAAAATGTCGAATGAATCCTTTGAGATGATTAAGACGAGAGGGGAGACGCGGGTGTATAAGTAAATTAAATTTCAATGGGTTTATGAATCGTAAAACAATTATTACAGCGATATCGTACAGTGTCGCTAAGTAAAAATTGAAAAGCAAAAAGCTGCATGAAAGCTAAATGCGAAATGCGAAATGCGAAATGCGAAAAGCGGCTTTTGGAGAGCAGCGCGGCGCGTTGGTAAGGACTTTATCGCGTAAAGGATTCGTTAATTATAAAACGGAAACGCTGTCGAGACCCGGGCGTGCGATTTCAAATCAAAGGTGACGCCTTTACCTTTGAACTATATATATACCTACATTATATACTTCATAGTATATATACACGATATACATATATATATTATATATATATAGTTATTCACCCTAAAGCGTCACGCGACCCAATGTAGTCATTCGGTCGTCCCAAACGCCTCAAGGAATATCTAGCAGAGTTTATTTCATTACCTATATATATATATATATATATCGATTGACTATATCAGAATTGCAAAGTGTAGGTATAGATTCTAGAGATTCTCATCACTGATTTTTTTCATTTTTTTATTTTATTTTTTTTCATCGAGCCAGAAAGAAGAATTTATGCCATCGAGTTAAAATGCGGGAAATAATCCGTATTTCTTTATTAATTTTCGTAATCTTTTATCTTAAATTAATTACGCAATAATAATGTATAATAATGAAAATATCTATATATATAAATTATAATCCAAGAGAAGTTATACATATAATTTAATATAATATAATAACTTGCTGATTATTCTTCGTTAAGTTATAAAAGCTAATTGAGCTATTATTTGCTCGGTTTAATTGGTTCGCTTGAAACACTTGACGCGTACCTACCTACAGCTCTGCAACATAAACCTATATACAAACTCTGAATAAGTAATGTGCGTATACCAATACCGTAGTAGAAGCTAGAAAAAATACATCGATAACCTGCAGCTACGATTAAATGAATTTTTAGGACACATTCCTTGTGAAATTCCAAGACTAAATTTCCTTTACCAAAAATTCGTCGGCCCAATAGTTTCCGAGATACGGAAGATCCTATCGTAGAACTTATGAGGTAACCATGAGCGGAATTGCGCGGTGGCGCCGTCTATATGCGATCTAATACGCTCCGCTATTGGTCAACTAAGATCTTCCGTATAGCTAGGAAACTATCGGTCCCTCGAATTTCCGGTAAACGAAATTTAGTATTAGATTTTCGCGGGGAATCTACCCTCAACACATATGTGGCTCGCTGAACCTGAATCACCCTGTATATTTGGGATGCACGAGAAATGATGATTGTTTACTCGGACATAATTACACACATATATGCATACTATACATATATATATATATAGTGCCTATGCACACCCTGACACTTTGACAAAATCTACATACATATATATATATATACCCCGGTGCGGAAGATCCACGCAGCGCGAGATCAACAGTTTAATTAGACGACCTGACAGCGCTTAATTAACGGTGGAAACATCCCTTTGTCGTCTATACAGTCTATACATTATGAGGGGTTCGAACAAACAGAATGAACGGTTGCTGCAATAGCGGAAAGGATTTCTCAAAAAGCTGAATCTAAATAGAAAATTAAAAACAAAGATGAAGAGTCTATAATTTGATAAGATAATTGAATGATTTGACAATGCAAAATCAGAAGTATAAAGCAGGACATTACAATCATTTTTCAAGATTTTTGTTCTATTTCTTCTTCTATAGACTGTTGGAAAAATTGAAGAAAAAATAATGTCCCAGGAGGTCCACTATCATTTTATGTCAATTTCAACACTTTTTTTAGTTAAAACAATATTATTTTCACTTAAACGACAAATTTTTCTGTTGTTTCAACGGAAAATAGTGTTGAAATCAACATAAAAATTATAGTGGACATCCTGGAACATTTTATTTCTAACGGTGTACACCGAAAAAAAAAGTTAACTTCAGCCAAGAAAATTATTCTTGATTCGAGATAATTTTGCGGTCCAAAAATGAAGACTGAATGAATTTTCTCGGATCAAATCAAAATTTCGATCTTCATTTTTGGACCGCAAAATTATCTTGAATCAAGTCAACCTTTCTTTCTGTCTACTTCTTCTTTTCTATAAGGTAATATTACGTACTTATAACTTCTTCGTTTTTATGAAGGTGAAAAATCATTTCCCATAGCAAAAACCGTTTTCCTCCGAAACCCTCTTTCCGCTTCTTTTCCTTCCCGTATTATATAGCTTCTGGCAAGTTTCATATACCGCACAGCGAAAAATTGTCGAAGAAACCAGACGATAGAAAGAGAGAGAGAGAGAGAGAGAGAGAGAGAGAGAGAGAGAGAGAGGGAGAGAGAGAGAAGTTATAACATATTTGCATTTTCCGATAGAAATATAGTACCTATATAGCTATAGAAGTCATAAGGCATATTCTCGCCTATTTGAACGGGATTATTACTGCCTCGCAGAGAAGGCGTATATGCGATTCAAGGATATTCGCAGCTGCGCGAGTTATTTTTGCGAATATAAATAAATCGTTTGCAAAAATGTGTTTTCTTCAATTTTCGTTCTGATTTTTTTTTTTCTTTTTTTATGACAATATTATTGAGTGAAAACGTGATCTTATATAGTATATCTACTAATTCTATGTAGTATATTATAGTTATATACAGGAATATACAAAGCTATACATAGAATTAGTATAAATAAATAAAAGCGCAGGATGGATTATGATCGATCGATTAATTACCAAGCAGCGCGGGGAATCTCGGTAAACTTGTGGCTAAGCTGTTTATTACTCTGTAGACGGGATGTATATAAATTGTAAATTCCATGACAGATTCTAGGGTACGGCACGTACCATAATACCCCAGGCTGGACTACATAGATTCTAGAACATGTCGCGTCGTTCGTTCGTTGTTTTGTTTCGTATATATATCGGAAATCCGCGAGCGAGCTCGGTGGAAATCTAATGGAATCACGTATAGTACCTATGTATACATACGTACATCGAAGACCAGAGCAAAGTGGTGGGAAACTTAGCTGAAAATTGATTTAAAATAAAAAAAAAAATAAAAAAGGAAAAAAATAATTTTCCTTCAAAAATCTTATTTTTTTTTTTTTTTTTTTTTCTTTCTTATTTGAAAAATATTTTTTTCTGCAGAACGTATCAGTGGATTCGGAAAAAATTGTTTTTGAGATTTATGGACGCAGGGTAGGTAGGTATATAAGGTATATTAAAAATTAAAGCCACGATGTTTAAGGATGTTCTGGAGGTACAATCGGCATCAAAACAATAAGACAGACAAAAACCGAATTTGCTAATTTTGGATGATGTTAATGCGAAAAATGATTGAATAATATCGAGGAGCGGATATTCCCACAACCTCAGAAAATGAAAAAACTCTCAATTTAGTGACAGAATTTCGAAAATACCAAAAAACATGAAAACATTTTACAAGTATGTGCTGAAAATGGTGAAAATTGTTCATTTTTGATCCGATTTAAAAATTTCAGGGTTTGTTATACTCAGTGATAAAATCTCTACGAACTCACTGAAAAAAGTTCTGCATAAAACAGTCATATTTGAGTAAGAATTCAGTTGTTCACAATCCGATACATTCTGAGATTCATATGATACATATACTGTTACATTTTTTACTTGAATATGAGTGTTTTATGCAAAACTTTTTTCAGTGAGTTCGTAGAGATTTTATCACTGAGTATAACAAACCCTGAAATTTTTAAATCGGATCAAAAATGAACAATTTTCACCATTTTCAGCACATACTTGTAAAATGTTTTCATGTTTTTTGTTATTTTCGAAATTCTGTCACTAAATTGAGAGTTTTTTCATTTTCTGAGGTTGTGGGAATATCCGCTCCTCGATATTATTCAATCATTTTTCGCATCAATATCATCCAAAATTAGCAAATTCGGTTTTTGTCTGTCTTATTGTTTTGATGCCGACTGTACCTCCAGAACATCCTTAATGTATATAGAAGGAAAAATATATGACAATAATAAATAATAATATGAAGAAAGTAGAAGCGTGATAAAGCATAATTAGTCTTATAGGTACCTACTATTTGAATAGTATAGAAGAAGCAGAATATTAGGTTCGTTTGAAAATGTTTGAATTAATTGCTATGCGGTTGTTTTGCAAAGCGGGTTTGTAAACTCGCTTCCGTGTTATATTAGGTAGCAGTAAGTATAGAAGCGTTGATCTTTATTTACAGCCTAGTAACACGGTATAATGTAAATAACGTTATTTATATATCTACCTAACATTTAAAACTTCGTTGAAATTGTTGGGGAAAACTCGGCGAAACAATTTTAACTCCGGAAATAGTAGGATGGAAGTATATACCCCTTGTCCCCGTCCTCGTCCTCATCCTCATCATCATCCTTATCCTTATCCCCATACCCATACCTCATCCCAATTACTGAGAGAAATTATAATCAAATCAGTATAACGGACTGTAATTTGATACTCAGGAATTTACAACAATTTCTCGACCTTTTCGTTTTCCCTGCGGATTTAACGGGTTGATATTAATTCAGAATTTTCAAAGTCACGAACGAAATTGAAATTCCCAAATTTAATAACGGTGTTTCCCGGAAACTATGATACGAAGAACATAGGATAGGTTCGAAATAGCGAAAGCTAAAGATCCGGAATAGGGCGCAAGCCTCCGAAACTTGAAATTCACGCATGTGTTCATTCACACTCAGAAAAAGGTCTTGTTGTCACAACCAAAATTTGGGTTATTATATGCACAATCACATTTTTTGTTCGCAGTCAACCAAAAATTTTGTTGGAATAGCCAAAATTTTGGCTGTCCCAACAAAATTTGGTTTTTCCAACAAAATTTTGGTTATCCGAACGAAATTTTTGGTTGACCGAACAAAAAATTTGATTGACTGAACAAAAAATGTGATTGTGCATATAATAACCAAATTTTGGTTGTGTCAACAAGACCTTTTTCTGAGTGCAGGGTTTGATAACTCTGGCTGTATCGATTTAAGTATTGAGATTTACTTTTTGGAAAGAAAAGCTGTTTCAAATTAATTCAAATTGTTCAATTATTTCTGGTCTTTCGGAGTTTCGAGCTGCCTGCACATTCCGACTTTTCGGAAAATTGAATTTTCTGAACTTGAACGTTTCTGAGATTTTTTGCAATCGTCTTAAACGAATTCGGAATAATGAAATATACGGTCTTATAAAAAATACTTGAATGAAAAAAAGAGAACTCGTTTAAAATCCGTTTTTATTCAGACAGCTCCTCAGGCACCCTGCAGAGTATGAAATTATACAGAGTCAAATAATTGCGCACGAAGTAATTAAAAATGCGTGTAACGTGGTTGGGAAATTCATTTTTTTGTAGAAATTTAAAAATAAAAGAAAAACAAAAAGAGAATGGGTTAAAGGCGAGGAGAGAATAATCGTTGCTGAAGAGGAAAAAAAAAAAGGGAGATATTTTTTCGGGATTGTACCCAACGAAGTCTAATAGAGCAAAAGCGAAGTTCCTGCAGGATCCCGTGAATTGTGTAGGAGGTGATAGAGGCCCATGGGAACCCGAAGTATGTATAGGATCTCGAATAGCCAAGGAACACTGGTCCAATCGTAGAAGATAGTCGTTATTGACGGTTCTTGGTGATCCCGTGGGAGCAGCTTGCAGCGAAAATTTCTGCCCTACTTCAACCCGTGACTTACTTAGGTTGGAATATAAAGAATGGCAAAGAATTTCTGGCCGAATTTTACTCGCGAATGTACAGCAGTCATGCGTTGCGTTGGGGTGAGGATAACGACGTTCTGCTTCTTGCAAAACGGATATTAAACGATCGCAGATCATTCAGGGTAACGAGTGGAATTCCACTTCTTCAGGTTAGTGGGAATATATATACGAGATATGGGTATACGTATACGTAGTTGGGAAATATTCTCATATTCTCTTTGACACGGTGATATTTGAAGAATTTTGGAATTCGGTTGTGTTTCTGGAGAACGAAAAGAGCGAGGAACGAAAACGAATGAGAAAGAATGGGAAATGGAGATGGAAATGAAAATGGAAGGTATTTGGATCCTCTCTTTTCTTAGCCTCTGAAGCTCTCTAGTTTTATTCTTATATTTATTTTTGGTTTTATTTTTTTTTTTTTTTAGTAGTGAGTGAGGAGCGAGCATGGACGTGTGAGAGAAGGAGAAACGAGGGATGATGGTAGTCCCATGACGTCATTGATTTCACATCAACCTACGCCGCCATCAAACGTGCGGAAAAGGTTCGTCCTTTCGCGGTACTGTAGAAAAATACAGGGTTTCTGTCTCGTTTCAATCACCCCCGACGAGCGGAAATAGGAAGAGAAAAACGAAACATACGCGAAATAAGGGAAACAAGGGAAATAAGGGAAAAGTAAAATTATCAAATAAATTTGAATAAAATAATACTATTTATATGATATTATAATACACAGTATATGAAAGAATGTCATGAAGTGAAAGGAATCTTTGTCCTAGTTATTTATTTCACTTGCCGCACAAGAATTAGGAGAATAATAATAAGAAGAAGAAGAATGGGGCCAAGTTTTCAGATGGAATATATAATTCCGTTCTATTATATTACAGCGAAGTACGAATTTGAGGTAAAACCGTGTTTAAAATTCTTTAACAAAAGTTTTAGCTGGATAGAGTAGTAGCCAATACCTCTTCGAGCTGATATACAGGATGATTTAGGTTAAGCAGGCCATATTTTGAGGGTAGATTCTCCGTCAAAATCTAAGACTAAATTTCCTTTATCGAAAATTCGAGGGACCGATAATTTCCGAGCTACAGAAGATCTTAGTTGACCAATCGCGGAGCGTATAGGTCGCGTAGACGGCGCCACCGCGCAACTTCCGCTCATGGCCGGCCCTGGTTGCGTCACCTATAAGCTCTGCGATTGGTCAACTAAGATCTTCTGTATCTCGGAAACTATTAGGCCCACGAATTTTTGATAAAGGAAATTCAGTCTCGGAATTTCGCAAGGAATCTGCCCTCAAAATATGACTCGCTAAACTTGAATCACCCTGTATACCTATATATCTATATGAATTATACATTTATCGGCTTCGAGAAGACGCGTAAATTATTAGTCTTCTCATTTACCTGTTTACCTAGCTTTTTTATTTTTTTTTTTATTTTTTTTTTCTGTGCAGACCTAAAATCAGAAAGTTTCTTGCTCACTCTTCAACCGAGAATTAAGAGTGAGAGATAAAGTGAATAGAAGAAATGAGATTTCTCGTTGATACGAAGGTGAAGGGTCGACGTGGAGAAGTCGGAGTAGCAGGCATAGAATGAGGATGAGGATGAGGATGAGGATGAGGTGGAAAAGGAAGAGGCATGGCATGGCATGGCAGGGTGAATCGATACACCAACCACCCCCGTACGCTTGAGCGCAAAGTCGTATAACTACGACGGGACGGTAACAGAAACTGTACATACGTATAATACGAGTCCTGCAAAGAGGAGAAGGTTCGAATTGCACGCTTATATATAGTACAACAGTTCTTTTATATGTAGTTATTTAACCGCGCGGGGTTAATGGACTTCCGTGACACTGACGCGCCTTCTCTTGTATCGACGTAAGGTAGTTCGATGATAAACTGTAGGTATAAGTTTTTACATAGAAAAGATGTGACTTTTTTTTTCAAATTGATATTGCTCAGCCGGGATTCGCTATACGAAATTTTTCAGGATGCTATTTTATAGGGAATTCGATTCTCTACAAAAAATGTCCCTTAAACCAAGTCTGTAAATTGAACGGTTTGGCAGTTATCAGCTTTCGAAGTTATTACCTTCAAATCCTTGTCACGGCCAAACTATCGACTTTTTGCAAAAAATTCTTTTTACATTTTTTGTAGAAAATTAAATTTCCTATCAAACAGTAGTCTGAAAAATGTCAGTTCATGAAACAAGGCCGAGCTATACCAATTATAAAAATCATCATGTATATTTCCTGAGTTATTCGAATCGCGAAACTGATATAGTTCATTGAAAATATCTCTTTTATAAAATGAGTGTTCGGCGCTATTCTTTAGCCAGGATTTATTCCTTCTTCTTTATATTCTGAAGGATTTTCCGTTCGGAGCGAAGAAATAAGAAGAAGAAAAAAAATAAAAATAAAATAAACGGTGTATATTTGTTATTGCTTCTTGTATATACGATTGCAGCTCTTCTACCTCTGAAAGAAGTCAAGTCGTCGAGGGTTTTCCTCTTTCCAGTTCCTTCTTCTCCTCACGGGTCAGAGTAATTACTTTGAAGCTGAAGTAAACCTTCAGTTCACCGTCCGCGTTCAGGGACTAGGGCATGAGTTTAACTCTGAAGTAGGTAAAGTAGGTATAAAATTGTTGCATGTATATAAATGTAATCTGTGTACATGTATGTAGGTATACTTACTACCTGGTACGATTTAAAAGGCGCATAAGCCTGATTGACGCGAGTCAAAGAAAGAAGGCTTCTTGATTTCTTTCGCGAAAAAAAAAAAACGATCAATGGAAAGGAAGAAAATCCTGAGAGCTACGACGAAGAAGAAGAAGATTGAAGAAGGACCGAAGAAGAGCTAGGGAGGTAACAAGACGTGAGACGTGAGACGTGAGGCAATAAAAGGCATGAGAGGCTGAGGCTGAGGTACGGAAGACTCGAAAACGATTTATGCCTATAGGTATAATATTGACGAGAAATAAGTTCGAACGGTAGTATACCTACCATAAGGTAAAATAAGGGGCCGGAGGTAACATATTTTTGAATCGAATCGTTTATTTGTGAAACGACTCGAGTCCCTATATCAAACCAAACTTTACAGAAGAAGGTGAAGTTGAAACACTGATGCAATAAATTAGCATATGATATTTCAGTGTTTCTTCTTTCCTATCTATAGAGACACCCTTACCAATCGAAAAGTCTGTCCAGTGCAAAAAAATGTTGAACCTTTTGAAGTAGGGAATTTGAATATTACCGAAATCAATAAGTGTTCGAATTGAGACACATTGAAACACATTGAGATTCGCGAAGCATGTGGGAGTCCTAAATCCTAAATCCTAAATCCTGAATCCTCTGGACCATAAAATCTTCGGTCATCCAGACGACGATTTCGCGAATGAATAAACCAGCAGCAACAATAATAATAATAAATGAACGAATTCCCTTCGAATTGTAATTTGATGCGATATAAAGTGAATTTGTAAAACGCGGATCGAGCGGCACCCTCACGGGATATTGGGGGATCGGTAAAAGAGCGCTGGACGTGGTTTGGGAGCCTAAAATAATCCGTGGAAGAACAAGCGTGGTATGGCGTATGTTAATTAGGACGACTGGTACCCGTGAACAATAGGTTCGTGTCGTGCGTTGGAAGAACACCACCACCACCACCACCACCAGCACCACTGGCCCGTCTCTAATTCCCAATTTGCCGCTGTAGAGTAACGAACAAGGTACCCAAGGGATTCCCCTAGGTTCCTGTGAGGGCCTTGAGACGCCGGTTGGACGTTTATACATACGTAAGCAGGGCAGACATTGGACATGAAAATATATATATGTATATACGTAATACATATTAGACCTGAAATTAATTCAGGACTAAATCCTGCGGGGTAGGTAAATCCTGGGAGCTTGGAGCTTTTCGTGCAAATTCACCCACGCAGTTCTCGCCATGATAACGCGATTTAATAATTTCGAATTGATCGTCTCGAGATTTATTTTTCGGAAAGAAATTAAGTTTCAAAATCCTGTCGATTATTTACGACATGAAGTTATCGATTGCAATAGATTTCTTTCTTTTGAGGAATAGACCGAAATTTTCAGATCTTTCGACTTTCGGAATTTCAATGTTCCAGACTTCAACGTTTCTGAAAATTCTGTTATTTTCTTCCACCGCTCGAAGTTGTATCGAAAAAGGAATCGAATTGTGAAAAATGCTGACGACCAAAGGTGTAATAAAAGTATGAACTCTTCGTTTTTATACACCGCGTTAGAAAAAATGTGATTTCTTGAGCTCAGCATTAAAAAAAAAAAAAACAAAAAAAAAAAAAGCAAAAAAATATAAAAAAAAAATTGATGATTCAGTGAACAGTTGAACGAGTCGAGTCACGAATCTCCCGTTTTAGCATTCGACATATAGTGCAGAAGTATGAAGCAGGTAAGCTAACGTAAGCTAAAAGGCACAGCAACCTCATGAAATTTCGCACAGCACAGTTGCGTGCGGATTCCTTGGCTCAAGGCTCGTAAAATAGCGTCCCTAGGGACGCGACGAACCGCGATGACTGCGAGGATATGAGAGGGAAGGAGGCAGGAGCGAAGGCGGTTAAAAAATTCAGGGGCTATTAATACTGCAAAGCGTATATACCTACCTTTTGTTTCAACATTTCTCATACCCGGACCCAAAACACGCAGGATTCGCTAATTTCAAACGTTAAAACCAGCAGCTACCACACAGAAAATTATCTCTATATACAATTTAGACTGTGTCAAAAAAAAAAAAACGACATCTTCTTTTTGTTCGGGCCCTTTCGAAAATATAGTTAGTGCTTAATATAAAGAAAATTGTCCCCAAAGCTGAGCTATGTAGCTTGAACACAGAATTAGCGCATTTGAAAATAAGATTTCCCATGTAATTCAAATGGCAAAATTTGTTTATCCTAGTTTTATTTTTATAACTCTCTTTATTCAACTGATGAGAATAAAGTAGATATACGGTTTTGTAGAGAATTTTATGATCTAAAAAAATAGTCCTTTGGCCCAAGTTGCTCGATTGAACCGTTAACGAGTTACAGTGGTTTAAAAGTCATATGTATATTTCATTACTACTTACTTTTCGACAAATTAATTAAAAAATTTTTTTCATGCATTTTCTCAGAAATTTTTGTTCCCTTCAAAACCGTATATTTACTTTATTCTTATCAGTTGAATAAAAAGAATTATAAAAATAAAATTAAGATAAACAAATTTTGCCATTTGAAATACATGGGAAATCTTATTTTCAAATGCGCTAATTCTGTGTTCGAGCTACATAGCTAAGCTTTGGGGACAATTTTCTTTATATTAAGCACTAACTATTTTCGAAAGGGCCCGAACAAAAAGAAGATGTCGTTTTTTTTTTTTTTTGACACAGTCTAATATACATACGACCCACGAAAAAACCCTTGTAACTCAGAAAATTACAGTTCTTTCCATGTATTCCATATCCATCCTGAAACGAATCATGGAAGATTTTCAGACTTTTTTTTTATTGAAATGATAAAAATCCGAATCCATAACAATTTTCTCATCGTCGAAGTGATAAAAAAAAGTACCTACTCTCTCTCTCTCTCTTTCTCTCTCCGAGTCTGACTCTCAGTCTCTCCACTTCGAAAATTTCCCTCTTCATTCGCTCCATAGATTTTTATTTATATTTACTAAATTTTCCACTTCTTTAGCTCGTTAGATCTTCTCTTCTACTCTCAGAATCGTCTTACGATCATCAAACGAAGTTCGTTTACCTGAAGACCGAGTTTTTTTTTTTTTTTTTTTTTTTTTTTCAGGAAAGCCACTTCCGCAAAGCTCAAGTCAGACTCCAGCCCTCGGAGACCCTCGGTTGAAAACTCTTTACTAATTTGCTTCTGAGTGTGTATTCATTTCAGGTACATACAATCTACATGCATGTAGGTATATATGTACACATGCAATATGTATGTACCTATTTACGGAGAAAATCTCTCTCGGGTGAAAATTTGTCTAGCTATCTATTGGTGGGAACAAAGGGGTCCAATTTTCGTCGTATACACGTATAACTATATGGGAAATAGGTATAGGAGGAATAGGAAGCGAGATTTTCAATACCAATAGCCACTCTCAGGATGCGAAGTATAGGAATAGAATTCGCAGGAAAGTGATAAATAAAATAAATCATAGAACCAATCGAAGAGGCAAACTGTTTGTCCCTAGTGACTGCGTGCAGCATAGATTTTCTGCCCTACGCCTACGCGTATGTACTACCAGCTATAGGTGAAGGTGTAGTATAATATCAAGCCTATTTTAGCTGGAAATTTATCGGCAATGTTACCCTCCTCGTTTTTACGCCTCTGATTATTATTTATCACCAGAACTAGAGAGGGAAACGAAGAATAGGATAGGGTACCTTGTAGTACATAAATCTACGAATATAAGACGCGGAGGGAGTCAAGTGGGATGACAAATTATCGAATTTGTTGTTTTTTTTTTCGTGAATCTTAATCGACAGAATTTGACTAATTGTCAGACAGGATGCGAGAGTACGAATATCGATAGGCGATTATCTGGAGAAAACAAAAGAAAAATAATTTCTTTTTTTCATACCATATTATGTGAATTTATCGGACCAGTCGAACCAAATTTTTAAGTCTTCTAACTGAAGCTCACCTCTATATAGAGCGTGCAATCTCCAGATAGACCGAAAAAAAACGGAAGTGCATCATAATTATTTTTTCAAGTAAAAATTCCTTCAGCCCGGGTTTTTACTTCAGTTAGAAGACTTAAAAATTTGGTTCGACTGGTCCGATAAATTCACATATGGTATGAATTAATAGGTTTCGAACGATATAGTCACTACACAATGAAATTTCTTTTTTTGTTCCCCCAATTTTTATTGAGATTTGGATGTTGAAAATGAAAAAGAACGCAGATCGTATTATAAGTGAGATATATTTTAATCTGTTTAGTTAAAATCACGTGGTCTGATCTCTGCACGTTTGACCCGACGAAATTGGACTCGTTAAGAAAAGGCAGGTTCTGTTCGATTCTATGTTCTCTGTTCTCTGTTCTCTATTCCATATTCTCTCTGTTCGACTGTAGTAGGTATACCCATACCTCGTAGTGCCATGGTTCAAAATTGTCAACTGATTGCCGAGTCGACGTTACGTGACGTATTATATAGGTATAGGTAGGTAGGTATCCCCAGCGGTTACGTCTGATAAAATCTGAGCTGGACTTAAAAGTTAGAAATTTCAAATTTTCAAAAACCCGAACATTCAGAGAATTGAAATAAAAAAATCGGAAGAAAAAAATACGAAAATTTCTCATCAAGATGAGAAGAAGAAAAATATTTCATTCTAATCGAGACCTTATTTTTCGATTCGCTTATACGAGTCGCTAATATTCAAATTTTGAATTTAAACTATAGAGAAGAAAAAAGATGCGGTATTCGTGGACCGAAATTAATTATAGCAGTAGGAAAAGAATAGGAAGCATATACCGTATAAATATACGATGATCCACCAGCTTCAGTTGCCTCGCGGTTTCCGTGAAATTAATTTGGGTGTTCGTTGACACCAGTGTCTACCTACTTACCTACCTACCTATCTACGTTACGTGAATATAAATTAAATCGAGCAATCTCGTGCTCGAGCTACTGGACACGCGCGAGTACTAGATGTATGTGTGTATCTGTGCATATAGTATATGTATTACAACGACGAAAATTGGGACGTAGACGAATGGAAAAAAATGAAATTTACCTACTCTAATCGCTTTTCATAGATAATTTATATTACATCACACACGATGATGATAATTATGCGATATTACGACATCCCCTATTACGTGTATGTAGTATTTTTTTTTTTTTTTTTTGTTTTTTTACATTTATACTGTATACTAATATTCTTAAAAATTCTGAAAATTTTATTCCAACAGACAGTTTGACAAAAAAAAAAAAAAAAAATTACTGCTAATTTTTTTTTTTTTTTTTTTTTTTTTTCTACCTCGAGGACTTTTCTGCTACTGCATTATTTTTTTACCCTTTGTTTCTCTTTTTCCTTCTATATATATACATACCTAATACTTTCCACGATTTCAAACTTCGAGTTCCTTTTTTTTTTTTTTATTTTACTTTATTTTATTTTATTTTATTTTTTTATTTTTTTTTTTTTTTCATTCATTCCCCTTTTTTTCGTCCATATTCTCGAGCCCGGTCCTCTCCGCTCGAGGAGTGGGTACAAACTCCTGAAGGACCCTCCTGAATCGATGCTGGAGCGAGAAGCGTGTCTCGGCTAAGTGGAGATTCAACAGATTTTATCTCTCAAAGTTCTTCTTCGATCTATGGTACCTATACGTAGAGCGTTTTACGCGCATAGGTATAACGGATAGACGATTTTAAATATAAAACTTCTACATAAATGTATTATAGTACGTCTATATACAATATAAATATAATTATTTGTAACAACGAATTAGATCCCGAAAATGAAATATAAAGAAAAATGAATTTTTCGAAGAAACTAATTGGACATATTTTTTTTTTTTTTTCTTTCTTCACTTTTGATAATCTAGTCTTATAATTCTTCTTCTTTTTACTATAGATTCTATACATATATTACCTCCTTGTACTACAATCATAATTGGATTGAATTAATGTAATTTACATTTTTTATCTCCTTCACGAGGCGAGTATTATAGGTACATACAAGATATAGGATACTACTATACCTAATTTTTATTTATGAGATGCTGGTTTCAATCCTTATACCTCGCAATCATTAAGTGATCGAGAAAAAAAAAAAAAAAAAAATGTTCACCTAATTTCATATTAAATCAAAATCTGACAATAAATGAGTAATTTTCAATTTTTGTTTTATCAATGAATTCTGAACACCCTAAGCTACTCCTTTATAATTTATTATATTTTGTCTCTAATTACGCCCGGTTATAGCGGTTAATTTTCTGTGGATAATTATTACCTATAGTACACCTACCTATATGTATATATATTATATATAGTATGTACCTAAATATAATTAGTTTATCAAAAACTCCCCTTCTCGAACGGATAGAATTTTAATTGAATTAATTTACTCGATTATACCTCTTCCAAGGTAATTAATACACAATATAATATAATTATGTATGCGCGTATTTACCTAACCGCGACAGATATTTTCATACGTATATATTTATCAAAAAATTCTCATACGTATACAGAGGTATTCAGATTTAGCAGGCCATACATTTTGAGGACAGACTGCTTGTGAAATTCTGAGACTAAATTTCCTTTATCAAAAATTCGTGGGCCCAATAGTTTCCGAGATACGGTTGACCAATTGCAGAACTTATAGGCGACACAGCCAAGGTCGGCCATGAGCGGAATTGCGCGGTGGCGCCGTCTATATGCGATCTATCCGCTCCGCGATTGGTCAACTAAGATCTTCCATAGCTCGGAAACTATCGGTCCCTCGAATTTTTGGTAAAGGAAATTTAGTCTTAGAATTTTTCAGGGAATCTACCCTCAAAAATATCGCCCGCTCAACTATATATCTAGTAAAATAATGTCAATTATTATACCTATATTTGTTTGGGTATATTATATTTAGTAGGGAAATTGTTCCGTGGATTTGTAGTTGATAATTACAGCAGTAAACTGACTGGTATAATATACCTATATATGTGTAATATATACCACCATATAGAGGAAGAGAGAGAGAGAGAGAGAGAGAGAGAGAGAGAGAAATTTTACTGCGTACCTACCTACCACACCGGGTCAAGAGGTCAGGAGTGCAACGCCACCGGTAACTCAACCGGACACACACGTATTTTCATTATTTATATAATATGCTGGAAGATATATATACCTACAACCAAATTCAATTTTGAAGCGATCTACATATAATTAATGATATTTTCTAAAAAAAATGAAAAAATTCAATATGAACTATATATATTTTAAATTTCATACTAAATTTCGTGATAGAAACTTTGAAAAATCGAAAAGGATGAACTGTAAGATAGAAAAATCTTGAGTTTAATTAAATGAACTTGTTCCTCTTTTGTCTTTTTTTTTTTTTTTTTTTTTTTTTTCCTTTTTCTTCTTCTTCTTTTTATCAATGATAAAAGCGGTCGTAAGATCGAGGGTGAGAATAAAAGTGAAAAAGTGACGAAAACGAAAACGAAAACGTAAAAAAAAAAAAACAAAAAAAAAGTTATAAAATAAAAAAGTGGAAGAGCGAAGGAGCGTAGAAAAGTCAAGTCTTTCAGTTTGGTATATAATCTGAAATGCGAGAGATAAAACCACAGCGAGGCATCATCTCTTATATATCTCTTCTTGCGCAGAGTAAAGTCTGCAGCAAGGTATAAGAGAAAGAGAGAAAGAATTGAGGGAGAAGATGCATGCTTTCGCTCAGACTCTGAGCTCCTGACTGACGTAAGACGTTGACATCTCGTCAACCCCTTTTCATATACCTATATAGCAGCTCCTAGCTACGGCATCGTCGATGTATACGTATAGTATAGCGCTTATGCTATACCTCCGAAAAGAGCTAATCCTTGGCGCCAGAGTTTTTCTTCTCTTTATCTCCTTCCTTTTCCCTTTTCCCTTTTCCCTTTTCCCTTTTCACTTTCCCTTTTCCTCTTCCTTTTCCTCTTCCTTTTCCTTTCACCATCTCCCTTCAACTTCCGCGTTTGTCTCTCACGAGTCACGACCCGCACGAGACGTGTTACACGCTTTTTACGTTTCAATAAAAGTTCTCGGAAAAAAATAAAATAAAAATAAGAATAGAAGAACGCATCTCTCTTATGTAAAACTTTTATAGATGTATGTATAGTACACGTTGTTTAAGTATAGGTAATTTAATTATATTAAAATCATTATATATTATTATTATATATTATTATTATTATTATTATTATTATTATTATTATTATTGCACATATCATCGGAAGTCATCGCAGGCGTGGCATGGCGCATAGCTATATATTCGTTGTTATAATTAATAACCGCATACAGCCGTTAGTGATGTCAGTCAATTTCAAAGTGGTTTAAATCGATTCTCCATTAGCAAATTGAACACATATATATATATATATATATATATATAATACATATGTATATGCATATTATATACTATGTATACGTATATATACTATATATATATATATATATATATATATATATATATATATATATATATATATATATATATATATATATATATATGTAAATAATCGATGCCACTCCGTTCGGACATTAGCACTAATACACATGAATATATTTATAATCATTAATCTATATGTTAAATATAGATTAAAGTTAAACAATTTTCATTATACATATATATATATAATATGTAATGGAATGTGATACAATACTATATTATTAATAAATATGCCTGCATTGATCACTATGAATGCTGATGAAACGATTATACGATTACGATTACGATTAACGAAAAAGTCTATTTAGAACGCATACCTACTTATAAGAGAAAGAAGAATGGAATAGGAGAGATATTATCGTTGATTAATAAAATACCATATAAATATACCGATCGATCCAGCAGCTATTACAATGAAATGAATTGGATTGGATTGAATCGATGTTAAATACTTTCGTCTTTAGAACGAGAAAAGGAAAGAAAGAAAGAAAGAAATAACTCGTAGACTGCAAAATGTGTAATACGTTACAGTGCCGTATGCGTGTTTTCATAACACTTTATACCCATAGGTATATATATAGTATATGGTGTATTATATATACTGTTGATATTATTATAACTTATAGTATATATATATATATATATATATATATATATACATATTATATTGTTTGGTCAGTATAAGTATGCGGGGTCTTATCTCGACGAGAGTGATTATTGCCACACCACAGTGAGATTAAATAAAAAATATATACTATATACATATCCAGACTTTCTCGGTACAGCTCAATGCGGAGGATATAAAACAAAACGGATAATAACTGCGCGTGGTGTATAGAACGAATAAACAACATACTGCTCATATTTACATATACCTATATCAGATTAAACTTAGTGAAAAATAAGATCGAAATTTTCTTTAAACAATTATTCCTAAAACGTCTGGATCTTGCGTTATAAATTATAATTCATTGAATTATACCCAGTCAAGCGCGGTCTATATAAACGAACGTAACGTCTGTTGAGGTATAAGCGCACCCGCTAGGAGTAGAACTTATAGGGAGTATTAGCGCGTCAGATCGACAGGCGCCAGTTCATACTATAAGATAGCTAGCGCGCGCGCGCGCGCCTTGTTGGCTATTCTTTAATTAATTATATTATAGTAACGTGCAAGATCAAGGCACTTTATAGGAATAAATGACAAATGAAATTTCGACTTTATTTTTCACCCTGTGTATTTTATATATTAGATATAATATTCTATCCGTATGTATAATAAGAGTTTGATTGTTATTTGTAAACAATTATTATACTTGAGTATACATATATTCAATCACCTGATTATAGCTAACTATAACCATGTTATTGTTTGACAGTATATTATGGTAGGTATAATAATGCTGCGAAAGAATAATGAGGAGGACGATTATGATTCTGATTCTGATTCTGAATGAAATATACATTATAGTGGTCGGTTTCTCGTTATAGTATATAGGAATATATGTATTCCTGTAGGTATGTAGGGATACAGACTTATATAAGCATATATAGTACCTAAGTGACCACGAGAAACTATGAGACCTGGATAAACACCGTGAGAATAAATGAATAAATACATATTATGCATACGTGGGTATATAGAATTGTATATAGGTATGTATCGTCAAGTCACCGGGTCAAATAAAAGGAAATAGTTCCGGAAGTTCGTTCGCTCGCGATGTGTATATACCATAAAGTATATACCTATTGTATAATATATACCTACACACCGATAAACGATATGTAAATACGTTAATTGCCGTAGAAGAATAATTCTGTATATACAATTTCTATAGATAGAATAAATATGAGTAAACATTATTTAATAGGAATAGCAGAAGAAGAAGAAGAAGAAAAAAAAAGAAACGAAGACTGCAGAGTATAGGAATAGCAGATCGCATCACGTGGCACAAAGTACTACGTAAGGAAATGAAAAAAAAAAAAAAAAAAAAAAGAAGCTAAAAAATATTATATAAAAGTTCGTCCGATCGAAGCTGGACGGGTCAATAACCTTTTGCTGAAGAGAATGAAAAAAAAGAAGAAGAAGAAGAGGAATAATTATATACTCGATTAAACGCGAGGATTTGAAAAAAAAAAAAAAGTATTTTTTTGTTTTTTTTTTTCCAATATCGCAGGTATTCGGTAATCATATTATATACCTTATATAGGATAGATGAATAAATAAATAAATAAATGAATGAATGAATGAATGAATGTGAATAAGTTTAAAAACGTTTGGATAATACCGCGCGCGAAACTGGAATATAATATCGTAATATAATAAGCTAAATATAAATAACGAATTACAGAGAGCGAGAAGAGAAACAAAACGGGATATCTGTTACTTTTTCCAGTAATATAACAGCGCGTCGTGTTTTATATACCGTCCGTAGCATAAGTCGTTCAAAGGGGGCGGGATCAGTATAGAATGTATAGCGGGGATCCCAGACCGTAGATAAGTATAAAGCGAGAAACGAGTTCTGGAGCCCAGCGCGAGTGTGCGAAATAAATAAATAAATAAAGAAAGAAAGAAGGAACGACATACACGTGCATATACCTACATATATATATATATATATATATGTATATATAGGTATATGTGTAGCCTGTAGGTATACGCGGTTGTGTTCTTTCTTCTTATATTCCTTCTGGCGATCGAGTAGGTAGGACCGAACCGAAGAATCCGGTTCGGGTCTCGAAACTAACTAAACTTGTGACGAACGATTGGCGGGAGTCAGTCAACTTCTTGTTGCAGGTGCGCGACGCGAGGTCGCCGACTGTCGTCGACAAACTCACTCGCAACTTGGCAATACAGATATATATATATATAAAGATTATATACGTGGTATAGCCCATGGTATACGTGCGCAATACCTATATGTATATGTATATAAACGCGAGTCGCTATCGCGGTACGGATTCAAAGGCGGAGGGTTCTTTCCTCTAAACGTAAAGCGACTCACCTCCACCTCCACCTCCTCATTCTCATCCTCCTTCGCCTTCGCCTCTTTATCTCGCTTTGTACATCGAAAAATAGAGATAAGAAAGCGAAGAAGAAAACAAAGAATGATATAAGAAAGAGAAAAACGAGCGAATCTCTTTGTCAGTTTTTTTTTTTTTTTCCTTCTTTCTTTCTCTCTTTCTTTCGTTTATACTAAAACTCTTTAAAACGTTGAAGCGAGTAAAATAGATAAAAAAAATAAAATAAAAAATAAAAATAAAATGACAACAAATCGTCGATTAATTCAAAAAATATTTCATATTTCGTGCGAAACTGTTATACGTTACACCTATACAAATCTCATATATATTATATATATATAATATCCTTAGCTCCATACTGTAAGAAATTAGAGAATGAGTGCGGAAGTATATGTATATGTATGTATATGTATAGGATAATATCTGACTCACCGATAAATAATATTCTTCTTATAAGTTCCTCGTTTATATTTATAGTCCGTAAGTATAAAAATTACGACAGTATGATGTATAACCACCACTAATACGATACAACGATGATTCGCGTTGCTTGCTGGTCTATTAAGTATAGTTGAAATATTATAATATCCAATAAAGATACATAAAACACTTTTTTATTCTATAATATTTATAATAATAATAATAATAATAATAATATCATACGTGCAGTCACAGAATATATTTTATTCACAACGGTTTAAAAAAAAAAAACCGTAATAACAAAAACAACAACAACAACAATATAACAACACAGTAACCACGATTTAACAGTAATCGATTATGATAATAATAAATATAATACCAAAGGATGAAAACAAAAGTAAAAACAAAAAAATTAACACACTTGATTCACTTTCACAAAAACACAACAATGTTATTAATATTTTTATTATCCTTTTAAATATTTGATCGATTTATTTATTTATTTATTTATTTAATCATTCATTCATTTATTTATTTATTCACTTATTTATTTATTATTTTTTACCGCCGATAAAAATTTCCGTATATATATAAATTCAAGACGAACGCGACTCACGTTTAATGTTGATAATGTCAACTGACTGACTGAAAGTCGTGCGGTGTGCCGCTACCGGCAGATTCAACGCGAAACTAGCGACGCCTCATGGACGCGATGCGAACTCGCGATTTCTCTCTCTTCCTCTTTCTCTTCTTCTTCTTCTTCTTCTTCTTCTTCTTCTTCTTCTTCTTCTTCTTCCTTCCATTCCTTCTTCCAAATTTTTTTTTTTTTATTATCTAGGATTATTCTTATTCTTTTTACAAATAATTTCCGTCGATGATCGTTACATAAAGTATGTTGTACATACATACATGCATATCGCGTCACTAATGCCATAAGGTCGTAGTAAGCGCCAAAAAAAAAATATTTTTTTTGCAGATATGGCCAAACGATGTTATATGGCACGAACAAGATTTTGCCACAAAAAACACGAAATTTTTTTTTTTTTTTTTTGGCGCTTACGACCTTATGGCATTAGTGACGCGATATATGATAATAATTATTCCGTAACGCTAATAACAATATTATGCAATTCTGCTGCAGGTGTAAAGGAACGCGGTTGCAGAGGCGCAATTATAACTTTCTCTTATACAATAAAATTACATAGCGTATATATATATATATATATACGTAAATATGTAAAATATGAAAATATGTAAAATATGTAAAATAATCATTTCAATTTTTCACTTGAACTGTGTGTAATATACAATCACAAGACGTATCTGATGTGATATCGCTGATTTGAATTAGACCATCTCAAATTAGGATTTTTACGAATCAAAAAAAGTTCATGTGAAAATAGCGTCCATAGGGAGTAAAATTAAAAATCTGAAATAATTAGAGAATTATTTTTTCACATTTAGAACCGATTGAAGACCATCCAAAATAAATTATTTTTTTTAACGACCACCCTAATATATATATTGTAGGCATAGATATGGTATTTAATTATAATTAAAACCGTTTCGTTGTCAACGAGAAACGATGGAATAAACGAAAAAAAGATAACGGGTATGAAGACAGAGCTTAAAGTTTACATATTATATACACGATGAAAAAAGGTGACTCTCCCGCTCGAGTTCGGTCCGAAACACACACAAAAGCCCCGATCTGGTATAAGAAGGTAAACAATAAAGTCTCAATCAAAAGGAAGAAAATAATAAACCCTTCAGGGGGGCATAGAAATATTCGACAAGGTCGATTAAACCTAAACATAATCTACCCTTATAATTATACGGAGATGGAAAAGGAAGAAAATGATGAAAGAATAAAAACAGTTCATAAATATAGTTGGAAAAGTATAGCATAATTATATTATTTTACAAATTATGAGTATAAAAAAAAATATGCATGACACGACACGCATGTACTATATCGAGGGACGAGGCGGAATCTTGGCATCGAAATCATTAAACGATACGCGAAGATCACGCTCGCGGACGATCGGTTGAACGCTGGCGCTAAAGCTAGGAACCGCTATGCCTATCCTGCAAGCTCGGTGGGGCGGCTCGACGAGTCGATCAATATGTCGGTTCCTCGGAGTAACGTAGCGCACCCCCGCGAAACGAACGAACGAACGAACGAACGAACGAACAGACGGGTTCTTCCGCTTCCGTCGAATAGAGAGAAAAGCACGGATAAAGTTTTACTCCGACAGACCGCGAGGTATACTGCTACCTGTCCGTCCGTCTATACCTATATAATACCTAAAGCTTTGATTTGGTCAGAACGAACGAGAACAAATTCTACGAATAATATAAAGAGGAGAATTCGATGGAACTAGTATAATTTGTTATATTACTTTTATATTGTTTTATACTATTTTATACTATTTTATTATTATTATGGGAAAGACTATTATAATTATATCGTATAAAACTTTAATAAATATACTCATTTAGAAAAACTAGCTGTAGATATAAAGTTCGATTTTAATTTCCAAAATTTGATATATACCAGTGTAGGTAGTTATACCTATAGGTGTATATGTATAAGAGATGCGAGTTGATCGTGAGACGTGTTGCCGTTAAGGGTTTTTGAGGGTCGTTGTTGACAAGCGATCCCTTTGTTGGTTTTATTCCCGTGAGAATTCCTATATAGCGTGTAGAGAATACTGTCGTATAGTACCAAAGTGGATGTATGTATGTATATCTGTATGCATATGTACAATGTATACATGTATATATATATAATACTTGGATACATACAGATATATGTATATATATATTATATGCCCACCTTTACCTCATACATACCAATTCGTATATATATATATATATATATATGTAATATAAAGATAGGGACAAATGGAGAATGAGGATCCAAACGGGGTTCGTGAGTTCGGTGCCTGATATTGACACTCGACAAACAAAATACGTAATGCACTTCATATTTCTTGAGATATATGTTATATACCTACCAGATGGCTTTATAAAGGTATATCTAGATTATTCTATACACAATTGCTCAAGAGGCGGAAGATAAAGGACGAGGGTCGAATCGGTTTCATAAGATCCTTATTGTTTCGTTCCAATTTCATATAAATTGTCAATCGAATGAATTGCGTGCGGATGAGATCGCTACCTTTCGTCGTGTTCCTTATTTTTTTTTTTTATTTATCACAATATAAAAAGTTTGCATATTCGATATAAAAAAAGGTATATTTTATTAAAAGAGCCATAGTTGATAATCTGATTTCATATTACACGCATTACATGTATAGGTATGTATTATATACATACGTATATAATACACGCATGGAAGTTGATTTGATGTGGCTTATGGCTTATGAGAGAGCCCTATCTTACACAGTTTCAAGGCTTATTGTTGATGTCAGTTTCTATATCCCATACAGTATCTACAACATTGCCCCAGGCTTTCACAAACACACATTACCATATAAATCCACTTCTATATCCTATTCCTAGCTCGTATAATCCTATACCTGATACAGCTATATGTGTATCTACCCAGTTCTGCCCAATCAAAAATAGGTACTATAACTAAAGCTATACTCATTTCTTATCGACTAATTAATTCGACAAAAAAGGCGTAAAAATTCTAAATCGACACAAAGAAATGAGGAATCATTACCATTCGGGAAGTTTATAGAATTCGAAAATTCAACCCAGTCCAGATACCAATATGGGGTATATTCAATATTCTGTAGTATAGTATACGAATCCGCAGGATATGAATATCGATTCCCGATCGCACTCTGTCATAGAATTCATCCCGTTATTCGGTATCGATGAACTTGTTGCACTGGCTGTTACCACGACCACGAACGTTTTCAGCTTCATGATATATGTAACCAGCAGGTTACGCAGGCTTGGAGAAGAGCCAGACAAGAGTAATTGGTCCTCAAAATTGGCAGAAATCCTGAATGATCGCAATACCTACCTTTACTTTTTATACCTAAATGCATATAATAAGGTATGTGCGGAGAAACGAAGTAGTTAAGCTACTATACAATATACCTATACATGTAGGGGAGAGAGGTCATGAATGGGACGATTATTGAATGGGACAGTTGCGTGATAGGTATGAAGGAGACGACGGAAAATTTTTAACCAAACACCATGAGATGTCATTTGTTTCGCCGTTGTCGAATCCCGTGTGCTATTCAGTCTAAACGTGTTTGTTTCGACGGTAGATTACGATAAGGAGTCAACATCAAATAAAGTGAGTGCTCATTACATTTACGTTACTGGTTGTAATTGTTTTGTTATTGCAGTTATTTGCAATCATTTAACGTATTTTCATACATTGGTTCATCCCCTATAATGTCCCGATCACTGATATTGTGAAGATGTTCGATCATTTGATATATTCACTGCATCTTACCCAATAACGTGTTATTATTGAATGGGACATGCAGAAAGTGGACTTGTTGTGAATGCCATGGTGGTAGTAGGAAGATGTTCTACGAGTGTGAGGCTTGCGAGGATGCGGATTAATCGATTGCCACCCAGTAAACGAAACTGGATTGGCGAATCCGATTTTTTGAGATTCCAGATTGATATAATTGAAAAAATTTCAAGTTGATGTCAATTTCGGTTCTTTTCTGTCCGTTTCAATCCGTAATCTCAAAAAATCGGATTCACCAATCCAGTTTCGTTTACTGGGCATAGAGATCTGTGATTAATTGCACTCAAAGTGATTTTTGGGCCAGCTTAATTAGCATAAATACATCCGTCCCATTCAATATTTATAGCGTCCCATTCAAGCATCACTTCGCCAATGAATGGGACATTTGTGATTTCATGTATACATAGGTTTTACGACTCTATGAAACAAGAAAATATATTTTCATGTCCCGAACTTCATTTATAAAGAGCCAAAGTTGAGTGTCTTAC
This sequence comes from Tenthredo mesomela, assembly GCA_943736025.1. Classification (NCBI taxonomy): domain Eukaryota; kingdom Metazoa; phylum Arthropoda; class Insecta; order Hymenoptera; family Tenthredinidae; genus Tenthredo; species Tenthredo mesomela. Next base: position 33,542,520 of record OX031017.1, read on the forward strand.
AAGTTAAAAATATGTGTGCTTTGTTGAAAATGAAAAAACTACACATTTATAAAAAGTGTCCCATTCATGACCTCTCTCCCCTACATATATATACCTTAGATCGGTTCAAAAAAATCGACTATTCTTTTTTTTTTTCAATTTTCGCATTGAAATACTTTCGGGGGGCTGAAAAAAGATGCCTGTTAAAAGCGGAGCTCTTAATATTAAGATTTAGAGGTCGCTCATCGCGGATTTCTATTTTCCATTTGAATAGCATAGGAAATTTTTTTTTTTTTTTTTTATATAATTTTGTAGCTCACAAACCAATGAACAAATCCAAATGACTCAGACATATTTTCATAGGAAATTGAACACTCTACAAAAAGCTTGTCTTATAATTTTTTGATAAATTGACTCCTTCCAAAGTTATTCAAGCTCAAATTTCAATTTATAGTTGAGTAAACTTTTTTTTTTTTTTTTTATGATTTTTTTTCCACAATGATAGATACATTTTTTAGAATGTTCAATCCCCTATCAAAATATGTAAGAGTCATTTGGATTTGTTCATTGGTTTGTGAGCTACGAAATTCTGAAGAAAAAAAGAAAAAAATTCCTATGCTATTTAAATGGAAAATAGAAATCCGCGATGAGCGACCTCTAAATCTTAATATTAAGAGCTCCGCTTTTAACAGGCATCTCTCCCCCCTCCTCCCCCCCCCCCCCCCCCCCACCCCCCCGAAAGTATTTCAATGCGAAAATTGAAAAAAAAAAGAATAGTCGATTTTTTTGAACCGGTCTAATATACCTATAGGCTGTATGTGACTCGTAAACACGTGAAATCACGAAATGTAATCCAGCTTAATAGGCCTGACTGCATTTCCACTTCCTCTTAAAATTTAAGCTCGGGTTCAATTTGCTCGCGTCCAATGGCGGCCTGGAATAGGCGCTAAGCCAGTTTTAACTGCGGCTTAAATTCTAAATTGAAGTAATGCTGTTGAGTCTTATAGGTATATGTGTGTGTGTGTGTGTTTCGCGTATATGTGTAAAACCCATACGGAAATGAATAAATGAATAAATAGGAATATTAAGTGTCAGAGAATAGGGAAACGCAAGAATCGCTTCTTAGTTTAGGTTTAGGGGGTTGAAATGAATATCGATAAGGAGAATTTCGTATCTAAACCTTTTAGGCGAAACGTTATAGTGGGTTTTTGTCATCGATATGTTTTTGATTGATTCAACTGTCTGGAAGAAGGTATAAAGGCAGGTAGTATCCCTTTGTCCCCCGCAGAATCCATCCACTTGAGAATCAATCTCTTCTATACTCGTGTACAGGGCAGGGAAAAATAAAGTAGACACTTGATCAACTTCGATTCTTACAAATCGAGGACGAGATATATTAGTCCTACATCTGTAATTAATTACGTTATTGGTTCGGTGTATTATTTTTTCCTCTTTTTATCATATCAGTAAAGCTTCGACCATATTATATATATACAGGGTGAGTTTTCTCCGGAGTTCGTCGAGGGTGTGGCTTAAATCATGTGATTTACAGAATAACAATTCTCACTTATAATTGTCATAGCTATAATATATTTATTTGGCTCTTTTTCTGAATGGATTGTTTATTATCTGAAGACAATCATTCCCCTGATAATAATAAGTATACCGCGAGGACCAGGTGAAAGAGAATGGTCCATTCGCCCAGGCAGCTAATATTTCGTATTTTTAGGGGGATAGCCACTCGTTGCACTGAAAATCCCTAGGGTGATTTTGGCGCGCGGTCGATGCAACTCGGCAGCCATTGTTGATACAAGCCGGCTGACTGTCAATACATCGCGGAAGGTAGACAAGTGTGGTTATGTTCGTTTATTTGAAGCAAATGATAAATAAAGTGAATAAAACCTACGTGAATAAGCTATGGATATTTATTGATGCCTCAACCCCAGGATACAATCAATAATTTTGTTCGAATTGGTTGTTCTTGATGAACTCTTTGATTCTGATAAATTTCCAGTTATAGCTTAGGTTAATTCGTTGATTGCATTAAGATATCATTTAAAACTGATTGATCGATTTTTGATAAATATTCCTAGCTTATTCACGTAGGTTTTATTCACTTTATTTATAATTTGCTTCAAATAAACGAACATAACCATACTTGTCTACCTTCTGCGATGTATTGACAGTCAGCCGGCTTGTATCAACAATGGCTGCCGAGTTGCATCGACCCGCGCCAAAATCACCCTAGGGATTTTTTCAGCGCAACGAGTGGCTATCCCCCTAAAAATACGAAATATTATCTGCCTGGGCAGATGGACCATTCTCTTTCACCTGGTCCTCGCGGTATTAATAAGAGGAGGCGGAGTCTCAGTCGATTTAAGCCCAACCCTCTCCGAACCCCGGAGAAAACTCACCCTGTATATTAGACTGTGTCAAAAAAAAAAAAAAACGACATCTTCTTTTTGTTCGGGCCTTTTCGAAAATAGTTAGTGCTTAATATAAAGAAAATTGTCCCCAAAGCTTAGCTATGTAGCTCGAACACAGAATTAGCGCATTTGAAAATAAGATTTCCCATGTATTTCAAATGGCAAAATTTCTTTATCTTAGTTTTATTTTTATAATTCTCTTTATTCAACTGATAAGAATAAAGTAAATATACGGTTTTGAAGGGAACAAAAATTTATGAGAAAATGCATGAAAAAAAAAAATTTTTTAATTAATTTGTCGAAAAGTAAGTAGTAATGAAATATACATATGACTTTTAAACCAGTGTAACTCGTTAACGGTTCAATCGAGCAACTTGGGCCAAAGGACTATTTTTTTAGATCATAAAATTCTCTACAAAACCGTATATCTACTTTATTCCTATCAGTTGAATAAAGAGAGTTATAAAAATAAAACTAGGATGAACAAATTTTGCCATTTGAAATACATGGGAAATCTTATTTTCAAATGCGCTAATTCTGTGTTCAAGCTACATAGCTCAGCTTTGGGGACAATTTTCTTTATATTAAGCACTAACTATTTTCGAAAGGGCCCGAACAAAAAGAAGATGTCGTTTTTTTTTTTTGACACAGTCTACTGTATATATAATACAGCTAGAATAGACGAAAATAAATCCTAATATTTTTTTCCCAATCCCCTATAACGACACTAATGTCATTTTCTCATTGGATTTTGGGATTTAATATGAGATTTCGAATACAGAATTGTCAAAACGAAATTAAACCTCGAATGCGTTTCAGCTGTATGGAACTGCAGATCCAATTTCCTGTAATCGTTCGGTAATTGTGACCATGTCATTTGTACGCCACTTCCGATTTCACTTAGGTACAGTTTTAACGCGCAAACACAACTAAATCGCGTCCTTGAAATATATTACTTTACATCCGTTTTTACTATATAATCAAGAATTGAATAACAGTCTAATTTCTGAAATCCAATGGATTTCTATACACCGCGGAATAGCATCTGATATACCAAGAATTGAATACCTACCGCAGGCACTATTACCGATTTTCTTTTCGAATTCGTATTTCTCTTTTTTGAAAAGCTCGCTATACGCGAAGTTATCGGAGATTAAGAAAGTACAGATATATAGATAAGGTATAAGCCTGAAAAGACTTACATACTTACTTCTGGGTCTAGGTAGCATATAAATGTGGCTACTGTGACTGCAGTAACTTTTCTCGAAGGATTTAGATTTTAAGTAAAAGAGGTCAAAAAGTTATAAAAGCTACATATATATAACTATGTGTATGTGTATGTGTATGTATATATAGTATATAGGTATAGTAGCTGTATATTAGAATTTCGCTCTGTTTTCTCGCTGCTAGCTGAGTCGCCACTGTACATTTATTGATCTTTTGATAAAAAAAGATGGCGGCGTTGACGACGCCTCGCGTCTTCGCACTGATCCTGCAGATCCTCCTATTCGGTTATCTTAGATTTGGAGAAGCTGCGACTGGGACAGCAACTACATTCACATTTCAAGAATTTCCGTACAAGGAAACAGGAAAAAATGTAAGTTCGTTTATATTATTGTCTCATTTTACACCTCATTCTTATAGATATTTACATCATTAATATATAGGACGTCGGAATTCGGGAAACAATATGAAAAAAAAAAAAAAAAAAAAAAAAACCGCGGAGTTTACCCGGATCCCAAAATTAGAAATAAAGTAAAAAAACAGATTTCGCAATATTTTGAAAACACCTCTGCCTTGCACGATGTTCATTTTTTGATATTTATCATGGGACGCACGAATTTCTTTTGATGTTCTTCGATAGTAGATCAAATTTTATTAAATATTGATAAATAAATAAATACAGCGACGATTCGGATGTATAATATAATATAGTAATGTATCGCTATGTCGCGTTTTTAAATTTTCGGAAAATGATAATAATAATAATAATAATAATAATAATAATGATAATAAATATTCACAATCTCTGCACTCAGAAAAAAGTCTTGTTAACACAACCAAAATTTGGGTTATTATATGCACAATCACATTTTTTGTTCAGTCGACCAAAAATTTTGTTGGAATAGCCAAAATTTTGGTTGTCCCAACAAAATTTGGTTTTCCCAACAAAATTTTGGTTATCCCAACGAAATTTTTGATTGACTGAACAAAAAATTTGATTGACTGAACAAAAAATGCGATTGTGCATATGATAACCAAATTTTGGTTGTTATTTTTCTGAGTGTGGTATACATGACATCGGGGGCCGGGTTGAGGTTCTGAATTTTAAAAGTGAATTTAATCCTAAAGAGCTGGTCTGGATTAGAATGAACTATTTTTCGTATTTGCGCATCCTGCTATGTGAATTCCATGCATTATTCTAAATCGTCTCGAAAGAATTCGGACATTTAAAAATTCGCGACTTCAGTCCGGTCCCTAAAATCATATGTCAAATATTTTCTTTAAAAAATGATATAATATCTCTACAACGACGTTCTCTCCGACATAACAAAAGCAACTACGAATGATACCAGGATGTAAAACAATGTGGGCGACTGTTGACTATCACCATTACAATTATCACCGTAACAAGCACAGACCCTTTGTATTCCACCAAATCCACTTCTGTCGTAGCACTCGTTCTTGTACCTTGACTCATCCCATCCGCAAGATCTTACTATTCTTCTGTCCTGTGGCACTGAAATTAAGAAATCCCATTATTTTATTCTACGTAGGCGTATGAGTTATCGTTATCACACGGAAAAAAAAATTGTGGCTAAATTTACTACGTTGAGCAGCTACATATATAGGACAACATTTTTTTGTACTAAAAATTACCACAATTCTAGTATTTGGTACATAGGAGCAAGTAAATTTCCATGTAATGTCCCAATGAGTAAATGTTACCACAATTGTTGTCATTTCTACTGCAAAAAAGTGTTGTCCTATATCCAGCTGCTCATTTTTTTTCTGTGCACACATGTAACCGTTGAACTTAATTTGTACAGAATTTCATTCCAATATTGAATACCTCACAATTTTCTCGTAGTCATTTCTAAAGAGCAAATAAAATTTAAAAATTTAAAAAAATCGGTCATATTCGAATTTCAATACTTCCATGGGGCAGAAGATCTCAAAGTATATACAAAAAAATGTAGTCAAAATCGTTGCAGGTTCCTATATCTCAATTCTAATCACTGCCTCAAAGCCTTTGAACTTTCCCATTCAAATAATTTCCCAATGAAATTCGAAAATGATCAAATTAAGTACCTACCACCCTAATACCTATAGTTCTATACGTACTTTGGAACCGAGGTGTTAATGCTCTTCGCTAAAGAGCATTAAGTTATTATACGACCGTTGGATATTAAATTAATACAATTTTATTAGCCCATTTAGAATTCTCTGCGTCGTATTTTTCATGCCGAAATTATTTTTCTACATAATAAAAGATATAATTTCGCACACAATTTTTAATTCCACCCGTTTTAAACGGCACCATATATATATATAAATACTAAGTTAGTTATAATATTTTATTAAAATTTTCTCCGTTATATTATAGCTATTAAAATTAATGAAAAAAAATCTACCGCTATATATATATACGTACATCCGTTCACTTGGAACTCAACCTGTTGATCAATCTTTCGGCAAAACGTGTATTTCGATCCATCGACAAGATCGTGACAAGCCTTCTTCATCGTACTAGGTGGTATATTGTCTGCGCAACGACTGTCGTTGTGGCTGTTGCACTCGTAGCATTCCAAGCCGTTAGAAACAGCTTTTGAAAAATATATTTAAAAAAAAAAAACAATATAATGTTTGTTTATTATTAAAAAAAAAAAAAATAAAAAAAAAAAAAACTACGACACTCACCTATCAGGGCGAAAAACAGCAAGGCGTTTGCAAACACGGTGTAAAAGTTCGTTGATTGCGACATTACAACAGCGTTCGCGCAGTATCTATTCTCTCCGGTCTATTCGAGTCTACGAAGAAGTTGCTTCTAAACGCTGTCGTCTAGGGTTGGTGGGTGTTTATATTGTGCAGACCGAGTCTTGCTGGTCAACAGAACGCGACTAGCTCTGGATGAAACTGGTCATCTCCGAAGGTTGTTCGGTGTCAAATGATGCGGGCATCCAGTTCATTCCGCATGATCTCGCCCATGGTGGGAATCCTCATTGTCAGCTCTTTTTTTTTTTTTATTTATTCTTTCTTTATTTTGCGTTTTAAACGCGTGTACATGGATTCTCGCTCTTTCTCTCTCTCTCTCTCATATATATATGCTTCGGTCATTCTACCGGCGGCATAAAACCCGCTTCCGTTTGTCGTATATAAATCCTGCAGCCATTCAGAGGACCGCTCCTCTCAACACGAACGGGTACATCAACAAATTAGGTACTCGCGTTCTAGAAGAGATGAAAAGTAACCATCACTGAGGAGGCAAAAGAGGCGGTCAGTGCTCACTGACTCATGTAAATAGTACATATATGCTCTTCGTATACACATATACCAATTGTCTAACGACGCGAGCCAGAGCCATGAGCCAGACAATGGAACTTTGCGAGATTGTATAAAGTGGGGAATAATGAAAGACGAAACAAACGATCGGGGTCACTTCCGGTCAATAATTTTCAACTCTGATATTTTAAGGAAATTCTATTTACGATAATATTGAAAATTTTTCGCGGTTTTCATAGACAGACATAATATAGGTGACTAGGTACTTCCATCGTAAACGGTTACAAAAATTCTAAAGAAAAATTCATAGTATTCTATTTAATGAAAAGAAATTATACGCAATATAAAGGAACGCAAAATAATTGCACATTAATTTTGCGCGTCGAGTCGGTTATAATAAGGTCAAAAGGTGATTCTTCACATGGGAATATCGCAGGCTATATAATAATTGCCTAAATTTGCGGTAATTGATATTACCATGCACATATATGCGGTAATTATTATTAGTTATACCACATTAGCTTGGGATTTTTGCTTCTCCTTTGGACATTGGTTTATTGCATTTATAATACGGGAGAACTGTGCGATATATAACTCAATTTCCTTCATCCCTAATTCGTAATGAAATAAAATTCACTTATCTTACACAAGTTGTGTGTAATATACATATAAATAGGATTTTTATTTTTATTATACTTGAATTACTCCAATGTTACGGTATACGTATATTACCTACCATGTGTATAATGTAATGACTGTACCACGTGTGAGAGGGAAAATTAAAATCAATTTAAGCCATTGAGTGTTTCCGGGTAAAAAAAAAAAAAAAAAAAAACACCTTTCACCTCACGTATCAACACATGAAAAAATTTTTTATTCACAGAATCTTATGAACAGGGAATATTTCGTTCGATATTAGTATATCGACGCCCGATACGAATAAAAACACATTTCAGATTCCGGGTGAAAAAGAGCGCGTTTCAGATTCCGAGTGAAAAAAAACATGTTTCAGATTCCGGATGGAAAAGAACACGTTTCAGATTTACTCGAAAACTAGCACAATTCAGGTTGAACCGAATATTACTTATTAGCAAGTGTCGGGTGGGTTTATTATAAAATTGAATTAATCATTCAATGATAAAATTGAATCGAGTTTTTGTGCATAATTGTGCATTTCCAATTTCATAATAAACCTACCTGACACTTACTAATGAGTAATATTCGCTTCGCCTGAATTCTGCTAGTTTTCGAGTGAATCTGAAACGTGCTATTTTTCATTCTCAATCTGAAACGTGTTCTTTTCCACCCGGAATTTGAAACGTGCTCTTTTTCACCCGGAATCTGAAATGTGCTGTTATTCGTATCGACATTAATTTGAGGAGAAAAAAAAAAAAAAAAAATGTTGGAGTATGAAGTGAATCTTCTATAAAGCACATATGTGAATATTTTATTTGTTATTGTCAACAGGAGCTGCTCTTCAGAGAGTTTGAACAAGCATGTGAGCAGAGTGGAGCTTGCAGAATGCTTCAACAGCAAGGAAACAGCATAGCTAAAGTACGATGTATAAGAGAATGCGTGTCTCCGTCCTGTTATCAAGAAATTTACCTTCCTGATCAGGTAAAGCCGAGAGGATGGAGGATCTTATCAAAGATCATAAAATCCAGTGACATATATGAAAAGATATTCAATTCTTGTTGTATTTTCCAGTTGGAGGAAGGAGAGATTGATGTAAGACTGAATTCCTTCAAGGGTTGTTTTATGCAGCGGAGTGGCCGTCCGAGGAAATAATTATAAAGTATATTATAATAATTATTCAAAAAGAGAGAAAGAGATTTTTTTATTAATCTCTTAGAAAATTTTTTTTCTACGTAATTATAATAATTACATACATCCCGCGTTTGACTGCGTGTATATTAAAACACTTTTCAAGTTCGATATAATAATTATATATATATATGTGTGTATATAATATTATTCGGATCATTTTTTTTTTTTTTTTTTTATTGTTGTTGTTTTTAAGCACGAAATTTTTAACAGTAGAATAAATAGTTTGACAATATGAATATTATTCTCTCACCTTCGAAATAACTCGGCTTTAAAATACGTAGGTGGATAATAATGATATATAATATACATATACAATATGATATGATATATGAAAATTGAAATGCAGTTTCTACTTTTTATTATAAACATATAGATATAGATAATATAGGATACATGATCTAAAATTTGATAGATTGCTATTTCGACCCCCTTCGAATGCAGGGTGCTGTAGAATTTAATATATATACGATGATTACATCACCAATTCAATCTATACACTAATATTATTAATAAATTGTTATTATTATTATTATTATTATTATTATTATTAAACTATTATATATACAAGCCGTTGATATAATATTATCGGCAATATAATACGATATTTTCAATAAAATTATTTACATCCCAAGCGTAACTCGTGTCGATTTAATTATTTTTCAATTAATAAGAAAACTTATCTAATAATAATAATTTAATATTATTTAAGTTCTAATTTATCGCCAACATCCTGTTTCGAAATTCCATTTATTGTAAAAGATCGAACTAATTCGTATAGAATTTGAAAAAAAAAAAAAAAAAAAAAAAAAAAAAAAAAAAAAACTTTTTTGAATTTCTTCCGCCTTTCTACTTGCGGGAAATATAGTTCGAAAAATTATTGCCCAGTGGGCGCCACCGTCTGATCTGATCAGTGGCGCCGTCTTACATAATAATTCCGAAAGTTTTATTGCCCCAAGAATAATGTAACGCTATCGACGTACGCCATCTTTGAATAACTATTTGAACAAATATCGCCTAATAAAACCTGCCGTATGTTATTCTGTTGTACCCATAAAAGTTAGATGGAGGAAAAAAAACAAAAAAAAAACAAAAAAACAAATTCCTTACTACTTCGTACTTTGAACTTCAAAAAAAGATAAAATATGCGATCGAGGGTCGGCGATCGGTTGTTGCTACATAATATAGATCCTAGTTCTAAATATAATAAGACTAGTGAATGACATTCAATTTTTATATTCGTAATAATTTCAATTTCTTACTAAGCGTAAGTCACGTGGCTAAAATCTATAAGGTGTTAAAATAAAATTCGGAAATAATTTTTATCATATTTATTTCGTGTGTATAGGTATACATATTTTTGTTTAATATTTAAAACGAAATCATTGGTGGTGAAATTTGTTAAAGCGAGCCGCGGGGCTTCTCGAGTCTCTTAAAGCCTCGAGATTCGTTAAATATCCGCAACGTGTCGCACCGAACGTGTATGTTGCTTGCGGTCAGCTGTGAAAGGCGACAACCAACACGACTACGAGGGATTCAGAAATGGCGGTGATGCCAGAATGAGCGACGGTGTAGTACGTAATAACGCGGAATGGGTCTCGTGCAGGCCTCATGCCCTTCGACCCGGTGTGACGGTGACAAATGACGCGAGTCAAAGTGCAACGGGTATATCCTAGGTGTAATTAAATATTATATATAAAATTCTGGGTTAAAGGAGAATTAAAGAAAAGTGAAAAGTGTTACGCTTTGCCCCGTAAGGGGGGAACTGCGGGGGTATGGGGAGGGGGGGATAGCAGCGGGACTGGGAACTGGGAAAGAAATAATGAAATGAACGTCTCGCAAACTCGCGAGAAGAATTTTCATTCAGTTTTCCACCTCTAATCATTTTATTTATATTAATATTATTATTATTTCAACAACGCTATTCATTATTCTATCATTTTCTTTGTCTCTTTAAAAAAAAAAAAAAAAAAAACCCAAATCCGTTTCTTATAAATAAAGAGAAAACAAAAAAAATAAAAAAATAAAAAAATAAAACTAAAACAAAAAATAAAGTGCGCGTAAACATCTGCTGCTGCTGTATAATAATATATATAATAGGAGGGATTACTTTTTTTTCAAGGTGATTTAAAAATCGTAAACATAATATTATTATCTTTTCTGTTTGTAACGTTGATAGTTTTATTATTATTATACTATTATTAATTATCCACCCCGGAAATGTCCGTTATTATTTATTTATTATTTAATACATCGGTGAAAATTCAATATAGAATAAATTATCATTCTTATTATTATTATTATTATTATTTTGTTTCATCAATCGATCTTATCTTTTCTTGTGGTTTGAAAATTCCTCGTCAGAAACTATACAAATGTTTTTTTTTTTTTTTTTTTTTTTTTTTTTTTTTTTTTTTTTTTTTTTAATTTGAATTTGTATCTTCGTATTTATAGGAATAGAGACTATAATATCGAGGAAACTAGTATATACGGGTATTATAAATCGTAATCATTCATGCATATGCAACGCAACGCAACGTAACGACAAAAGAGCGAGATAGAGCGTTACACTTTATCTGTAAATAACGTTTTGAGATACGCGATTATTTTTTTTTTTTTTTTTTTTTTGAATTTCGAATGAAAATTATAAATTGAAATTTAAATTGCAGCGGATGCCTGAATCTTTCTATCTACATAAATAATATTACAATGACAATTACTTTTTCTTTATTGTTATTGCGATAGGTCTTGATTCTCTAACATAAATAACGGAATAATCGGCGCCACTATTCGTTTAAAATTTATTATTAGATCATTTCGCTCGCTCGCTCGCTCGCTCGCTCATTCGCGCGCTACTCCGACTGACTACCTACGTATACGTACGTACCCCTTACTAAATAACAACTACTCACTCCTCTGACTCTACGCACGTTTAGCGTACCATAAAATTGACCGTTACGTATATCTGCAACAATCCGCGCCACCCATCCGCGTGCCACGCGCTAAATTTAAATCGGCACACGTGTGTGTATTTATATCTAATCATATACCATCCAACTATGTAGATACTACTTATTGTTTCTCATTTCTGGACCACGTTGCGTCTCTAGGTCGAATATAGTAATCACGATTATTCATTTTTATCGATCTAATACCGATTTATAAATTATAATACAGGACATTTCTATGCGAATAAACGCAATATACAGGGTGATTCAAATTCAGTGGGTGAATATTTTTAGGAACTAAATTTCCTTTACCGAAAATTCTAGGGACCGATTGTTTCCGAGATATACGGAAGATTCTTAGTCATACCAATCGCGGAACGTAGTTATGTCGCTTCACTAATGACATAAGGTCGTAAGCGCCAAAAAAAAAAAAAAAAAATTTCGTTTTTTTTTTTTTTTTTTGGTGACAAAATCTTTTTCATGCCATATAACAAAATTTTTTTTTGCCGCTTACGACCTTATGGCATTAGTGACGCGATGTATGTCGCATAGACGATGCTACCGCGCAACTTCCGCCCTGGCCCTGGCTGTGTCGCCGATAAGCTCTGCGATTGGTCGACTCAGATCTTTCGTATCTCGGAAACTATTGGTCCCACGAATTTTTGGCAAAGGAAATTTAGTCTTAGAATTACACAAGGAATCTGACTCTAAAAATATGGCCGGTTAAATCTGAATCAGTCTGTATAGAGAACAGAAAAAGATAGGAAAAAACGTTATCGGTTATATTGTTGTTGATATTATAATAATTAAAAAATAAATATAAAAATTTGCTTCGTAGATATTTTTGATACACAATAAAGAAGAAGATATTTAAAATAATAAAAAAATATACACACAATTCGAAATGCAAACGGAATTAATGTATCGAAAAGCAACGATAATGGCGACGCCACAAGGCGGCGCAACTACACAGAGTGTTATCCCAATGAGAGGCGGAGTTGGAGTTGGAGTTGGAGTTGGAGTTGGAAAAAGAGAGCCAAAAGATTCGAGGGAAACAATTCACTCGGGTCATTTTATGGTCTCAGATTTTGAGGCCGAAGCTCAAGATGACGAAGATGAGTTAGCCGTACCTGTTCCCGAGGAGGAAGCGGCTAGATTAGCGATTATAGCACCGCCTGGTTTTTCTTTAGAAAAATTTGTCACTGGATCATCAACCAGCAGAACTACCTCACAGCAATTAAGCATAGAGACATCTTTGAACAAACTATTTCAATGCATGTCTTTAGCCTACAGGTGAGTTTGCCGGATATTTGGGCTCTTGGTTTTTTAGTTTTTTAGTTTTTTATTCTCTCTTTCAGCTCGTAAGAATGTAATACACAGATATTTATAGAATTAAGGGAAAAAAATAACAAAGCTACGGGTCGAAGGGGAAAATTTATTAACAAATAATAAGGAATAATACAAGACGGAGATGGAGATGGAAACAACGCAAGGTTGACGTTTCAATTGGTATTGACTGACTGCAATGCCGATGTTACCAATTGCCTTCGTTAAGCTTTATGTATTTGTTTTCCATCGTTTCGCGCCGCGGTATCTTCTTCTTCTGCTTCTTCTTCTTCGACTTTGACTTCATATTATATTCTTCTTATAGGTTTGAAAGAACGATGTGCGCGTTGTTCAACGTATAATGTATTTAGATCAACATGACTCTCGAGCTATGACGTGCGAAATAAAAACTATTGTCGTCACTCGCTGCACTCGAGTAGTCGTCGACAATCAACGTTCTATGTATTATTTATGTTTCAATTTCTTATACTTTGTACTTACCTACATACTTATCATTTTTTATTTTAGACGATTATCAGAATTGTTATAACCGTTCGAGTTTAGAATATTAAAATTCCGAAATGATGCGAAGACAAAAAAAAAAAAAAAAAAAAAAAAAAAGTCGGTAATATTGAAATTCGGAACTTCAACCCAGGCCCTTATTTTTATTTTTCTTTTTCTTTTTCTTTTTCTTTTTCTTCGATCATCACTTTTACATCTTCACATCAATACAAATTCCTCCAATTTGTCTCGGGCTTGTTATCGCGCTGTTAACGAGTTGACAAGCAGAGATGAAATATACGGATATCGAGAGTAGCTACACAGAAAGAAAGGTTAACTTGATTCAAGACAATTTTGCGGTCCAAAAATGAAGACCGAAATTTTCTCGGATCAAATCAAAATTTTTCTCGAACCAAGAAAATTGGGACAATAATAATAATAATAAAAATAATTTCAACCACAACTTCCCGTTTCTTTTTTCTCTTTTCTATTTTCTCTTTTCTCTTTTCTGTTTCATTCTCCCATTCTTCTTCTATCAGTCGGAATAATATTATTTCGTTTTTTCTTCTTCATAACTAATAAATTTTAATTTTTTCGTTGAAAATTTCTTCAAAGTTTTGAGAATAATTATTACGAGATTATTAGATCGCGATTAGTATCCTTACCGATTCATATTCGCTTTGTCGATCGATGATATTATTACGCAATTTTTTTTTTTTTTTTTTTTTTTTTTTTTTTTAATATCGCGTTGTAGGGGCGTCTTGATAGTTGGACTTTGAGGCCGGTTAGCTCAATCTCACTCGTGGCGTAACAGACGTGATCCCCGTCCCATCGTATCGCATATAATATTTATTGATAAGACGCCGTCACGAATTGGTAAATAGTACATATACATGCGGAATTATGACACAACGAGGTTGTATATATATTTCGGTTACCGCGATCATTGAAAATCTTGCAAAATTAATAACGCGAACAAGATTCGATCTCTTTTTTTCGTTTTATGAAATGCAGATTATTTCAAGCAGAAAATTTCTTTTTATTAAAAAAAAAAAAAAAAAAAAAAAAAAAAAAAAAAAAAAAAATTACTCCAATTTGTTTTACTCCGAAATGGTGAATCTTAGAGAAAAATTTCGCGAACAAAAAAAAAGCGGCTCATTTTATTCTATAACTTTTACTCGAAGGATTTTTTCGAAAAGTCAAATGCTACGGAGATAATTGATAAATAAAAAATCATTCATAATATATATTATCTATGTTTTTAAATTAATTTTTATTTATTATTATAATTGCATACATATATCATCATATTCGATATACAGTGACTTCTCTCTATTTCTCTTCTCATTCTCTTCTCATTCTCTCGTCACGGTTAATTGGTACTATTTTTAACAAATATAATCAGCGCAAATTTCTCCTTTGCTTTACATTGTAAAGTATATATGTTATAATAAATGACTATAATAACATATATTATATATTAATCGGAGAAAAATATGATCGCAGTTTTATTTCAAAATTTCTGCGGGATCTAACGCAGTATAGTATACGAGGAAAATATTATATGCGTTTCATTTCTGTACTACTCCGAATGAAATAATTCTGGTTAATAGGCTCGACGAAACTATTATTCCGAGATATTAGAGAAGGAAAATTTCGTATAAATTCTACAAACACGTAGGTATACTCTTATACGTGTGCGTTCATAATTTCATTAGTATACCTAACAGCGAGAGATAATTTAAATCGCTTATTAATCAGCATCGCATCGTTCTCAGCAATATTCTTATTTTATCAACTATATATTGTTCCGTCGTCGTTTATTATACAAAGCGTGTGTAGGCTTAGACGAGCACTTATCGCGATATCCAAAAACGGCAAGGTAACGATTATACGTATACCTATATCTTATTTGATTGATGATAACGAATTAAACTTGAAAAAAAAAAAAAAAAAAAAAAAAAAAATTAAATTGATAACAGGAAGAAGAACAATAAAATGATATTTCGTTTTCTTCACTCTTTATCTCTTCTTCTTTTTTTTTTTTTTTTTTTTTTTTTTTTCAATTTTCGATGTTTCTTCTTTTCACATCATCATACCTCATTACCTGTACGTACATAAAATGATTGTTATCGTTGATATCGTCGTCGAGTTTTATACACAATATCCCAGAAATGATAGAACAATAGAAAAGGGTCAAACGAACGAGGCCTCTCTCTCATCTTGAATTAATTTATCAATATATCCGTCCGTCTGCACGAGTTATATTTACATTTTAAACTCTATACTCGATCCACTAAGCCAGCCTATATAGAAGCCTATATAATATATATGCGTCAATATAGCGCGGTAGTAACCGAACCGGTACATATAGCGATCAGTTACAGACTTAAATTCAGATATAAGTTGCGTATATTTAACTAATCGGTATACTATACTGTATAAATAAAATTTTAAAAAAATTACTGTATAAATAAAAAAAAAAAAAAAAATTTAATGTCATAAGGTCGTAAGCGCGAAAAAAATATTTTTTTTTTTTTTTTTTGCGGATATGCCCAAACGATGTTAGATGGCATGAAAAAGATTTTGCCACCAAAAAAAAAAAAAAATTTTTTTTTTTTTTTTGGTGGCAAAATCTTTTTCATGCCATCTAACATCGTTTGGGCATATCCGCAAAAAAAAAAAAAAAAAAAAAATATTTTTTTCGCGCTTACGACCTTATGGCATTAGTGACGCGATATATATGCAATCGAGAGAGAAAATGAATTCGACATTTTACAGGATCAATCTTGGTCATAAATGGAAACGAAATTTCCTTTACCAATTTTTCCTGAAATGCTTGGATCTTGCGTTATAATTAATTTAATTATTATACGGTGTAAATCGCGACTATATCCTATATAGCTTGGCGCCCGTTCATATATGCCTACGGCTATAATATTCAATAAATTATAACGCAAGATCCAGGCATTCTATAAGGAAAAAAAATAAGCAAAGGAAATTTCGATCCCATTTTTCACCAAGGTTAACCCTGTAAATTACTTGTTACGAAGAAAAAAAAAACAAAAAAAAAACAAAAAAAATATGCATACACGAAAGATAGAAAATAATTTTTCAAGAAATATTGAATTACATTTTTTTCTGGATAATTAATGAAAATAAATAATTATATTTATTACATAATATAGATCTTGGTATTCTAGCCTGTTAGAACCAATAAATAAATAAAAATTAAGAATAAATATAATTTATCGAAACTCAAAGGTTATAAATGTTAGTTGAAAAAATAATAGTCAAAAATATAACTACGT
Source organism: Tenthredo mesomela (assembly GCA_943736025.1). Classification (NCBI taxonomy): domain Eukaryota; kingdom Metazoa; phylum Arthropoda; class Insecta; order Hymenoptera; family Tenthredinidae; genus Tenthredo; species Tenthredo mesomela. The sequence goes on from OX031017.1 coordinate 33,559,338, forward strand.
TATAAATTTGTATATAAATTAACGAATTATATATCTATTGATCAATTTTTTTTATATACTATATAGAGAAAGAGAGATTTTTATCCTTCGTCAATTTATAAATCGTATATAATTCCATCAATGTCGTTGAACTCGATAATATTATTTGTACAAGTGTTGAGATTTTTTATTAATGTATTAATTATTTAGGACTTAATACGTGAATTCCGATCACGGTCACCTCAATATATATTCATGTTTTAGCCGTAATAATAATTATTATGTGGGAGAAGAAAAAAAAAAAAAAAAAAAAAAAAAAAAAAAAAAAAAAAAAAAAACAGCAATGATGCTTCAATATAATTTGTTCATATATATTTTTTTTATCTCTTTAAAAAATATTTTTAATTTTCCTGAATCACCCGGTATATACTTAGACGTCGTCGTCGTCGTCGTCGTCGTCGACGTCGGACGGTAAACGGAGTGTCGCATATCCTATATTTCACACCGCAAACGAACGACCGATTGCCGCCACAAATTACGGATGATTGGTCGGTTGTTTACGTATTGGATTAAAAGCGAGCAGATGAGGAGTTACAGCTTATAATATCTAGTATATCTATTTTTTTTTTTTTTTTTTTTTTATATATTTTATTTTTTTATTATATTTTTATTCATTATACTTTAATTATCACGGAATTATACCTAAAACCTAGAAAAAAAAAATTAACACAACACTTTACTTTATTCTCATACGCATATAATATACATATATATATATATATACGTGTAATAATGATTTACGCAGAAGAATAGGAGAAGAAGAATAACATCGTTGTAAATTTACCAACGCGATTATATTATACGTGTTATAAAATGCCTCCGCTATCTTATCTATATACAATAAGATCTCGCGGTCTTATAAGTATATTGAGGAGACAGCGGCGGGGCGAAGTGCGGGGCACCAGCTCGGTTGAAAATTTTCCAAAATTTTCATGTGAGGACCCCCACTTCTTTTTTTTTTTTTTTTTTTTTTTTTTTCAATTATTGGAGATTAGTTATTGTTAAACATTTTCATATCTTGTTTCTAACATATACTATATATTGTTAGGTTCGTTATTTATGTTATGTAATGTGGAAGATGATCTTATCTGTAAAATATAGAATCACGTATTTATAGATTTCTTCAATATTTTTTCTGTTTTTTTTTTTTTTTTTTTTTTTTTTTTTTTTTTTTTTTTTTTGTTATCGATTTTTCAAATATTTTGCAATAATACCGAGATCAAGGCTTATGCAGGTTTATTTTATTAGTGTAATAATTATCAACCTTCAATCCAGGGACAAATACTACGAAACAAACTACGTGGGTTTTTGCGGTCAACCCCGTGACTCAACGTAACGTTTTAGCCGTGTAAAAATATCCCATCATATATATATATATATATATACGTATCTCGGTTTATTGCTGAGTTTATTAGCTGATTGTTTTTCTAACAAATTATATTTAATTTATGTCATAATAGTATAATACATATTATATTTTTTTTATTTTTATTTATCTCTCTTCTATTTATTTCAATTATTTATATAGTAATTGAAATTATCATTTCATTAATAACTATATAGGTACTTATTATAATTTATCTTAAAAAACAAAAAAAAACAAAAATGAACCATTTTTCAATATACGATTAATTTTTATGAACTATTTCTTTCTCTCTTTTTTTTTTTTTTTTTTTTTTTGGGGGGGGGGGTATTTTACAATATATTATGTATATTATTATAGCTATGGGTATAATATATAATAATGTACTGTATATATGTACACAGTGATACAGGCTGATCATTGATAACCCTACTTCGTTATCTGAAAAAATTTGAACAACACGGGTGTTATCTACATGCGGTTATATACATATCGGATGTTGTCGCGGCGATCCTAGAAGACTAGAAAATTTTATTTCAAATTTTAGTTTCTGACATTTTTTTTTCATTTTTTTTTTTTTTTTTTTTTGTAATATATTGTATATATATTATACATACGTAATTAGATTCACAATGTCATATACATTATATACTCAGAGTTTCACCGTAAACTCTCGGTATAAGGCGCTAAAATTGTATAAAATGTAAAGAGAATATTTCTCTACCCAATTTTTATCCCCAAATTTTTTCGTATTCTCGCGGCTTCAATTCGAGTAGAGGCTAAACCGTACAGAAATACGCACAAAGCTATAACAATGAGGTATGTATATAGAACAGTGCGTCAGCCGATAAGAACTACGCCTTCGGGAAGGTTAACATCAGATTGACGCGGTCCAAACAGCTGCTAAACTACCCTTTTCAATGTATATACGCGATATAATAAACAATTAAAATTATTACAATAATATATATAAAAAAAATAAAAAAAAAAAAAAAAAAAAAAATATGCAGTGTAAATATCCCCAACTATGTATAATTGCGAATACTTTGACCCAACAATAGAAGTATAGTGATAACAACAACAATTACATCATCGTTTTTATTAGCGATTTTATTTACCCTAATTGAATAATTCGCGTTCAGACATTTTTATTAATTGACATATATATATATATAAAAGCGTTGTCCTAAATTAGTCGAAGTATTTAGAACTGGGTATATAATATGTAGGTCAGGATATCGTAGAATCGAGGTTTTGTTGGTTTGAAAAAAAGTGAAATTCTCACATACCAAATGAAACAAATTGTGAGTAGAAAAAAAAAGAAGAGAAAATTCAACCTTTTTTTTTTAGAAATCTAGATTTTTATTAACCCTAATCGATTCCTTGTCAAAAATAACGACGAAATTGTATAAGCGAAAAATCTGTGGGTATTATAGTTTTCAAACGAGAGCAAATTTGAGTTCACCAATCCCCGCGCGTCCTTATACAGACCAGGGATGTCGGTGATTGGCTGACCGCCCTAGCGACCGTTACTCGAAGCTCGGAGGTGATTAGATAAACTTGAAATCGCTCTAATTTGAAAACTATTAGACCGTCGAATATTTCGCTGAGATAAAATCGTCCTGATTTTTTATTTAGAATCGAACCTACCGAAGGGTTTTTTCGAAATTGTCATATATTTAGTTTATTGTTGAGAAAAAAATAAAAAAAATAAAAAAAATTGAGAAACTATTTCAACTGTAGCTTAGAGTCCGAACTTTCTCCCTTTCTATCTATAATACGAAACTCTCCGCGAGAGACAATTGACAACCACGTGGTTGAATTAGACGAGCCTCCTCAACGTCCGCCGCAGCTGACTTCTGACGTCAACTGTATTCGTCCGCTTACCCGCGTAATATAGAGATTCTAACGGGCGTCGTTTTTATCTTCTCTACGAAACTTTTCACACATTTTTTTTTTTTTTTTTTTTTTTTTTTTTTCAACCATCAGAGGATCTCACCAGCTATAACAACGATCTTTTTAATTTGTGTTTATTTCACCATATATACATATACATTACGGTGGCGCAAAAAAACCGACTATTTTTTTTTTTTTTGAGTCTCGGGTGAAAAAATGTTAGTTTTTGATGTTTCAAGAGCCCTCTCCAAAGGACAGCTCAAAAAAAATTTTTAAGAGGTCGCTCCAAATTTTTTTAAATTTCAAAAATCGTCAAAAATCGATTTTTTTTTTTTTTTTTTTAATTTTTTTTTCTCGTTACGGTATAATTTTACAGTCCAAAAAAAAAATAAGTTTCTGAAAGTTTCAGTTAAAAATTTGAATTTTGAAAGGTCGCTCATAATTTTTTAATAATTAAATAATTAAAAAATCTAAAGTAATGCACTGATAAATTAAAAAAAATTATGAGCGACCTTTCAAAATTTAAATTTTGAACTGAAACTTTCAGAAACTTATTTTTTTTTTTGGTCTGTAAAATTATACCGTAACGAGAAAAAAAAATTAGAAAAAAAAAAAAAATTCGATTTTTGACGATTTTTGAAATTTAAAAAAATTTGGAGCGACCTCTTAAAATTTTTTTTTTTTTTAGCTGTCCTTTGGAGAGGGCTCTTGAAACATCAAAAACTAACATTTTTTCACTCGAGACTCAAAAAAAAAAAAAAAATAGTCGGTTTTTTTGCGCCACCCTAATATACATATTATCGTTAATCTTTCCACGGACGAAAAACAGGGTTTATTAGCAAAGCAAACTATATACAAACCATCTTGAAAATGTTCTAACGAAAATCGAAAATATGTTATCGTCGAATCGCTGTTACCTAAATCTCTGAACTAAATTTCAATACTTTTAAAAGGTGTTTTTTTTTTTTTTTTTTTTTTTTTTTTTTTTTTTTAATTTTATTTCATACAGAGATTATTCCTCGAAATAAATAATTGAATGAACAAACAAGTTGCTTTGATTTTCGAAACTTCACATCAAAATAATTCGTCATCTAAGTTCCGGAAAAATGAATTAAAGACAGAAAAAAAAAAAAAAAAAAAAAAAGAAAAAAAAGAAGAAATATTGATGTCGCTGCATCGCGTTTTATATAGTTTAATATTTATATATTATATATAACACTGGTTACACATACATATGTCCGCATAATTTTATATAAAAATATCGTCATACGAGCGAAGATCAGGTTCTAATGCCAAGGCAAAATGACATATCAATGACGTCAATTGAGTTGAAAATCTTCCACTGTGTGAAGTATCAAATTATTATGAAATTGCGTATGTATTACATAGCTAGACATTGATACACACATGATAATATATACAATTCTTCACATGTATCGTATATATGTAGGTATAGATTTATCGGTAATCTAACATAGAACAGTGTTCCTGTAAAGGTATGAAAAAAATAAAGAAAAAAGTGAAAACTAGTTCATTCATTCATTCATTCTTCAGGTATAAAATATCATATTATAAAAGTTTCATTTCTTCGACAAACTTTCTATATTTATCAATGAAATAGTATAATATATAATTTATATAGACGTAGGCGATGCAGGATATATTTAATTACTTAAATAATCGATGAAATGGAATAAAATTAAATAAAATAAAATAAAATAAAATAGAATAGAATAGAATAAATTTAAAAGAGAAGAAGTCGTCGACCCTGATGTATAATAAGCTTCTGCAGCCAATCGCGAATATAATATTATACACATATATATGTACATGTATGGTACTTTGCGTTTTAATTAATCGCTTGTATTGAATAAATCGGTTATATTTATAACTTAAGATATAATAATAATAATAATAATAATAATAATAATAATAATAATAATAATAATAATAATGTAAAAGACGAAGAAGAAGAAGAAGAAGAAGAAGAATATAACGATGGAAATTCTTTTTTATGATATAATTAATGAAATATATATATATAGCGATTTATTATTACATGTATAATAAGTAGGTACGGCATACTATATGAATAATATAAATTTGTTCCAGACAGAAGTTGACATCGCCAAAATGGAACCGTTTCAAAGGTATCAGACTACGATGGAAGGACAAAATACGTTTGAACAACGTTATATGGAGGTGTTGGCATATGCAGTGTGAGTATACACTAGTTCCGAAAAACGGGCACCAAATACAAAAAAAAAAAAAAATAATAATAATAATAATAATGTGGTCGGAAATGATTTTTTATTAAATGTGGCCACGTATTTTGGATAAATAATGACACAACAAAAAAATTAAAAAACAAAATTAAAAAAATGAAAAAAAAAAAAATTCATTTTTTTATTTTTTTTGTTATTATTTATCCAAAATACGTCGCCATATTTCATAAAAAATCATTTCCGACCACATTATTTATTTTTTTTTGGATTTGGTGCCCGAATTGCCCCGCATTCCCCTATATAATATATACTATGTATAAAATTTGGATATATACGAATAAAACTAATATGTGATATAATTATAATTCGCGTCACTAATGCCATAAGGTCGTAAGCGTTAAAAAATTATTTTTTTTTGCGGATATGCCCAAACGATGTTAAATGGCACGAAAAAGATTTTGCCACCAAAAACACGAAATTTTTTTTTTTTTTTTTTTTGGCGCTTACGCCCTTATGGCATTGAATATTATTTATCATCTAAGCAATCTCTAATCATACATCTGTACGTTCGATATCTGATAGCTTTAAGAATTTCTATTGGTTGTTATAACGCTCGTGCCTTAATATTTCTCTCGGTTTTAATCACCGTTATGGTATTGCATATCTGGCTATACGATTCGCTATGATACGATCTTTAGGAGATCAGTACTCGCGATATCAGTCAAAAAAAACGTGACGATCAGACGAGGCTTTTACGTAAATTTATAATGTAAAACACGTGAGCCAAACGTGGAAACGACAAATTCTTTGCGATAAAATTCACTCGCGACCATGATGGGAATGAAAAGAATTTTACCAAACGACACGTGCGACACTCTTTAAGCTCATGATCGCCACCTGAGTACTTTTCTGTCCCCACCTTTATAAATTCGCCAATTAACACGGACGTGTGAACGTTATACCTACTACCATATACGATAGCCTCGTTTGCTACTGCAGCACCTACGTAGAATTCTTTATTACAAAGTCTCGTCAGTTTGACGTTGGCGATTCGTTGGGTCGAGCTGACTTATCGGATCAAAAACGGGCGGACGTACCTACCTAGAATTGTGAAAAACAAAAATTTTGAAAAAATTTACAAGAACCTTATTTATTTTATAAATTATCTTTTTTCTTCATTTTTACCTTCGTATGTAAATAAAATTTGTGGAGCCGGTGTTCTTAGTGTCGGAATAAAATACGAGAAGAATTGAAGGAAAAAAAGAAAAATTAGATATATAAGTTCGCAATTTTTGTGTGTGTGCAGGATAGTGCGGCGAAAAAAAAATAATTAAATTCGTATTTTATAGATTTCTTTTTTTTTTTTAATATCGGTTTTTATAAACGGCCCCCGGGGGACGGGAGAGTAATAAGATAATAGATTGTCAACGTCGTTGATTAATTGATATAATAAATCGAAGGCTCGCATTCTCCTTTGGTATAATATATATTTTGGTAATTTAAAAAATTTGCAAAATTGCTTCCGCACTTTACAAAATGAGACGACGAAAAGTTGGTATCGGGACGATTACTCCCATCTGCTGCAATCTATGCTTCAGCTGTACTAATATTAGTTTAGCGGGTAAAATTGAGGGTAGTTAATTAAATTTTATTGATTGCCTACTGCCGAACTGCAGTAGGATTTCATAGTTTATTTTACACATACATATACGTGGTAAAATACGTTGTATGTGGTGCCCGGGTAATTTATGGTCCAATTTTGAAAACTGTAAAGCGAACTTATTTTCACACGAAAACACTTTGAGGACGTGAAAAATTCGACAGTGGTACGTTTCCCCCCCCCCCCCCTCCCCCCCCTTTGTCTTAGTTATAAATTAAAATCGAAGTAAGAAAACGAAGAGGGAATTTTTTTCCAGAAATTTACATTTTTTTCAATTTTTTTTATTTTTTTATTTTTCAAGTCATCATGTTCACATTGATCAATTTTGTTTTACTATAAAATTCGTGATATCGGAGTAACTAAAATATTTCTCTATTGGCTCCGTGCACGAAAATACTAATACTATTTAATCATCGGTGTGTAACATATTCATGCATACTGTCAGCGCCATCTAAAATCATGCTCAGCATTTGTTCATGCGTAACTTATACACAATACACACTTATTTTTAAAGTAGTATATGTGCGTGCACCCAGTCAATACTACTACCTAATTGATTGAATCAATTTTCTGAACAATAAATAGAAGAAGAAATAAATAACTTCATATATTTTTTATTTAATTTCCAGTCATTCTGAAGCAAAACACTCTAGTGTGTCAGTTTGCATCTCCCCTGGACGTGGATACTCACAACAAACCAGAGGTGAGTGTGATTTTCGAGTAATTGATTATGTAAATTAATTTATGTGTGCGTAAGTGCGTTGGAGTGGTCCTTGAAAGGGTGATTTTATAAATTGTTAAGGTCCGCCCCTCAATCGCTTCCAAATACTAGAAATGTGATTTTGAATTTAAATTAAATGCCATGTTCAATGAATTTCATTCTTTCATTTGGATGGATTTTTATTTACTTTTAACTACCAAAAATGACAAAGAAATAATTGCATTCTCATTGTAGGTAATCTTGCCGCCAGACTTTGGTAATGAATTAATGACGAATGTATATTTTGAAAAAGATAATTATGTGTAATAGATACGATCATAAAGCTTGTAAAATAAAAAAAAGGCTTGTTAGGATCGGGTGGTACGGCTGGCTATTATCTCCGCTCTTAATACTGCCAATAACGTTATCTACTGTAAAGAGCTTAATAGCTCAGTGAGAAGCGGCTGTAACTTATTAAAAACTCAAGTCAATCGTTATCTTGTGTAACCCCTGAGAAACACGTGTCACCGAATACAGTGGCCCTCAATTCTTGCCACATCTTTTTAAGTATCCACTTCTGGTTATTTTCCCATTTATTTATCACAATTTTGATCCGGCTAGATCACGAGCTACAAAATCAAAGATCAATCAATTCGATTCATCCAAATTGAGGGAAAGAATTTTCCCTCCGTTCCACCACGAAGGTCAAAAAGTTGAGAAACACTGGCGCAGAATCGCGCTCTTTAGATTTGTTATCAAGAGTAATATCATACTTATGTGTGATAAGTAGGTGTAACTATAAGACTAAATTCGCAATACTTCCCTCTGCAGGATATGGAATAGTTATATTGTCCCCGTTTCAATAGGCGAGGGAATTATCCCACTATATAATGACTTGAGTGAAAAGAGGGAAAGATTCAATTCAATTATCCACTCTGATAGAAGAAGGCTTGTTACGACTCTTTCATATCTAAACAGTATCTCGCTTTCATGCTCCGTTAATGAAAGAGGAAGCCATGTAACAAGCCTCGCACTTAGCCGCCCGGACTTTTCAACGGCTTCTTTGCATTATACTCCTTTTAAGTAATTAGTATTGCTTCAATTGGTTCCATTCAATTTGCGCAGAAACTTATCAGAACGATTTTGTCTCTATCATAGGCTGTAGTCTTGGAAGGGAAATACTGGAAACGAAAATTAGCTGCTGTTACAGCAGAGTACAAGAAATGGCGTATGTTTTATCGAAACAAAATCCTCGGCTGGACAAACAAAGATGGGAGCGATATGGTAAATTAATTCTATTATCACCTTGTTTAGCTTTATATTAAGCGTTTAATTTCCTTGATATACCATCGTCATATATAATTACAGTTGGAATCGATGGACATGTTAGATTGGGACAGTGGATTGGGAAGTGCGGGTGGTTTTGGCGTCGGAATGGGAAGTCTGTACGGTGTGGCCGGTGGGGCGTTAGGAGGGGACAGTTTGCACAGCATGATGGTCGATGAGGATTACATGGAACTGATGACTGACACACTGTTTTCAACAATTAGTTCTAATCAACCGTTTCATTTCCCAGATCCGAGGGAAATTGGTGGGTAGAATAATCCTCCTTTTCGATTGTTTCTCAAAAAATTTACAACATCTATCTATCGTTATTATTCCTGCATTTTATTTCAGCCCGAGTAGCTAGTCTCGCAGACTTTATTCAGCCCAGTCTTGGCCCCCTTCAACCAAATCTGGACGATTTCATGGACACTCTCGAGCCACTGCAAGGTAATACTCAAAAACCCCAAACTGAAGCTAGGAATCATTGCAATGAGCTTCGCCCAAATTTAGAACAATGTGATTCATGCTGCTCGATAATGTTCGCAGAGTTCTTTAACTCCAAGCTGCCTCCAGTCCCGGAAGAGGAAGACGTATTTCGCGGCAGTTCTTTGAACAGTAATTACCCAGAGTTGGATTTAATGCCGCCGCTAAGCCAGGTCAATCAGATGAGCCACGTTCCATCTATGGATACCCAATCGCAGTCAGAATCAACGACGTTAGGTCAGCAGCAGCAGCAACAACAACAGAGCAGCACAATGCAGAATCTCCAGTTTAACTCCAAGACATACAACCAGCCTCAGCAGCAGCCCCAGCAATCCACAGCTTACAGAAATAACATGTTAGTCTTGAATCCCTCTCCTATGTGGATTTCAATAACTAACAGAGATTTTAATAAATTGATGAATTTCTTTTTTCCAGGAGTAATATATCAGAAAATTATAACTCCGTTCAACAAAGTTATGAGACAACGCCGAGGCAGTCAACGAAAGGAAGAGGCAGACAGAGCAGGTCTACTACGAGGTCGAATAATCACCTGGTACAACAGTCGCAGCAGCAAAATACGTACCAACAATCAAGGCAGCAGCAGCAGCAGCAGCAGAGTTTGACTTATCAACAACAGCCTCAACAGCAACAACAGAATTATTCTATCGATATGCAGAATGTTCAATTAAACTCTACGCAAAATCAAGCGCAGATAAATTCGCTCAATAATCAAACGGCCAGCGTGAGTCATGTGACTCCGATCTCAAGCCGTGGACAAAATTATACGCAGCCTAATTCTCCTCCGCAAACACAACAGAGGACTATTAGACCCATGCCTTCCAGTACCTCGACTTCAAAACCATACAAAGCTGTACAGCCTGTGCAAGGCTACAAGTTTACTCTTCCCTCGCAGAAGTTTACTTCTCAACAGTGCAAATTCGGCTCAAATAATTACAAGGTCATTTTCTGATCGATCTTCTGCTAAGTAGATCATTTCGTGTGAACAATCAGTCTCACACTCCATTTTTAACTTTGAATCCACAGACTTTACCCGCCCAGCAAGTAGCTCCAATGTCGACGCCTCAACAAGCGCAGTCTCATTTATTGGGAAGTCCTTTTCATTGTAGACCTCTTGGACTGGATCCTACCGCCCCGGCGCAACATCCTGCAAAGCTTTTGCCTCGACCAGCTGCGGCGTCCAGTGAGAAGGAAGAAGTTTTCGCCATACCAAAGGTTTGCATCTACAACACGATCTAGCATTTGATTATTACTCTTCTGTGATCCTTTTTTCTAGCTGTGAAATTCGCGCTATATACCCAGCGTCAAACAGTCTGAAATATTTTAACTAATGTACAGATTCTTCAACAAACTTGTCTTATCTATCGACGAGCTACATCTTTCTCGGTCAAAGGTCGTAGGCTATCTCACTTTCTGGCGTTAAAATATTTATGCAGTTTATCTGTAGTACGTCTATCACTGGCACAGAACAAAAGCTGCATACTTTGGGGGACCAAAAATCATTTCTTGTACAAAATTTCGCCCCAATTCTTTCTCCCTGATAATTTAAAAACCCCTTCTAAACCCCTACAATCATTAATATCCGCGCTTTCTATGTTCTCAGTATCAAATGAAATCCAAAAACCGGTCTCGCAGCAGCTCGTCTTTGGTCCCTCCGAGGGTCAATCCGCCTCCTCTAGTTTCAGCGGTCAGCGATCCTGCGCTAAATCTAAACAACAACGTCCTGCTTGCTCAGTTACTCACAAACAGTACGTAAATCTATTCCTCACCCTTCTTTATAACTGAATATTATCATCTCATTATAAATGATCCAATTTTTCTACCAGACTCTTCGAGCCTTTATACAGTAAGCTCTGGCCCTGATAAAACAACACCTGTGACCCAGCCTAGCGGTGTTAAACACATTTTACCTATGCCTCCGCCTACTCAATCATCAGCTCAAACCAGTAGCACAACTCTTCTCATCACTACGCCGGTCACTGTGCAATCTATTCAAACAGCTCCGGTCCAGACGCAGCAGCAGCAGCAGCAACAGCAGCAGGTAATTTTTGAAAACCATTTCTTAAGTCTGGGGATTCTTCATGCCAGTAATATCAATATTCTTCCTTTATTAATAACAGGTAATGCAGTCGAGTGGGGCGCCGATTTTACACGGCAGTAACAGCCAGTCGCAGCAATCAGTAGGCAGCCCTGGTTCTCCCAAGGATAATTCTAGTGCTCACAGTCCGCAAGGATTGAGTCTTAGCCCTTTACACAGCCCCATGAGTATCGGCAGCCCCTTGTCTCCGAGTCGGGTTTACGTCAAGGGAGATCCTGAGCGAGGACAGTATAAGGAGCAGAGAAGAGTCGGGCACATTCATGCCGAACAAAAACGGAGATATAACATTAAGAACGGATTCGATATGCTGCATAGCCTGATTCCTCAGCTCAATCAAAACCCAAATACTAAATTAAGCAAGGCTGCTATGCTGCAGAAGGGAGCTGATTACGTCAGGCAACTTAGATCCGAGAGGAATCAACTGAAAGACGAAATGGACAGTTTAAGACAACAAATTGAATGCCTTAATTCTTCCATTAGGTAAACCAAAGCTACCAAAGGCAGAGGTTCAACAAATTACACGTTGCTTCAACCGTTTTTTCTCTTCCAGTAATTGTCAGTCTATGCTCCCCGCCACTGGAGCTCCAGTTTCTAGGCACAGGACGAGTAAGATGAAAGAAATGTTCGACGACTACGTGCGGACTCGGACGCGAGAGAATTGGAAGTTCTGGGTCGTATCCTTTCTTAAAAAAGCTTTAAATCTATTGCGTATTGTATCGTTGGATGAAAACTCCCCAAGGTTTCTTCTTCTTCTTCTTCTTCTTCTTCTTCGCACAACTAAAACATCTTTGATTTCTTAATTATTAACACAGTTCAGTATTTTGCTTGAGCCGTTGATGGTTTCTTTCAATACTTCCGTCTCTACAGCGAGTGTAGAGGATCTATACAGAAGCACGATGCTTTGGGTGGAGCAACACTGTTCTCTTGTAGATCTCAGGCCAGGTAATCGAACGTTTGTTAATAAATCTAATGATTTCTCTTCAAATGTTTATCAAACTTTGAATCTTATTGCAAACTAATAAATCTGCAAATATTTTTCAGCCGTTCTAAACTCTCTGAGGCACCTTTGTACAGCGACAGACATATTGTCGGACCCAAATCGTCTACCCGACGAAGCATTAGCAGCGGTTAATCAGACGGAACGTCGTCGTTCGACTCAGTGACGATTCATTAGATGCTCAAATAAGGAGATTTACTGCTGAGACGGTAGATGAACTAAGTTGAGCTCGGTGTAATTATGCACATGCGTACGGATAGGAAGGACAGTTACCATAGAATTTAGAGATAAGCCTTGTCTGTAGCAGCGTGTTTATTTTATTTTATTTTATTTTTTGTCAAAAGAGAACATTGTCATTGCAATTGCAATTGCAATTGCAATTGCAATTGTAATTGTCTGGGAAGTAAAGCCGCTAAAGAGTTCAAAGCAAAGATGGGTAACGTTATGAACAAGTTGTTTTAACATACTCGACAACAAATTAAAAATGAGTGTAAGTTAATGTGTATAGCGTTACCTAATTCTGCTATTAATTAGTATACGTTAAATTACTACTTTGATCGTTTTATTTTTATTCTATTCTGTTTCTTTGCTATTATTTCTGCCTCTTGTACAGCGACTGAAGTATCATATTATCTGAACTTGTATGTTCTTTGCCATCTTTAACGGGTAACTCATATATAGTATCATAGGTGTCGTAAACTTAGCCCAAGATATTCTTTAATTGAAGTGAAAAAAAAAAAAATGAAAGAAAAATAAGAAAGAAAATTAATAAGAAAAGAAAGAAAGAAAGAAAAAGAAAGAAAGTTTATGATAAAATGTAAAAAGCGAACAATTATTATTTAAAGAGTATATAATTGTGTAACTTTAACGATTATCTATTTTTTAAGAACGTAATAACAATATTACATGTCGACATATACTATATGATGTAGGTATGTATGTACTGTATAATGTATGATTATTGAATATGTAGAGAAAATGTTTGGAAACCTTTGAGGGAAAAAAAAAAAAATTATTATAGGATTATAAACGTTAAGGAATTTTTTTTTTTATATATCGGTTGCTTAGACCATTTGATAATATTTTTTCTTGTTTCTTTTCTTTTTCTCTTTTTTTTTTTTTTTTTTTTTTTAGCCTCTGGTTTACGTTAGGGTATGTTTGTACAACTAAATTTGTATATTAGCGTTTTAGAATCATATACATAGATATACATGATTTAATTATAAGACAAAATGTTGAGTATAGTATATATTATAAAGTTGCGTGTAAATTTAATGCAACAAAGAAAAAAAAAAAAGAGAAGAGAAATATAAAGGGAGAGAAAACTTTTCAAAATTGTCCTAAATGAGACATTATTTTGCTTTTTTTTAGATAAAATTTTTATTGAAAAAGAACTTAAATATACGAAATGCACATGCGTGAAGGACAATATACTGATCGAAAGTGTTATTATATCATATTATTATGTTTCGTTGGTTTTTATACATCTAATTTGTATATATCATTGATGAATAATGTATATTAACGAATATACTATATTATGATGATGATGATATAATTATATTATCAATTTATTAGCTGATATATGATAACGATAGTATCATGTAAGGGGTTTTTTTTATTTTATTTTATTTTTATTTTTCCTTTTTTTTTTTTTTATATATATATAAATAACAAAAACAACAAATGAAACTACGTTATACTATATTCTCATAAATGTGAATGATTGATCAATTTTTTTTCTATTTCATTAGAGGTACATTACGTTATAATATTGTATAATGATATTGTAAAACAGATATACATATTTATTAACAACTATACGTTTTCGCCTGATTTTTCTAGTTCAATATATTACTAACACAGGGGTTTACCTATACCCTATTTAAAAAAAAAAAAAAAAAAAAAAAAAAAAAAAAAAAAAAAAAAAAAATAGGTAAATTTCAATATGTGCCTGCAATGCAATTTCACTATAAGAATAAATAATAAAGTAAAAACGAAACGAGACGAAATGCGAAAAATAAATAAATAAATAAATAAAGTAAAATAAAACATTTTTCTAATACGAAAAAAATATACTATATATTCGTAGAATAAAATTGAGAGATTGCTGCGGCGATGAATAAAAATGAAAAAAAAAAAAAAAAAAAAAAAAACAATGGAAAAAACAAAGGTTGCTCATGAATATATTATAGAAATAAAATTAAAAAACGAAAAAACAAATAAGAATAATATAATAATAAACAAAGAAAACATAAGTACGTATGTTAAATCACTAATCTTATGGAATATATGAGATTCTTTTTTTTTTTTTTTTTATTACACAAAATTTCATATGTGATAATGTACAAATCATTTTATTATTGTTTAATTATTTTTCTTTCTTTTTCTTTTCTTAAAATAGAAATTGATAAGTAAACGACCTCTGCATATCGTTTATAATAAATATTATATCAACAGAATATATATAATACTTTCATCTATATTTTATTTATATTTTATAATAATACCTAATACCCATATATAATATATTATCTTCTCAACGATTCTTAATTTTGAAAAAAAAAAAAAAAAAACGTGTTATTTTTACCAAATTTTAAACCTTTGTATAAAACTATACTATTTTATCGTCTAGTTTTTATTTATACTCAACAACGGCATGTGACTTTATGTAACTTTTAAAATCTATTAGAAAAAAAAAAAAAGGAGAGAAAAAAGAAAAATACAAACACATATTATGACGTATTGTTATGGTACTTACGTTGATGAAAACTTGCGTCGACAACGATATGCACTTGTCATTTACGTTTATACCACCTATACTATACCTATATCACGTGTATGTATGAGTAAGCGATGAATATTTTATAATAAGTAAATCAGTTCCTACATTTCCACCGTATAGTTGAACTAGATTTACATCATTTTTAGAATTAGCTTTTACATTTATTGTTTTATTATATTATGTAGTAAAGTGACCCTCGGAACTTTATACATATTCTAAATTGTATGAAAATTGAGAAAAATTTTGAAAGCTAAAACCTGCTTCTGTACAATTGATGCAGATTTTTTCTTCTTCTTTCTATACTTCGTTCTATTTATATTTATTTATATTTATAATTATGTATATTTAAAAATTTTTTTTATACCTATTGCCTTTTGAATAATACAACGAAGTGTTTTTTTTTTTTTTTTTTTTTCAATTTAAAAAATTTTTATTCTATCAATTCTAAGACCATCTAAATCAGATTCAATTAAAATGGTAAAAATATACTATATATCAACCGAAGGGATGTTGTTTTGTACAATAATTGTATCATATAATCATAAACCCCAAACTCACCTAGTTGTTATCCAAATGTTATATATATCTAAATAATAAAATAAATTTCTAAACTCCATAATGTTAGTAATCTTTTACTCAAGATTAATTACGACACGTATTATACCAGCAATAACTAATAAGATTAAGGGTAGATGAATAAATCCAATAGTTTACACAGTAGTACTATTTTATTGTGATAAATAACATAAATTAATACACAACTCTCCTCAAATGAACACAGATAATATTAGCCACACTACAATATTATTACAAATCTATTATACAAAACTTATTCATTTAATTATTATTACTAGCTTAGAGACAATTTTTATCCAAATTATACTGTTAACAGAAGTTTTTATTATTCCAGAATTGGTAATTTGTTTTCAAAATCTAAGATAAGATTAAATATCCGGAAATTATTAGTGGCCAACATATTATTATAGTTTATATACAAAATCATTAAATATCTATAAACTACTATTATTATTAAGGCGGTATATCACATTTAATCAATTTTCATACTCATTTGGGTTTCAAATAGTCCCGAAATCATCTTTAGAAAAATTATAAAATCAGAAAATTTTACTATTATCACCCCTGAGCAATTGGAAATTTTCCATTAAACTCATAACGATGAAGAAAATTTTTTTTTTTTTCTTTTTCTTTCTTTTTTTTACAATTTTCTTATCCTGCCTAGAGGCACATTCTTTCTCTAAATGGTTTATATGATAACAGAAAGTGCCCCGCAGCTCTGACAAACCATATACAATGAATTATTGTTATTTTCCATAATGACGGTGAAGTCTGGAACATCGGCACAGGACTCTGAATGAGAGTTTACATTGTCGGTGATAATTCTTCCCAAATCAGTGACGCTCACTAGCGACGGTAAAGACAAGCCGCAAAAATTGCAGACTATTGAATCTTGGTACTCTGACAAAACAGCCTTTTGACAAATTGGACAAACTACACCCTCCTTTAAACCTTCCTCTGCGAAAAGTGCCAGCATCTCTTCCTCGCTTTGTATCATACGTTCGTATTCCTCGAGTATCCACGTTTCTGTGAAAATAAAGAAAACGAGTTATTATCAAAAATAGAATCATCAACTTTATTAATCCTCGTTCGCACCTTGTTCCGCAAGAATTTCTTTTTGTATATCGAGAGCCTCGTCTGGGTCCAAAAAATCTTCAGGCGAACTAGAATCACTCCATTCCGAGGTTGCCAGGCCGCTTAATTCCTGGCGTACAATTTCTGTTAGAACTTCTTGAACGTGGTCTTCTTCGTCTAGACCAGATCTAGCCTTGTTGAAAAGTTGACCACGTTTCTGACGCATTCTTTCTCTGCATCTCTGAAACGAATATATGGGAGAGAGAAAAAAAACAAAAAAAAAAATTGATTTGATTTTTTGCAAAGAAGAAGAAGAAGAAGAAGAAGAAGACGAAAAAGGAAAAAAGCAGAATATCTTTTCATAGAAATAGAATATATAGGAAAGTAACGATAAATACTCTCACTTAAACGTAGTACATAATACGTGGATTGTGAGTATCCAGTATGTAGTTTCATTCATAAAACTCGAGCCATTGACGAAGTGTGCAAGTGGGTCACCCCGTCGGCGCCACGACCGTATACACGGTCACTAGGGCAAATAAAGAAAATAAATCTTGTTACTAACCTGCCTCAGTACTTCTTGTAGCTTTGGCGAACCCTGTTTTATCTTTCTCGCCGATTCACGGGTCTTTAATTTAGAGGACATTGACGGACTTAGCAGAAGATTGGCCATAGTTCAGTTCAAATACCGATTTTGCCTCTATCACCCCCGTTTCACTTATCTCAAAGTTTGTATACGAACGAATTTACGGAGAATTTATTCGGCTAAAATGCACGTACATATATTAATAATAACAGTATCGCGGCTATGATCTCCGAATCGTATATTTATACTTGTTTTCTTACTTTTTCTCTATATGTAATTTAACTTTTATTTTTCGTTGTTATTTTCCTTATCTCTCTCTCTCTCTCTCTCTCTCTCTCTCTCTCTCTCTCTCTCTTCCTTTTTCTCCCCGCTGAAGAATATACCCATATACCCGCGTGTCGTTTGCGCATGCGCGTACAACAGCGCCACTCGAATAGAAAATTGTGAAAATAATTCATCCTACGCTACGATTGGCGGAGATGTTTGTAAACGGTATCTGATTGGCGGTCGATCATTAGTCTCGAAGTTCGAGAGCTGTTTACGCGACGCCCCTAGTGGTACCTAACCCCAATCGCAAACCAAACCAAGCTCCACCAAGCTCACACATGAACCAGGTGTAGAGAAGTGTGGTGAGTGAGAGTGTACGATAAAGCCGATCGGGATCCGAGGTACTAGATATATATTTTAACGCAAGCCTGCGAGAACTGAGAAGTAGTAGTAGTAGTAAGAAGAGAAGTAGTAACAATATTGTTAAATATATTCAGTGCCAGTCGAATTCATTTCTCCGACATTATTAGAACGATAAATTTGTGTTATTAATGTGATACATCTGTACACGCACAGAATGGCAGGAGTGTTTGATATAGAATTACACGACGCTGATACGGTGGTCCAGGACGATTCGGACGACGATGTCATCGAGATTGGAGAGGTAAAAATTTTTCACTTCTATTACAATTTAAATAATACTATGTACATTTATATCATTCGAAAATAACTCTAAGGAATTAATGCGACAAAATAACGGAAGAAAATTCTTTCGCTTGGGCGATACGGATCAAGACTTTTACCCTGATTTTAACTTACCTACCTCCCCCCCCCCCCCTCCCCCCCTCTCTCGCCCCTTGCCTCCCCAACCCTCCCGTGAAAACCCAATGTCTAAATGCGACGACCTTAAACCTAACCATGCTTTCTATTGCCCACAGGGAGACTACGACGACGATCCCAATGTCAATGCAATTATTGAGTAAGTTTTATTCACGATTATAAAAAAGATGCATCACCTTCATTTTCTTTTTTCTTTTTTTTTTTTTTTTTTTTCTCTTTTCCCTCTTCGACACAACTTTTCCTACCATATTTATCTTCATTCTCTCTTTCTCTTTCTCCTTCTCCTTCTTCTCCCCGCCCCTCCCCGCCTCACCTCTCCCTAATTCTCTCTCTCTCTCCCCCTGAATGCCTTTCTTCCTTTCTTCCTTTCTCCCATTTTCTTATCTCCTCACCATTGAAATACATTCCATTTTCTAAATAAGTCTATTTATAGAATCGGATTCTGACCAACAAACAACCGCATGTTTTCTGTTTACAACCTTTGGATTCTCAAAATGTCCGAAACACCAACAGCTTTTATGTTTCAGCCGCCTTTCTCCGTTTATTATTATACTTGACTCGGGATTGTTGTTTTTTTTTTTTTTTTTTTTTTTTTTTTTTTTTCTCTCCCTTCTCTCCATCTTTTTTCTTTTCCTTTCATTTTGTTTATCTGCATTTTCTATACCAAACAAAGAAAAACTGGTAGGCTCTTATTATGGCCGTACATAGTTCTGAGAAACGTGACTATGGAGAATTTTATTTTATTCTTTTTTTTTTTTTTTTTTTTTATTTTTATTTTTTCGTTCTTCTTTCCCCCACAACGAGCAAACAACAAAATTTTCTCGAAAAAAACTTTTCATCCCTATGCTACACAACAACACATTTGAAAATAATCTAGTACTAAGCTATTTACGGAGTTATTCAAACACAAAAGTATCCAATGACTAAGTGTTTGTGCCATGTAGAGAAAGGGAAACTGAAATAACTGCATTGTATTCACTTTCACTATTTCATATGATACTGTAACAGTAAAATTCCTTTTCTAAATCATATAATATTATAATTTTTCATCCGTCCATCATTGTTTCTTCGTTTACCAGATCTACATATGATTGGCGCAATAAATTAAGAAAATAATGTAACTTAATGTAATTATTTGTTAGATCCGAAGATTTGGAGACTGTCGATTTGTCAGAACAAAATGTAAATACTGGAAAGGAAAAAACCGGTCCCCAGGATTTTGAATTACGCAAAGTTCTTGGAAAGGGGGGATACGGTAAAGTTTTTCAAGTTCGTAAAGTAACGGGTCAAGATAGCGGCACTATATTTGCTATGAAGGTGAGATTAAGCTCTGGGTTTCAAATTACACAATTATATATATGAAATGAAATATCAATCTCTTAAGAGTTTCTTAGAAATCAAAACTACCCATACCTATTTATTGTTTCAAAACAGGTTCTGCGCAAAGCATCCATAGTTAGAAACCAAAAAGACACAGCTCATACCAAAGCAGAGAGAAATATATTAGAAGCCGTAAAGGTAAACGCATTGAACAGAAAAGATTTTCACATTATTTTATTCTATCTTCATTTATTATACATATATCTATATCTATTATACAACTTTCAGCACCCCTTTATCGTCGATTTAATGTACGCATTTCAAACTGACGGAAAATTGTATTTGATTCTTGAATATCTGAGCGGAGGTGAACTTTTCATGCATTTGGAACGGGAGGGAATATTCCTGGAGGATACAGCTTGGTAGACTTCTTTTCGCATTCAATTTTTTTTTTTTCACCCCATTTGTACGAACGAAATTTATTGACAACATTTCTATTCCTCACAGTTTCTACTTGTCCGAGATTATACTGGCCCTGGAGCATCTCCACATTCAAGGAATAATATACAGGTATAATAAACAGATTAATATTTCAATATAATATGTAGAAAACTTAAATTATACAAGTTGCATTTTTTCTACGAGGATCAATTCAGCACATAAATTACATTACAGCTATGTGATATCCTTATCTTATCATTTTCAAGGTATTAATTATTGCGAAAAGCTTATCTTCTTTGATTTTTTTTTTTTTTTTTTTTTTTTAACTCTGAAGTTACTACAAGTGTGTTGATATACACACATTATTAATCACTCGTGTAACATTTTCTATACTAAAACTTATCTCTCTCTCTCTCCCTTATTACATATTACAGAGATTTAAAGCCTGAGAATATCCTCCTGGACGCACAGGGACATGTGAAATTAACTGATTTCGGACTATGCAAAGAACACATACAGGAAGGAATCGTGACTCATACTTTCTGCGGAACTATAGAATACATGTAAATAATATACAGAAAAAAAAATAGCATTGAATATAATCCATCGATACCATCTTCTCTCTCAATTTTTACAAAAAAACAATATCATCATTTATCCCCCAGGGCACCAGAAATCTTAACGAGAAGTGGACACGGCAAAGCAGTCGATTGGTGGAGTCTAGGCGCTCTTATGTACGACATGTTGACCGGCGCTGTAAGTCTGCTTCCATTCATTATTAAAAATTTTAATAAAATTATCAACCAAAACACAAATTCGTTGACGATATATTCTTCGATTTAATTTACAGCCGCCATTTACTGCAGAGAACCGAAAGAAAACTATCGAAAAGATATTGAGAGGAAAGCTCAATCTCCCTCAATACTTAACTCCTGATGCGAGAGATCTAATTCGCAAATTATTGAAGGCGAGTTCGAAACATGTTTTTTTTATCCTCATTACTTTACGATATTAATAGAATTGTTGCATCCTGTTCCTTTCAGTTTCAATAATATTGACGCCTTTCTATCTTTTGGGTATTTTGAACCTTTATTCTCAGTAAATTGAATCGACAAGTTCGATAAACCTCTCGAGCATAGATGACCTTTTTGAAAAATTCACAGGAACTCACGTTAGCCCCTGTTACTTCCTGTTTCCCTCCCACTTTTAGCAAATATCAAGGTATATCTCTCTGAGTCTGAATTTTCGTCGTATACTCTTATACTCTTACGAACACGGATAATCATCACAACTGTTGTTTTATTGAAACTTTATGATTAGAGACAGGTTCATCAAAGGTTGGGCTCAGGACCTGGAGACGGAGATGCTATCAAAGTCCATCAATTCTTCAAACATATAAACTGGCAGGACGTTGCATCCCGCAAACTTGAGCCTCCGATTAAACCTTCGCTGGTGAATATCCCGCTCTGTTTAAATCTGAACAAAATTATTTAATCCAAGGATTTGACTAACTTCTACCTTATTTTTTTTTTTTTTTTTTTTTTTTTTGCGACTCAGAGCTCTGAGGATGACGTATCGCAATTCGACACCAAATTCACTAGACAAACGCCGATAGATTCTCCAGACGAATCAACGCTCAGCGAGTCTGCTAACATGGTGTTTCAAGTGAGAGTTTGTTTCCGCCTTGACAAATCTTCGCTCCTTAACATATCGATAAATTCGTTTTTCTAACTTCCAGGGGTTTACCTACGTCGCGCCAAGCGTACTTGAAGAAATCTACACTCCTCGTGTGGTAAAGGCCAGAAGCCCGAGGAAGGGAGTTCTCGGTAGTAGCCACAGTAGCAGCCTGCGCAGTTTCTCTCCGAGGACACCACTTACTCATAATCATCTACACCCTACCTCACACTTCCAGAATCATAGGTGAGCCATTGTTGTGAAATAATTGTTAAAGAAAAAAAAAAACTCTTCTTTTACGCTCAGTTTGAATTTATTTTAGTTGAAGGGAATATTATTACAGACATCATCCAATGGAGCACAATAACTTGGAAGATGCTGAGATGATGGAGGTAGGTCAATTGCCGGGTCATGTATAGTGGTCAGAGTGCGATAGCACTGGCTCGATAACAGCTGCTGGGCTTCTGTGACCAATCCTAGAGTCTAAGGGAGGGATTTTATAAAATGACAGGAATGTTGTATTGAAAATTGTGGTTCTAATCGAGCCGTGAGATTAGTGAAGGTAACAACGATCGGCAGGCAATTATATATACCTCGATAAAGATCTATATATGACGATTGATAATTATTCAATTGCACCCAGTCGAGGATTTTAATAATCTGCAAATCGTTGTACACATGCCCAGCAGCAAAGTTTAGCTAATTCATTTTTTAAACATTAAATATAACAAATAATTATAAATATAAATATTAGTTAAGAGATTGTGCTTGAAGAGCGGCGGTGCTGCCTGCTAACAGATCCGAATAAGGCCTACAATTATTACGTGACAATTTATTATTGAAGAAAAAAAAAAAAAAAAAAAAAAAAAATATATCGAATCATGGACAAGGAATTATTACTTTGCGGTGGAATAATTTCGTCAATATCTTTTCTTATTTTCATCGTTTGTTGTTATTTTTTTCTTTTTTTCTCTCTTTTTGTTATCAGAGACAGATATTTATATATATCTAAAATCTATATATAATTATAAGTCTCAATGCAATCAAGGATATATATTTTTCTTTGTATAAATAATATATTTAAAACTATTAAACAATACCGATAATAATAATAATAATAATTACTGATGAATATACAGTATATTGAATTAAATATTATTAAGGCCTGAGGCTGCTGCGGCTGCTCCGCCACTGGCTTGAAGCTTGTTCCACACAAACTGTTCATCAAGTGAGAGTAATTTTATACGACAGGTTTAAAACCGCGCTCAGTAGAATCAGACTACGAATATAGTATATACATACCGAAGCTTTTTCTCCTACAATCATCTTTCTTATTGACAAAACATTGAATATAACGCTGTGCAAAATTACAGATGATAGTTATTCCATGCATGTAATTCATTGCACAGATAAACATTTATTTATATATAAATATTCTCTTCATTTCTATTTAACATTGGTATATCGTATTTGAATACTAATTCGTTTTTTTTTTTCTTATTAGCTAATTATAAATCTTAAATATCTACTACGACATATCTCATAATATCTTATTTGATTCTCTATTATATTCTATATTAAATCATTTCTTTCAATTACCTAAATAATAATTTGCAAAAATATTTTCTTTTCTATAGAGAGACTTATTTTCTGAAATGAAAAAAAAATAATTCTTCAACTTATACAATCTATAGTATATTCAGTACTTAAGTGAATATTAATTTGTTACTATTAATTAATTAATTAATTAATTAATTAATTGATTAATTAAATCAATCAGCGGCTTCTAATTACAGAATATATATCAAGAAATAAATATCGTCATATCAATGTCCGTGTCAATGATGTTGTTTCCTAGTCGACTGTAAAAAGAAAAAAGAAAAAAAAAATATGTTGAGCGTTAATCTGCACGTTGTAGTAAATAAGGTGCTTCTTTTATATTTTTATATAAATCATTGATGTAAATTATTAAATCTGTTATTTATCTATTGATTTCTGATTCTACTGATCACCGGTGTTTAGTACCTGTGCGAAAAAATAAATAAAAAATAAAAAAAAATATGAAAAAAAAAACAAAAAAAAATAAAAAAATAAAAAAATAAAAAAAATAAAAATAATTAAAACTTGCGATGAAGACAAGTTATATTAAGAACCTAAGACCACTCACTCAGACTTTCAGACTGCCCAAGTGTTCACCAGCCACCATAGCCGGCTAGCATTACCTTTTACATAACTACATACGTAGTATATAAATAATAATAATAATAATATTGTAACAATAACGATGATTGATTGATTGATTGATTGTATTATATTATATTACTATATTATATTATATTATATTATATTATATTATATATTAAAAATAACACAACAACAACAACAATAACAACAACAATTACGCATATCTCGAGTGAAGTGACAATATCTTGTCTATGATTTTTCGTGCTTTGCAGCAGCAGTTGACGATTAATAATAATAGAGAAATATTAAGAAAAATAAGATGAAAAGCAAAAGAAAAAGAAAAAAAAAAACAAAAGTAAATGATGAAGCAACTGTATAACTATTAAACTAAAAACGTGCCTACAGAGTTTAAAAATACGTATAATACGATATGATTTGTTAAAAAAGAAGAAAAAAAGAAAAAAAAAAAAAACCAGTTTAATACTAATACATTTATAAATAAATAAATAATTGAATATTGACGATGAGACTCTCATTCCTTATGGATTACATGTATCGCACGATACTTGGTCTTGTTACAACACTCTTGAATTGCTATATAGATGAATAAAATATTAAAAATGAACCTAATAATAATAATAATAATAATAATAATAATAATAATATTAGGCATTTATAATACTATATAATTATTATCTATAATAAGCTGACGCTACACTACTGTTTAAAATAAATTATTACAGCTTCATATAACTTCTTTGCTCTAGAATGGACATTAAACTCATTCAGAGATTTATCGTTCGCGCTACGACGAGGGTTTTTAGTTCTATGCAATCAGATGGCCTAATTAAATATCAGTTCATACTAATTAATCGCAAAACACATTATGTATTATAACAAAAAAAAAAAAAAATTAAATGATTTTTTTCTCTCATATTTTATAATATTGTAACTATATATACCTAGTACATGAACAGATTACACCAAAGATGAATTGTCCAAATAGTTGTTCGATCGTCTATTATAACAAAGAACCAAAGGCCCTCTAATGTATATTATATTGTGCGAAGCGAAGATCGAGAGCAAATAAGAAAAAGATTTAAAAAAAAAAAAAAAAAATCTGGTAAAAATTCAAGCTATAGCAAAGAACAGATTATCCTCGATTACATCAATGTGTTACATGATAAAAAAAAAAAGAGGAAAAAAATTTCTACCACACTGATCTGCCATTGAAAGGATAAATGATTAATTATTTAGGCATATCGACTGTGTAATATGAAAGATGTTTGTTTTTTTTTTTCTCTTTCTCTCAGTTGTTTGCGTTTAGGATTAAATATTTTATAATCATTATTATATCTTCCTTAAAAAAAAAAAAACAAAAAAAAAAAAAAAAAAAAAAAAAAAAAAAAAAAAAAAAAACTTATAAAATTAGTGATTATTTTTGGCGTTATGCGAAAGCATTATATTTTGCTTATGGATATATATATATAAATTGGCAAATAATTAGAGCGTGGCAAATCAGTGAAGTATTCGATAAAAGAAAAATCATTGAATATTCTATTATTATCATCGATCTTTCAAATAATTGAATACACACTTATTTTTATCTCTTCATAGGGCTTGCTGCGCGTAAAGATTATATTATTATAAAACCTAGTTCTATATTTCGGGGGTCATCGATAAATTTTTGTTTTTTTTATTTCTAAGGCAAGCGGAGAGCCCTATGAAGCAGATTGATCTCTAACTCTATCTCTACTCTCTCTCTCTCTTTCTCTCTCTTACACCAGCTTTCCAAATTGTCTACTGGTTTACCATTTCTGACATAACTTCCAGGAATAGATCAACCAAAAATAAATATTGATAATAGACAGTAGTAAACTTATATTATAATAAGAACACTGCTGCTCTTGTATTATTAGACTGCAGATAATAAACCGGGGGGGATAAACATATAATATTTACTATACACAAAAGAACGAAAACTAAGGATTTCATATTCTGATCGATTAATTTCTACCATGACAGCGTGTCTGAAATGTGCCAACTAGTAGATAGATTGACTACGTTATGCTTTATCATACTATATATCATGGCGTTATATTAAGACCATAAGAAACATTTTTTTTATATATATAAAAAGAAAAAATGAAAAAAAAATTGAATTTAAAAATAAAAAAATAAAACAAAATAAATAAAAAAAATCTACCAACATTATATTATATTATATTGTATTGTATTGTATTGTATTGTATAATGAACACTGAGCAGTTTGCTTTCACATTATATAGCATAAATATTATCGATATTAAAAAAAAAAAAAAATGGCATGCGGCTTATATGAAAAAAGAAAAAGTCTTAGGATATTATTTGATTAGTTTAAAAAGGGTTTAATAAATGGTTTGGATAGTTTTTCAATAGTTATATAATATCTAATAATTAATAATTGATTATAATTAATTAATCTTGAATATAGATTGTAGAAATTTTCTTGGAGTTTTTTTTTTTTTTTTTTATTTTTTCTTAATTTTTAGTTAATATGTTCTTTTCTTTTCTCTTCCTTAAAAAAAGAGGATAGAGAAGGCCGCGTGCCAATTATATATTTCGTCAGTTTGTTTGGCTCGAGTGACTTTTTTTTTTTTTTTTTCATTTTAATATTTTCTTTTCCTTTTCCTTTTTTTTCTCTCGTTCTAATTAATTGATTAATTAATTAATTAAAAAATAAAAGCTTCGCTGCTGTTCTGTGCGTACTGACTGCTACTGGGCCACAGCGTTTGCTTAGGTAAATGTTATATTGTTAATATTATGTTATCATTTAGAAGCCTACTTTATAAATGTAACGGACTATAATGTATATTGTATTGAAAAAATGTACGCTAATGCCTTTTTTGGGATTCATTGTAAAAAAGAAAGAAATGAAAAATATGAAAAATATGAAAAACAGAAGAAGAAGATAAAGAGATAGATAAAAGGTATATACTTTTCAATTAATAAAAGTTTATAATAAGATATAAAATACATTACAATTAATGCTAAATGAAATCATGAATTCGCATGATATGAATGATATGTTTAAAAATGTGAGAAAAACTCAGAAGTTTTTATACTTATTTCAAAACAACTCAATTTTATCTATATACTATTACTTTTTATTTGAATATTTCTTATTCTTCATTAGTCTGTTTGCTGTTTAACGTGCAAATTTGATATTGAAGAGATGCGAGCGAACCATAATCTTGGCATAATAACTAACGTCTCTTCAACGCATAAATTACATTGTTACATATTACATTGTGTCGTTACAATAATAGATTAAAGAAAATAAAATATAAAAATACAATATTTTCTACCATGTGCTTTTCTCCAATTCATATTATTATTATTATTATTATTATTATTATCATTATTACTATATTATTAATCATTTATTATTATCTTTTGAATTTTTGAATTTTTGAATTTTTGATGAATCCCACAGAAAGCAACAAGAAAAAAAAAAAAAAAAAAAAAGAAAGATTCGATATTAGATCCTGTTACTGAGAAAAGAAAAATAATTTACTTTTCTCAATATAATAGTATCTACTACCACGATGGCAATTTAGATAAACTAATTTATATAAATAATGATGAGAAGAAAAAAAAAAAAACGAAAAAAAAAAAAACCTTAAGTCTGCAAATAAATGTGCGTTGATTTTTTAAATCATAACATATACATACATATAAATATATATATTGTATATATATATATATATATATACATATACAATATTATATTATATTATTTAAATGATATTTTTTATTATAATCAAAAATACTGTAGTTATAAATATAAGAAATTTTGGGAACTTAGATATTAAGATGAAGAACTTATAATACCCTAATATTAAAAAAATGGTTTATTATTATTATTTTTCTTTTGCGGTGTTTTGAGGGAATGTGTTTATGTAAGTCACTATAGCGACGAGTGACCAATTAGTACCTTACCCTTATATTATTTACTTTAATTTTTAAATCGTGTGTCTAATTTGAAAAAAAAAAATCAATTAAGT
Source organism: Tenthredo mesomela (assembly GCA_943736025.1). Classification (NCBI taxonomy): domain Eukaryota; kingdom Metazoa; phylum Arthropoda; class Insecta; order Hymenoptera; family Tenthredinidae; genus Tenthredo; species Tenthredo mesomela. Next base: position 33,587,936 of record OX031017.1, read on the forward strand.
TAGACAATTATGTCTGTATTTTTTCTTTCTTTTTTTTTTTCTTCCTTTTTGTTTGTTCATACCTATTTATGGAATACAAATATAAATATAATTAACAAATTAACATATAGAGAAAATTTCATAGTTTGTAATAGAATACACGCGGAAAGAAACACACTATTACTAATCAATAATCATATTAGAATTTTAGATTGCTAGAATTTTATTAGGAAACAAAATATACATACATACATACATACATACATAATATAATATATTATCTATTCTTCAAAGGCTGCAGATGCTGATTCAGCTGATTATTTGAACTTTCTACTTTGAATGCATGTAGTAATCAGTCAGCCTTTGTAATTAATGATACATATATTTCTCAAATAACGCACATTTGCTTGTAGTCTTGTGTATGCAGTGTGGTCTAACTCTGTACCATACTATTATTATATTTTTTAAAATACCGTATTTATTCACTTACAAGCTCCGCTCATATATTCTACATAATAAATGATAACGATTCTATACTGCGTGGAAATATTATATAGGCTTGTGTACATACATGCATACATACGTAAAATATGTTAATGTACAAAAAAAAAAAAAAAAAAAAAAAACTGCTAATCACCTCATAAACACAATGTGAATTATTATACTGATGTAATTTAACAAAACAGAAAAAAAGAAAAAGAAAACAAAAACAATTTTCTAGTTTTCATTTAAAGATAAGTGTACCGGCAAATTTTTATGTTCAATTAATTAATTATTATTATTATCAGATATTATTAAACTGATGCGATAATTAATAATAACATTCATTGCGCGTAAGATGATTTTATTTAAAACAGAAAGAAATTCTTGTTTCTTTTCTAGTTTTTATAATAGAATATATAATATAATTCATTACGCTATCATATGAAATGAAATATCATCAACATTTGTGGCTTACAGGTGAATGGATATGATATAATATTATTGAGATTCAGTTTATGATCTTAAGCTATATATACATAAAAAAAAAAAATAATGTTGTATAAATAATATTGTGACAGATAATATTTTAAACCTTGCAAAAAAGGATGTTTTTGATTTGGTAAAAATACTTTTCGACCCACCCACCCTCTTATTCTTCCCCAAAAATAATTTACACATATTATACAAGTGCTTCCGCGGTAGTGTTGTAAGTGAAATTATTAAATTAACAGGAATGTCTTATTTCTTATTATGGTTTTAGTTATTTTGTCTATTAAAGAAATTAAATATCATGCCAAATTAACTAAACATCCTTTCATTATAATATGTCTAAAGTATGTATAAGTTTAAAGACTCTAACTGCTTGATTGAACTATTTTTCTTTTCGAAACTTCATACATTCGTTTATGTATGATCTGTTATTCTTCCTTCTCTTCTTCTTCTTCTTCTTCTTCTTCTTCTTTGATACTATATAACATTTATCTTTGTACGAATTTGCTTATATAACTTTTGTACAAACGTATAATATAGATATAGCTGATGAAATACTCTTTGTAAGCTTAAATTCACCAATTAATATCAACTATATCAATTTCATGACTTATAATACGAATATACTAATCATTTAACTATTTTAAAAGATTAATTATTAATTTCACGTGTTTCATTCGAAGATTGAATTTTATTCAAAATTTTCTATTATTTCGTACAAGAATTTTGCTTCGCTGAATGTGCGCTTTAAATTATTATTATTATTATTATTATTATTATTTTTCCTTTTACCTATAAATACAGAATAATGGTTTCGTAACGTATTTAAGAAAAATTACTACATCATTTGATTGAATCCTACAAACTTACATATAATAATATGAGACTATTAATGAATTTAAATTAACAATAGCTTATCGTTAATTAATTAACACGATAAACATATTTTTATGTAGATTTTCTCAAATCGTCAACTAACAATTATTTTCTTCAATTTACTTATATCGCTCAAGTCCTAAAAATAATGGACATGATAAATAAGTATTAATTCAGTTATAAGTCAGCCTAATTGTGATCAATATTTTTTCTTCTTTTCTTCTCTTCGTCTATGACCAATACGATCGTTTTCATCTTCGTCAGATTTGCTGAAACTCCTCTTTCTTCCGCCGCTATATTCTCTGCTAGATCTATTCCTGTGGTTTTCTTTTTCTTCGCGATATTTATTCTCAACTTTTTGTCTATTATCTCTTCTCATCTTATCTCTCTTCTCGTTATCTCTCCTTCTATCAATATCTCTGTGATTATCATCGCCGTCCAAGCCGAGCGTCGACTCCTTTTTCAATTTACTTTTCTTGCTTTTCCTCTTCTTGCAGTTTTCCGCATCTGTACTTTCTGAATCACTTGAATCGCTGCTGCTAGATTTACTGCCATGCTTTTTTGTCTTCTTCTTCTTTACTTTCCTACTCTTTTTCTCAAGCTTTTCCAACTTCCTAGAACAAAATATGTATATCGTATTAAACAACGATTCATTGTCTTTGATAATAATCTTACAAGTAAAACAAACAGAGTTTCATCAATCTCTACGCACTTCAGAAGCTTCTTTTTCTCCTTCTTTGAAAGAGATTTGAGAAAATTAACTTCAGACTGTTCTTCATCCTCTGAAACCATCAGATCTTGATGTTCAGGTACTCTAAGATGCTGCTGAGCATCCAGAGCGGATCTGAAAAAATAAACATAAATAAGTAAACTATCTTCTGATTAGAATTTCGTTAACAATATCATCGGTTCTTCGATCACAAGTTACTTTTTCAGTGCCAATCCATCGTCTCTCATCTGTTGCACTAGAGTCAAAGCATCTGGCGCAGGTGGCGCAGGTTGAGTTTGCGCGCTAGCCATTACAACGCTCATCGCTTGGCTGTACAAGGGGCATTCCTTGTCTTTAGAAAACAAAAAAAAAAAAAACAAAAAAACGAAAAGATGATTAGAAAATTGTTAATAATTTATATTAATACAATCAGAGGGGATAACAAAAAATGTATTCTGCTATAAACTTTTACCTATTTAATTTTAACTACCTGTATTGATGTGTCCCCATTTGTGGCACTTGATGCATCTAACATTACGAACTTGTATGCCGAAAGGTTGATCTCTAATCTCGCTATCTCCTTTGCAATAACTTTCTCTAGGAGCGTTGTACTTCCTTTGCCATTCGAATTTATACTCCGGTTCGTTGTCCTCTTTTTCTCTTTCTTTTTTAGCCCCTGGAGGAGGTTCGTACATAAAATTAACGCTCAGTTTATCCTTGCTTTCCTTGCTCAATAAAGCTCTGTAAAATAAATAATATTTATAACAACGATATTCATTTCTTATTCATTCAGAGAACATAACCTTAACAAACAAACTTACTTGTTGTTGTGTAGGTCTTGTTCCTTCTCATATTGTACTCGCAATTCTTCTTGTTTCTTTTTGTATGCTTCAGCCTGCTGCTCTGCCATCCATACCTGATCATTGTTGATAACAATAAAAGATAAGTTATTAAGACGATTTTTGGCCACTATAAAAATGGCTATTGTTGAATGAGCAAAAAAAAAAAAATCTATCATTTTCGACTTACTCGTTTTAGATTATCTCTCGATGCAGGATGAAAGAATTTCTTGCACATGTAATTGTTGAACCCCTTACCCATGGTGGTTTAATTAATTAACACGTTTTTTTTTTTTTTTTTTTCTTTAAGGTGGAAAAAATTTCTTATTCAAGATCAATATTGTTTTTATAATAATTACTACGTCGCTATAATCCCACTCCCCTTTAGTAATGATGATGTGAAAAAGCAAAGTACTGCCACATCGTGTGATCGACATTTTTTGTAACTAAAAACTCGGGTCATTTACGTACTTTATTTTCATATAATAAAATATTTTAATAATATTAATTTATTATACAAACACAGAGAACAACGTGTGAGAATAATTCTGTGAATATATCATCGCTTTTATTAACCTCGCGTATAATATATCAACGATTTTATTTCCTTACATATATACGCTTAAATATACTTTTAAAACCCAATATGACTCGGGAAATAAAAACCAAAATCCTCGTCATATGTATTCTGACCGGTGTGAAGTTACGCGCAAATCACAACACACGTCATTCTCTCTCTCTTTCTATCACTCGTAGAACCGCTGAAATAAAGAAGAGGATAGAATAATGTGCGCAACTTCATACCGGTCGGAATCAAACACGTCAAAGCGAAGATACATGTTCGAGGATATTTGACAGCTCTACATAACCTAAAAACCTGAACACACACCGTTCCCAAAATAATACACATAGTTACAAAAGAAATTCTTTCAAATCACCGATTCATCGATAAAATGAAGATAAATGAGAAAAATATGGTCGCCTTTGCGACCTCGGCAACCCCAGTAGACCGCGAAGGTTGGCTAAATAAGCGGGGCGAAGTAAGTCGAGGTTATCAAAGACGTTGGTTCGTTTTAAAAGGCAACATATTATTTTACTTCGACCGACGTGGTGACAAAGAGCCCGTAGGAATGGTCGTACTCGAAGGCTGTACGATCGAGCTCGCCGAAGATGAGGAGCAGTTTGGTTTTAAAATCGTTTTTCACGGTCCTAATAACCGAAGTTATGCCCTGGGCGCAGAGTCTCAGGTAAAATTTCTCCATTTTTCAAAAATAGTTACAGATTTTTAATCCCCTTTCCCGTTTTCTAATCCCCCAGGAGTCAATGGAACAATGGATGAAAGCATTAGCGTGCGCAAGCTACGATTACATGAAGTTAATGGTAGCCGAATTACAGCGTCAGTTAGACGCAGCGGAGGAAGATACGACGCCTACTTCTCCTCCGGAGGTGGAATCGCCAAAGGCTCCTCCTAGGCATCGTCATAATCCCTTTAACAAACCGGATACTCATCATCGTTCACAAAGCGTTAGATCTGCACCTGGTAGAACGGAAAATATACCAAGAACTAGAATAACTTTTAGAGAATTACACACCGCTTATGGTAGAAGAATTTTGGCAGATCTTAACGAGTGGAGACACTCTAAACGCAGCGCAGAAGCTCCCTTGATAGCGCTCTAGAAGAATTTAGGATTCTGTTAAGAACTGTGTAAATAATTGAGGATACAATTCTTCTTCTGTAACTTGATGTTATCTGTTTTAAAAAAACTCAGTAATACGATGAGGAAACTTTACATACTTAGATACATACTCTGTGAACTTAAATGTTTGAAGAATCTGTCTGATCCTTATTTATATTTTTTATTCTAAATTATAAGGAGATTTGTAGAAGTTTTTTTTTTTTTTTTTATTTTATTTTTTTTCAATTTTGTAAATAAGTACTTTATTAGTTAACTTTGTATTAGTCTAATAAATAAGTCGACAGCCAGCTGTGGTAGAATGATATTACATACATAGATAGATAGATAGATATATTATTACACTAAGATATTTCGGCGTATAAAATACAATATGATTATTGACGAATTATATTATCTAATAGTTATTACCTCTACAGTGGTTTAGTCATAAGTTTAAAAAACTTTGATCTACCTAATGTGTAAAATTAAATTCTAATTAACTGGAATGAACTTTCTGAATTTTAAAAACTATAGAAAATAATGGAAAACCACTGTGAGTCGTACTAAACAATATTAAAAATTGTATCTGCCTTAATTCCACTTAATTTATGCATATATGCTATATAAGGCGACTTTGTCTAAGTTTAGACTTTCTAATTGACAAAAAGATAATACATTGATTTTTCATTCTTCTTGTGTATACAAAAAAAAAAAAAAAAAAAAAAAAAAGCCAGAAAATGAACTTAAAATTAATCTAAAATTTTAATACTATTAGTCAATTAATACAGAAGCTGGTATTAAGCTTATTCCTCCTGTGCGATAAGAATTATCGGTATATATATTATTTTGTCTCTAAGCAATAAAACGGTACAATTCAAAGCCTAGACTGAAGATAATAATCTAATCAGTTACTTTCTTAGACATCATTTAATTCGAAGTTTGGAAAAAGTTTTTTTCTTTGTTTTTCTTTTTTTTTTTTTTTTAAGAAGCTTTTCAAGCTCCCTTATTTTTAGTACCTATATGTTTTACGTTTTTCGCCAACAACTTATACTCAAAAAATAATTCATTAATCCCTAATTCGTTGCTGGCGATCAGTATCAATCTATCCAGTCTTAAATTTGATAATAACAATTTGTATTTCAAAATATAAATATCAAAGGTGTATAGGTATAGGTAGATATCTAAAAAAAATAAAGGATGAAATAGGTACTTTGATCGATGCGATGGGATGTTATGAAGTTACCATAAATATATATTACAAATTTCTATAATAAAATTATTGTACGAATCCTGAGTGCAATTATTATAATAAACTGAACTATATCTCCTAATACCGAAAAGAAAAATATATATATACTATATTCAAACCATATATATGTACATATATATGGTTTCTATTTGAACTTAAAGACACCTTTTTTACGTGCGTCCCCAGGAAGATGCCTAGCTCCTAGTAAAAGACGAGCTTTGTCCTCTTCCTGCGGAGGTGCTTTCTGCTGTGGACCTCTGGGTTTTATTTGTAACTTCTGTTTTATCGCTTGGCTCAATATAACTCGTCTAGAGTCGCTTTTCATAGCTAGCAGTAGGTCTAGCCACGTCCAAGTAACATTGTGATATTCAAGCGTAGGTATTACCAAAGCAAAGTCTCTAACATCTTCTAAATTCTTCTCCTTGTTACCCTGCAAAAAGATTACAATATTATAAATGGTCAATCATTCTCTGCAGTAAGTGACAAAATCTCTTTATTCACCTTGTAAGAAACCCGTACAGGTACTTCCGGTATTTTAATATAAATAAAGAGCTTGTTCTTGTCCGCTCTTTCCTTCATCTTTTCTACATCGTCTCTTCTCTCCATTGGTACATAGAAAGAAGAATCTCTCTGGGGAGCAGGAGGTTCTTCAATTCCTTCCGGATCTCTTTCCGGGAAACAAAACTTCAGCATTGTATTAAAGAACTTCTTTGTCAGTCCTGAAACAAACATTTTCATTACCACTTTATCCCTTACTTCCCAATCTCAGATAATCAGTTTATCTTCAACGTATCATTCATAATCAATTCACCTATCGTCAAAGGGACTACATTGATCTCGAAGTGTTCCTTAACTGATATTCCAGCAACGGGTGCTTTCTCTCTGCAAAATACTCTCAGAGCCCTTTGTCTTTCCACAGGCATATTGCTCTGTAGTTCAGTGGGAGTAAGAACCTCCGTATAGATTTGATTCGGAAGTAAATTGGTCATCTTAACGTATCCCAATTCTAATAAATGTTCCACCGAATCATCCGTCTTGCTAGTTTTAGTATAAAGAAAGTTTTTCAGTAAAAGATCAGCGATTCCCAGCTGTCCGTCCGCGTCCGTGAGCCTCCATTGCGCATATTTAAAGCAAATCTCTGCCACTCTAGCAATGGCTGCTGGTTTATCCTTCAGTGTAGTCGAGGCAGCAGCTGGGGCAGTCGTCTCTTTGTAGCAGCTCAGCATAACGTCTAGTTCTTCAGCTCGTGCATTTAGCTGTTCCTTACACTCGTATACTCTAGCTTCCAGCCTCTCTTTCTCCTCCAATAATTCAGGGCTCGGCTCCTCGGCTAAAGCCTTCTGGAATAGATGAGTTTCTTTCTCCAATCTCCTGAGCTTAGCGACTAAACCCCGCACAGTATTTTGAAGCTGTTGTATAGGCCGCTTTTGATCTTCCACAGAGTGAAGCTGCAGCTGGAATCTCATTCTCTGAAGTCTTTCCAGCGCCTCTTTCCTCCTCGGTTCAACATACAGTAGTAAATTGTTAACAATATCCAGAATCATCGCGTACTGAAGCGAGTTTGTGCACACTTCGAGGTCGTGATGAGTCAAAGTAAAAGCATCGGCCGCCGAGAGCTCCTTTCGCTCCCAAGGACTGACTTCTTCGCCAGGTAGAGGCGGCACTTCGTCCAGACATCCCGCGTCCAAAGATTGACCGTAACCGACGTAAAAGAATTCGCATTTGCAACGTGAAACGATTCTCTGGAGTTGGTGTTGAGAACCACCACCACCTCCAACAGTTTGGCTGACTACTCCTCCTACGCTTTGTCCAGATCCAACGAGAGCAGGAACGTCAGGCAGTTCTGCTATCACAGTCGAATCTTTATCTTTCTCCTGTAAAATTGAACAATATGAATGATTAATCGGTCATTTTGCATCAAAAGTGAGGAAAAGTACCTGGATATTGTCCAACGTCAGCCACATTATGTTGTCGTCAATATTGTCATCTATGTTAGCGCTAACAGTGGCGTAGTACTGCATGCACTCTAGAGAACCGACCCAAGTTGTTTTTGAAACCAGAGCTCTCTCCCTCCAAACTGGCCTGTGAACTCTTTGCAGTATTTCTGCCTTTGCTGCGGACAGTATCACGTACCCACGGGTCTCGATTCCTTTTAGTAAGACTTGGCTGTTGACCAGGGCGACTGTAAAACGAAAAATTACTTCATGTATTGCTGAAAGAGATCAAGAATGGGGATTGCTAATCTTTGGGGACCCTTGGGGCGACTTACTCAGCCAATTTTTATGCATCACATCGTCCTGATGGCACGCAGCCAGCCCACGAAGCTGTTGTCCTCTAGTTTGCCCTGACAAATCATCGCTAAAGGCTTTGGGTTTGTTGGCAGCCTCGGCAATCAGTCTTTGCAGCATTCCAGCGGCTTCTCCTTGCTGAGGTTTTGTGACTGGAGAAGGCGTGACCTGTACCGGAGTGCTCTGCCCGTCTACTGGTCTAGTCCGATTTTTATTTGGTGTAGAAGTGTTCTCCCTGTGAAAACCTTTAAGCGCTGCAGTGGAAAGGTTCTTCTTTAACTGTTGGCTAGTTATGAAAGAATCAAACAGGGCGAAAGCCACGTCTCTGTTAGTCTTTGTCCAAGCACCGCGTAAATCGTGTACAACCAGTCTGTGAGTTGGCGTGTCTCCGTAAACTCCGGCTATTTTAGCTTCGCGCCCATAACTGACTCTCGCAACACTCAGGCAGTAGTATTTCTCCACCTTTTGTCTGAGGCAAGTGCTCTCCTTTTCTTCTTGTAAAGCCCTCTGAAGCCATATCTCTGCATCGCTGAGCTCGCAATTCATGTAAATTACCGACCATTCTGCCCTCGGTCTGTGCCTTAGTCCGTCGTCGATTGGATAGAGTGATAAATTGTGTTCTGAACTGCATCCCACTCTTCCCCCAGTAACTTCGAAGCCGCGCTGCATGGAGGAGGACATCCAGTAGCTTACGTGAAATCTGTGAAAGGCCAGCGTTAGTCTGACCTTTCTGTAGTGTCTACTGAGCTGCTTTTTTCTCGGTCTTATGTTCTTGAAGAGGGGACCTTTTCTCGTCGGTCTAGTAGCCCCTGACAGTATGAATTTCAAACTTTCAAACCAACGCAAAGTACTGCCGTAAAGCAAAGCTGTAGGAGCGCTAGTCGAGGTCGGAGATCCCGTTGGTTTTGTCTCTAAAGCCAGACTGACGTTCAGATTCTGGGATCTGAATGCTCGGAAGGAGTCGTGCTCCTGATTGCTAGAATATTCTGGTAGTCTGTCTGGGGCACAGGGTATAGCCGCGTGATGGTCCCGAGGATCGCCTAAGCAAACCCAAGCCAATTTAACGCTCATTCTGACGTTGGGTAGATGGAGGAGCCTGCAGTCGTCGTATTTGCTTGCAGTTCTGACACAGACGTCCAGATCGCCCTTAATAATGATCCTTCCCTGAGTCCAATCTAGTTCTAGCCCAGTCCAGGTCAGCTCCATTTCTTCAGTGGTATTATATGGGTCTAGAGAAGCGTGTAGTAGGATGGTGAGCTGTTTAACGCAGAGCGTTAATCTCCCGTGAAGAGAGAGCCTCAATTTGTCCCAGAAAGGAAGCGGCGGGCTCGGGTCTCTCGAGGGATGGATAATCTTCTCGAAGCTTAAATTGCATTGCGCAATCACGGGCTCCCAGCACGGGCCGAAAGCGTATCTGTATTTGTCGATGTCCCAGTTTAAATCGTGGTAGTATTTCATGGAAGTCATTCCTCGTTCTACTACTATATCCTCCCAAGGTGCTCCTACTTCGATTCTAACTGTTCTTCGGGCTCTTGGAGGAGCCAGAGCTTCGCCTCCGGCTAATCTGCCCCATATGCTCAGTCCCTCGACGAGTAATAACGGCTGCGGGAAATCGCGAAGCTGCAGTTTCCATTCTGCACACTTTACGGAGATCCCTCTGACCCATAGCGTATTAAATTCTAGACCGTCTTCAGGCCAGGGTGTTTCTGGGTCCATTTCTCTCAGAGCTTTGACGGACTTTTCTGTCCCATGAATCGTGGGATCTGCTAGGATTATTATTTCAAGATCCTGCATCGTCCAAGCAAATAAACGGGTCCTCACTGGACCAGCGCGCTGCATTTGCTTCCATCTTTGGACATAGATTTCAGCATTTTTTTTGTTCAGACTGGCGTAGAGCTCCTCTACTTTACCCTGGGGTAGAAGCAGGTGAGCTCTGCACAGTTCTTGGACTTTGGTGTCTAGCATAGCTTGTCGTTTCAAACTCTCCTTGTACTCGTCTTCTAAAAGCTCGTAATTATCTCTAAGGCGAACCTCGAAGGGATCGTCGCGTACTTCGAAGACCCATTCCTTAATCTGAAAATAGATTAACCAGCTGAATATCTTTCTGCAAAGTGAAGATCGGTTTAATTTCACATTTTTCAATAACATAAGAGGGGTAAACCTTGATCACGAGATCACTCGGCAATGGCTTGTCCAGAATCGGTTCCCCTGCGTGAATTTCTTTCAGCCATTTCCTAATGCTGATCAATTCGTTCTGTATAGCATTAGTGTACTGATGTTCGTGGGGAAAACAGGCCTTACAAGAATCTATGTAAAGAGCCCAAGTCCGGTTCCAGTCGAGATCGAATCCCTCGTTATTGGCTCTCTCAAGTCTAACTTCTTCGCTATCAGGTATTCTGATAAGCTCGATGCCTTCAACGGTCATTATCTCAGCCCCGTCCAACGCAGCTCTCAAATAATTAAACCTCCATTCACCCTCCATCCATCTGAGCTGGTCCAAAGATAACTCGAGGAAATGCCTAGGCGATATAACAATGGACAAGGTGATGCCGTCAGTCGCTAACAAGTCTATAGATCGCTTGGGTTTCTCAGGCTCTGAAAGTGATTAAATTAATAGAAAATTTCATCCTACTTTTTCCCCATCAAACCCTTACCCGTAGTGGAAGTTTCGTTTTTCTTTTTGAACGCGATGGCTCTGAAATCCGCGGCTTCTCGCCAAAGCTGTAATAATCTGAGATGGAGATTGGGGCTCCAAGCTAAGCTAGATCCTTCTAGGCTTAGGTTTATGCTATCATTTCGCACCGCTACTTTGCACTTTCGAAGCGCAAGGAATGGGCGCGTCAGCAGAGATTGTGCAAGTTCGCATAAAATGGGCTCGTTTTTGTCCAGCGTTATGGCGCAGACACCTTCTGCAACGGCAATAAAGTGCTTGGAATTGTGTTCAAGACTCGTGGAGTCTAGTCGAACCATTATGCACACTGAAAGAAGATCAATTTGCGTAGTTAGTAATCGAGTATAACTTTAAATCGATGATTGAGAATGAGTAATTGCTCACATTCGTTTTCAGCTACGAAAAATAGATTACAATTTCTCATTTTCAGATTAAACTGGATCTTGTCAGCTCGTTTGATGTCCGATTTGCTGTGCAGAATCTTTCTGCGCTCGTTATAGTACCTGAAATCATATCGGATTAAGAAAGGTGTGAAGAGTGTTCGGTATCTATGCATCACAGTAACATACTTGAAGCATTGTTCAAGGAATCTGGCAAGTTTGGGGCTCCATTCTGCCCTCAGTTCGTCAAGGACTATACCAACAGCGTTGGTACGAGTTGTAGCTAGAAATACTCCGACGTAAAGAGGGCTGCCCCATCGATGAGAAGTCCCAGGAGCTCCTTCATCCGCCCCTTCCAAAGTCCAGCGTAAAGATTCGACAGACAACTCGGTCTTCCATTCCACTACCTTGTCTAATTATTAATACAGAGTTTGTAAGACCTTGGGAAGTTTAGAAAACCTTGCAGCTGTAAAATAATTTTTGATATAATAATATTACCCGCTATTCTATCCAAGGAAAGTTTAACATGGGATAAACCGCAAGAGGCTTCTTGATTGTCGGGTAATTTGATAAACAATCCTCCCTCGTATAGCTCAGTGACGGCCCTTATCTCTAGCCAGGGTAAATTCTTCTTTGATGTAAGGTCAACGTCAGGCTTAGGCATCTCTGAGCTGTTGTTAAATAAGACGTATTCCCAATCCACGTAGTCGTAAGTAACTGAGAGATTGTGAAGCTGGGTTGATATGCGCAACACGTCTTCTCCCATCTGTTTTTAAAATCATTAGAACTCTGCTCAGTTCGGTATGTCGTTTTCTCTCAACAGTTTATACTTTAAATTACCCGAGAATCTATCGACAATGTACGCAACGAGAGAACTGGCTGCTTTCCGCGAATCAATAAACCGTCCAATTTTACTGCAAAATGAAGCTGAGGACCTGATGGCTGAAATCTAGCGTTCACATGCAGACCTTTCATCGTTCCTTCCAGACCAACTCTTCCACCGTCTTCTCTGCCAGCAATTACTGATGAATTTCCCATTTTCAGAGTCAAATTCTGTAACAAAAATCAGTTTTCGCATTTCTATTTAAATTCCTAGACTCTTTATCGCATCAAAATGCTTTTCGATCCAATTTATTGCCATACTTTTGGCAATATTGGAGCCAATCGAGCCAGCAGAGTCCCGTTGACCTGTTTAACTGTTTTCCCAGACTGTTTAGGGGGAGATAGAGTTTTCCTATCTTTAAAGAACTGCAGGAGGCCGGCTCCACCCGATCCCTCTGTTTGAGTGACTCCAATGTGAAGTTTCTGCAAATATAATAACAAAAATGAACAATCATCGTAGAATTTAAAGCCTAGGTTTCAGAATCTGCGGAACAGACCTCCACGGAAAGTTCCCCTTGTGCCTTAAGCGTCGCTTCAATATTTCCCGCGAAGCTAATCTGCGCCAAGCAAGCATCTGATGCATGCCTTAGCAATTTCATTGCGCCTCCAGTCACGGCAACTGATGCAAGCAGCGTACGAGTTCCATGAACTACGCTACCGTCCAGGCTGAGACTTTCCGCGCTCCCATTAGCCAGCCATCCATTTCCCAGGGCTAAGAGACTCAGGTTTTCTACGTGAACAGCCATGAACTGAAAAAATGGTTCAGAGTTGTATTATTAGTGCATTTCAAGCAGCGTTTATGTCCATATTATCCCTCGTTAGATAAATACTTGAACAAAAGTGATGATAATCGGTGGTATTTTCTTGTTTCTAAAATCCAACGGCTTCTCATATGTTTTTTTAGAGTAAGACGGACCGACGGGTACGTCTTTGTTGATTCTTACATCGCGCATAAGCACGGCAAGCAGCTTGGCTACGTCGCTGCTAAAGAGACTGCTGCGCACTGTGATTTCCTCGATTTGCTAAACGGAAGAGATAAATGAAGCGGTGAAATGAAAAGTGGTTTTAGTTTATTCTGAGAATGAATTCTCGCCACTTACTACAGTGAATCCATTTTTGGTTACCGTCACGTCTCGGAGTATGAAATAAGGCAGAGATATGTGTCCGACTCTTAGATGGATTTTGTAACGTCGTTTAACGAGCCATGCAAGGAGTCTGGGAATGACCCTGATTCGATGAATTAGAAAAAAAAATTTTTTGATAATTTTTAGGTTATGAAGAAAAAAAAAAGGAGAAATTAAATTCGATAAAAATTGTTGCATTATCTTACCAGGTGAAAGAACAGTAGAGAAAGAAGCATACGATTAGAATAACCAGAAGTCCCGTCATTTTTTTTTTTTTTTTCTTCTTTTCAACACTAATCGCAGAATTATATTTATTTAATTACTATATTTACAAATGACCTAACCTATACGTAATATGTTATCGTCGAACATTTCTCCTGATTTAACTGCGTGTTAAATTTTTATCGATCATTTCATAGGCGAATAATAATCGATCTTTGAATAGATTAATTCATGGCCTCGAACATTTGAGATTCGAATTAGTTAATTCTTAATTGATCGACTTCGCTTGTTTCGTTATCGAGAATTTTGACATTGACGTATATTTACGAGTATAAAATGTACATACAGACAATTGACAGTCAACCATTTGGTATTTTCGTCACTGACCTATCTCGCGGAAACGATGATGAATGGATTGGTTTCTGAAGTTTGTGTAGAAATATGATCGTCGGTAATTCAGTGTTCTATAATATCTACACCTATCTCAATATGAATGAAACATATATAAATGCTTGAAAAAGTTTCAATTCATGGTTTTAAATCGATCGTTGCGCGACACGTAGTAGGGTAGTACGTCATATGTTATATTCAGATTTATAATGTATTGCGATACATAATCGAACAAGATCGCGAACCATATGAGATTTTGACAGTTCGGCATCTGTACGACCTTGACGAAAAGTGTTGAGATTGCGATGAAAGGAGTGCAGTAAGCATTCAGTCATCGCGTCCGCGTGATTTATGCGTGTTTTAAAATAAACGAATAAATTAATGATCAATTAACCTTCTACTTAGTATGATAATAATAATAATAATAATAATAATAATGATAATATGATTAAAGTATTTCGTATTTATTGGAAATAATTAACCTCGCTTGCCTTGGCTCTTGAACGATATATTATAGCCGTGTATCTATACGTAGATAGTTTTTTTTTTTTTTTTTTTTTTTTTTTTTTAAGGTTAGATTAACTTTCTCATTATAACCGTCTAGCTCCTCTCCGCCTCTTCTTTACGAAAGCTTATAAAAATTTCAATATATAAAACTCACAAAGTGAACGTATCCCGTAATTAATGTCTTGAATAAATCTTAAAGCAAAAATGCGTGCAGATTTTGATCCCGTGATAATGACCACGGGAGAAGAAGGCTTTTGCGATTGTAAATCGGACTGTCTATGCGGCGAGCAGAATGGTTCGTATATATTATAGTTTTGACATATTATTATTAAAGAAAAGGAAATTTTATCTATTCATTTATTTATTTATTCAGAACTCGAATGGGAATGGGACGAGAAAATCGCTAGCAAAACTTTACACCTTTCAAAAATGAACCTCGAAGTTAACTTCAACCCGTGTTACAGCATGGGGACTTCTGCTGTCAGAGGCAGCAAGCCTATGGCTGGCGGAAGACATCATTATTGGGAGGTCAAAATGATCACACAAGTTTACGGGACTGATGTAGTGAGTATTCTACGCCTTTGTGTTTCAATTTATTCATTAAGATGTGAAAAAATCTCAAAAAACATCAAAAACATCAAAAACGATGCCCTGATATCATGCTTTTCAATATTATAGTTCATTTATCATCAAAAGCTTCACTTGTTACATTTTTTTGTTTATTCACTAATCAACCGATCTCTTCTTTTTTCTATTTCGCAGATGATAGGCGTTGGTACAAGCAAAGTTAACTTGGAAGTTGCCAGTCTTACGTTCACCTCGTTGCTAGGTCACGACTCGGAATCATGGGGCTTTTCCTACAGAGGTTGCATACAGCATAGAGGAGAAATGCGAAAGTATGGTTTACCCTTTGCCCAAGGAAGTTTGGTCGGAGTTCATTTAGACACGTGGAGAGGAACGTTGGAATTTTATCTTAACAGAAAACCGCTTGGTAAACGATATCTCATTTCTCTTCAAATACTATATTCATATCAAATATGTTATAAAAAGCCTAGAGATTTAATCAAAAATCTATATTTCAGAATTTATTATCAACGTACTTTGAAATAATCAATCATTGTGTTATTTCAATGTTCAGTGTTTGTTAAAACTTTTTGTCTTTAGGAATTGCCTTTACTGGTCTCAGAGGCCTGGAATTATACCCAATGATAAGTTCGACGGCTGCGCAAAGCAAGATAAGAATAACGCACAGTAGTTCAATTCCAGCATCGCTGCAGCTCGAATGTTTAGCGGCTCTGAAGCCTTCTTTAAGAACAATGCTTCTAGAGCGTTTTCCCGGCCTCAGACATCTTACGACTAGTATATTCGCCATTATACTTCAAAGTAGTTACAGTAAGTCATAAAATATTGGCTGAAAATCTTTGAATGAGAATTCCAAAGCTTTAGATTATTTTTTTAAAACCTATTCTAATCTTTTACAGATAAAGAGGACAACGATTCGTCAGACGATTTCAACATCTTGGATGAATTTGACGTCGCTGTTGTTGGGTTTAAAAAAAACAAGAGAATATTGACTCATGACGATGGCAGTATGCCTGGTACAGCAAGACGGGAGTGTGAAATGTGTGGAAACACAACTTCAGTTTTATCCGCTTTACCTCTCTGTATGATATGCTGCGACTGATACAAGAACAGAATGAATTCAATCATAGAGCACCTCTTATTCTCTGCAGCTAATTAAAGTTTTATTCTTTTATCAGAAATAAGCTACGATATACTTATCTAATTTTTAACCACGTGTACATACTACAGTTTCGCATCTATTACGATAATATTTTTTCATTTATATATATCGTATATTGTATATTTATATTTAAATTTAAAAATCTAAGCGTTACGTGTAATATTCTTGTGTAAATGTATGAATTAATTAATATATATAAATATATATATTTAAATTACTAAACTCGTTATTTCAATGAGCTTTTCATAAAAAAACGAATATAAAAATATCCCCGCTAATAAGAAAACGGATTGAAATACTTCTTTTTATTAGAAAATTAGAATACATTTTTACAAAAGATTTTTTTTTTTTTTTTTTAGACAACGTATGATCACAGAAAGACAAAAAAAATCTAAATGCAATTTAATTCATTCACTTAATAATTTTACTGCCACAATTAACAACTATACCCCTGCTCCTCCTAATTTTCGCACCCTTTTTACCCATTTTTGAAGCTTTCTTCTTCTTTTTTGTTTCTTTATCATTTAATTTAGCACAAAATACAACAGCCTGAGCCCATCCAGCTAACGGTCCCCAAAGTTCGCGCAAATAGGTGCTGACCTCGTTGTGTATTTTCGGAGTAACAGTCTTGTACCTTTTTAATTGCGGCATATAATCTGCTCTAGCTATTTGAAATATGTGCGTATCTACAGGAATTGCTTCCAAATGACCGAGGGACATGAGGCATATACAATCGGCAACTTTAGGCCCGATTCCAGGAAGTGTAATCAGTTTTTCTCTAGCTACAGAATAGGACTGGTTACAATCTTTGTGTAATTCTTTAAGCCAATTTTCACCCCCTGATTCCAACAATATTCTAGCAGCTGTAGCCACATAGCCGGCTCGATAGCCAAAACCAGCTCCTTTTAAGATAGGCAAAACGTTATCTTCGGCGAGTGATTTGACGGTGGGAAAATCGTAGTACTGTTTATCGTCGACTTGGCATAATTTTTTGCCAAAAAATTCGCACAGTTTTTCTACCATCGTTGTTATTCTGTAAAATAGGTAGAATAAATATTAGGTAAATGTTTATTCGTTTTTTCTCCAAATGTTAAGAAGATTTCGCACTATTACCTAGTGATGTTGTTATTAGAGCTGCAAATAAATGAGAATAAATTCTCTACTACGTCCTGGTTCAATATTCTCACTCCTTTTACTATTTCGCAAGCTTTTTCAAAGTGCGGATCGACCGAGGACCATTTCTTTACGTTTTCTTCCAGTGAGATATCCTTGCGAAGATAATCGGATAGGATTTTTTCATTTTTTGGATCGTTTGATAACGGGCCGTGAACCAGATACTGAAGATGAGTTTCGTTCTGTTTCAATGTCCATACTCGGCCGGCGAACACACCGCGATAACTTTTATCGTCATTGATTTCGACCCACCTGAATAGATTTATAAACTTATGATGAAGATACTGAGAGAAGATAACAAGATTTTGATATTCTTGATACGTTTTCATCCTAATACGTTCAAATATATTTCGAATTCTTATTTATTCATCGAATATTATGCTGGTACGCGATAACTAACCTAAAACTCTGTCCGCCGTTTAGGGTTGCTGCAAGTCCCAACTCGCTTTCGGAAAATATTATACTGTGCATCGTTGATGACAGTACTTTGTTTATTATTTTACTCATTTTATAAGGCTCGATTTTAAGATATAGGGCGTATTTATCATAACTGCATTATTAACCGGTAGGTAGAAAATATACACGATGCCATGTGTTTGACGGATTGTAAACATAAAACAACACGTGGGAAGAGTGTGGTGTGTGTGTATGCAAAGATACTTCGTCGGTAATGTAGGTCGCTGTATTTAAATAGATCGTGAAATTGATTTTTTATTATTACATAGAATATTTCAACGAAAATAGGATGCTGGATGATATTATGATCGAGTTGTTTTAAGGGAAAGAATTGAAAATTTATACTGTAATAAATGGGTATTTGTAGTTAATGGAATCTTGCTGCACGGAATAGATTATACAATATTGTGTGTAATTTTGTTCATATATTATAATATAGAGGCTATCTGCATAATGAATTTTTTACAATATGCCTCAATTACGAAGTATTAACTTTAACGATAACAGAATAACCGAATTTTTTTTTTTCTAAGATCTCTGCAGGGAACCCGTTAAAATGTTAGGACCCTCATATATATATATATACACTTTCCGATGATGTGACTATTTTTTGCTACAATTATAATTATTGGCTAATTATTTTACATCCACATATATTATGTGCACTACGTTTTGTAACAAATAAAATTCATCTTCAATTCAAAATGACCCCCAAAATCTAAACCCTAATTCTTATGATTTGTGTTTCTATAAGAGATATATCATACACTGTATGCGGCAACATTTATTTTCTGTTTTGAAATACCGTAATAAATTGTGTCCGCTGTGTTTAAGGGAATACAGAGTTCATACAGATTATAGAATAGCATGACATTGAACCGTGAAGTATTTATCAGGAAACTTTAATCGTATTTGTATATGAGCAATTGTGATTTGGTTGTATAGAAGCAAAGATAGCTATTTGAAGCACGCGTGTCAGCGTTGTTGGTTCATTTTCTACGAGGTAAGTCCTATACAATTAGACCAATTATTTGGAGAAACGATTTGTAATTATATACAGAATATATAGGGAAAGTTGTGATTATGAGCTCTGATCCATGGCAGTATGTATATGGGGCTTTCCACGCCAACTCGACCGGTGTTAAACCCCGACCATCTCGAAATCATCTCAGGTTTTTTTTCAACATTCTACTCAGTGAAAAATGCATCCAGATTTTTTTTCAGATTTTTTCATTTAGCCGTTGATTTTTTATAAATTTTTGAATTCCATTGAGAAAGCCCTTTTTCAAAAATCTGAAAAAATTCTCAAAAATCCAGTGGATGATCTAAAACAGCCCCCCATACTCAAAAATGTGGAAAGAATTTTTCTTCCATATATTTTCTCACCTTATTAGGAATTTAGAAATTTTCAAAACTGAAATTGACCGTGTCAGAGATAAATTTGGGTTCAATCGTATGAGAAAAATCGTATGAGTGGGATCGTACGGATCAAATTGTAAGTGCCGGTATTTTCATTTTTTTTTTTAGTGTTGAAAATTTCTAAAATCCTTATAAGGTGAGAAAATAAATGGAAGAAAAATTCTTTCCACATTTTTGAGTATGGGGAGCTGTTCTGGATCATCCACTAGATTTTTGAGAATTTTTTCAGATTTTTGAAAAAGGGCTTTCTCAATGGAATTCAAAGATTTATAAAAAATCAACAAGTAAATGAAAAAATCTGAAAAAAAATCTGGATGCATTTTTCACTGAGTAGAATGTTGAAAAAAAACCTGAGATGATTTCGAGATGGTCGGGGTTTAACACTGGTCGAGTTGGCGTGGAAAGCCCCATATACTAAAAAAAAAAAATGTGAAAAATTCGGTTTGGGTCAAAACGGATCGAATATTGTTTCGACCCAAAAGTACAAGTATGAACGGTAACTATCAGTACAATGACGACCCCGATTGGCAATTATCAACCGTCCGTTATTAATCTCGTGGCCGATAACAGTGCGAAGAGTTCAAACCGTGATATAAAGTAGAATATTAAAAACAGCAAACTCGATTTAATTCAAAATATCGTATTTTCAAATATTTCAGATAAGGCAGGAGATTTACATAATAGCTACACTATGATATTAAAAATCACAGTGGTGCTTTGTGTCACGATAATAATAGTTGGAGCTGAACCCGATGATCCTTTTCCACCCTACAACCCTTTTAATAGAGGAAGGGTCACACCGTTAGAAGTAAGGGACGAGACTTGGTACCAAGAGGGAGCAATTCTCAAAGTAGTCGATGGAACCTTTGTAGTGGAATTGTTTCGTGATGATTCCGCGCCACGTTCGCTCGTTGCCGAAAGAAAACGTATCGTTGAATTGAATAGAGGCTTCGCCTGCAGAATTCCATCGTTGGAGAGGTTGTCACTGGAAGATAACTTTATCGAGAGAATTGATGATCTTGTATTCGAAGGACTTCCTGAACTAATTAGTCTCAATTTGGCACAAAATCGCATCAAATATCTTCAAAAAGACAGTTTTCAAAGCCTCACTAAATTGGAAATTCTAAACCTTAACTATAACGCTTTGAAAGCTCCATCACTCAGATCGTTGAATCATTATATACTGCCGTCATTGCAGAAGTTGTACTTACAGCACAACCAGTTGGGTAAAGGATATCAGAGCCCTTGGGGTTCTGATATAACACCCTACTTGCATCTGTGTAACGCGAATTTGAAACATCTCTACTTATCCAATAATTCCATACGCGAATTTGACAACACGAGTCCTGTGTGCCTGAAGAATCTTACTCATTTGTTTTTGGAAGACAATGAAATATATTCTGCACCCGTATTGAATTATCTGCAACTGCAGGTTCTATCTTTGGATGGAAATTATATCGGACATATTCCTCCGATTACTGCGGGATTGCGATTTTTATCACTTGCAAGAAATGGTATCTATGATATAAATTCTTATAATTACGGCAATTCCTCAGATCTGATCAGCCTCACATTATCATACAACAATATTACTTCTGAATCGGACCCTAGAATATTTGAAAATTTACCGAATCTCGAGTATCTGGCCCTCGATTATAATTTCCTAACGGAATCAATGCCGTCTTATTTTTTCAATCATTTGACGTCCCTGCGAAGTCTCGATCTTACTGGCAATAAAATTTATGCACACATGAACGCAGATCAATTCGCAAATCTACCCAATTTAGAAAAACTTTATCTAGGTAATAATCGTATGAAAAGTTTTCCCGGCAATCAATCTTTCAATGGAAGTCCGCTCAGCTACCTTGACCTCTCTAATAATATAATAGAAAATCTTTCGGATCTTGAATTGAACATGATTCCAGAATTAAAAGTTCTTAAGATCAATGGGAACCCGTTGCGACGTATGGATCCACATTCAGTGCCCAGCCAGCTTACTATTTTATTCTAACTGAACCGTATGTAGTAATAACTCATATAGTCTTTGATTATACCTACCATTTTTTGTACCTTCGATACCTTTGATGAAATAAAAGAAAATAAAATTCTTTCGTCGCTTTTTCATATTTAGTGATACTTAATCTACTTGAACATACTTTGGTCAAATATTCACGAATCATGACCCTTGTGCCCGAGGAACATTGGTGCCAGTTACTCAAAGTTTTTGGTCCGTCTGATGGAGAGATGAGACGATTAGGAATTCCAAAGATTGAAGAGGTTCCCTACGAAGGACACGAACTCCCCTTTTCAAGATGCTGGATGTACGATGTTCCGGTTTCTATACGCTGTTGTCTAATGAAACTAGGAGAATGATGAAAATGCCTTGGATGAGACGATAATAGGATGAGAAAACATTGTAGTTGTTGTAAGCACATACCTAGAAAGTTCAATTTAGGATTTGAATAATAGAACCGCATGTTACGCGTTCAAAATAAGAAAAAATAAAACAATCCGCTTTTAGGGAATTAAAAAAGAAAGAAAAAAGTCCGTAAACGCATTTATCTCTTAGGGCCACAGTTTGACCGCCACAGTTAGGTTGCTAAAGTTCATTTTTGCAGATATGCAGATATCTTCAGGGTCATATATTCGAGTAAACCTTGTTCATCCACTGTGTTGGGGGGAACACAGAATTCATACAGATTAGAAGAACTTTCGTATTTGTTAATATAAGCAATCGCAATTCGGCTGTAGAAGCAGAAAGCTCTTTGAAGCACGCGTGTGAGCATTGTTGGTTCAGTTTCTACGAGGTAAGTCCTACAGTTAGACGAATTATTTGAAGGAACGATTTGTAATTTTACAAAATATAGGGAAAGTTGTGATTATGAGCTTTGATCCATGCCAGTAGTCCTTCATGTCACTATGTAAATTCGGTTTAGGTCAAAACGGATCGAATAATGATTTGACCAGTGTTGGCAACTTATCGTCGCGATCCAAAAAATTTGTCCCCTGAATTTTGGACCCCTCCCGTACCCTATGTGTAGGAGATAGAGGGGGTGACACGCAAATTCTGTTGTTGAGGATTTTGTCCTCTAAAAAACTGTGTGTCAAGATAAATGCATATCGCATTTTTTAGATTCCTGATTCTAATTATATGAGATAAGTATCATGTCATGTGTGATGCTTGATTACGTATTTTTCTAAAAAAAAAAAAAAAAAATTTGTGACGTTGAGGGTGTGGAATTTCCACATGGTGCGAGATCAAGGTGTGGAGTTCCGTCACACCATCCCCACAAAAGTTGCCGGCACTGGTTTGGATCCAAAAGTAGCATCAACTGCAGTAACTATCAGTACGATGACGACCCCGATTGGCGATTATTGACCCTCCAGGGTTAATCTCGTGGCTGATATGAGTGCGAAGAGTTCAATTAACCAACGCGTTAACGTAGAACCATGATATCTCAAATTCTGATTGAAAGACATTTGAGATGTCGTGTTTTTTCACCGCAAAAACAGCAAACTCGATTTAATTCAAAAAATGTTTTTTTCTTATACATATTTCAGATAAGGCAGGAGATTTACAAGCTACACTATGATATTGAAAATTACAGTGGTGCTTTGTGCCACTATGCTAATAGTTGGAGCTGCACCCCCACCCGATGATCGTTTTCCACCCTACGATCATTTTAGAAGAAGAGTCACACCGTTAGAAGTAAAGGACGAAACTTGGTACCAAGAGGAAGCGATTCTCAAAGTAGTCAATGGAACCTTTGTGGTGGAATTGTTTCGGAATGATTCCGCGCCACGTTCGCTCGTCGCCGAAGGAAAACGTATCGTTGAATTGCATAGAGGCTTCGCCAGAATTCCATCGTTGGAGAGATTGTCATTGGAAGATAACTTTATCGAGAGAATTGATGATCTTGTATTCGAAGGACTTCCTGAACTAATTAGTCTCAATTTGGCACAAAATCGCATCAAATATATCCAAAAAGGCAGTTTCCAAGGCCTCGGTAAATTGGAAATTCTAAACCTTAACTATAACGCTTTGAAAGAACCATCACTCACTTCGATGGATCATTTTATACTACCGTCGTTGCAGCAGTTGTACTTACAGCACAACCAGTTTGGCAAAAAATATATGGGCCCCGCGGGTTTTTATGTACACCCCCAGTTTTATCTGTGTCACGAGAATTTGAAACATCTCTACTTGTCCAATAATTCTATACGCGAATTTGACAACAGGGGTAATATGTGCCTAAGGAATTTAACTCATTTGTTTTTGGAAGACAATCAAATAAATAATCCTGCAAACGTAATGAAGTATTTGCAACTGCGGGTTCTATCTTTGGATGGAAATAATCTTTATTATATTCCTCCGATTATTCCGGGACTGCGGTTTTTATCATTCGCAAGAAATCATCTCAATCGTATAAACGATTTCACCAATTCTCAAGATCTGATCAGCCTTACATTATCATACAACGAGATTACTTCTCAACCGGAACCTAGAATATTTAAAAATTTACCGAATCTCGAGTATCTTGCCCTCGATTATAATTACATAACGGAATCAATACCGTCTGATTTTTTTAATCATTTGACGTCCCTGCGAAGTCTCGATCTTACTGGCAATAAGATTTATGCACACATGAACGCAAGTCAATTCGCAAATCTACCCAATTTAGAAAAACTTTATCTAGGTAATAACCGTCTGAAAAGTTTTCCCGGCAATCAATCTTGCAATGGAAGTCCGCTCAGCTACCTTGACCTCTCTAATAATTTAATAGAAAATCTTTCGGATCTTGAATTGAATATGATCCCAGAATTAAAAGTTCTTAAGATCAATGGGAACCCGTTGCGACGTATAGATGCACTTTCAGTACCCAGCCAGCTTACTATTTTATTTTAACTCAACCGTGTATAGTAATAACTCATAATCTTTAATTCTACCTACCATTTTTTTGTACCTTCGATACCTTTGATGAAATAAAATCAATGTTTCATATTAATTCATTTGTAATAGTTGTATTTCGATTCGTGTGTATCTCCTTCAATAAATTTCACCTTCAACCCCGTCACGTGAGAAATTGTTCATAGTTCTTGTCCCATCAACCGTAATCCAATATCTATAATTTTCTAAATGTTCAGATTCAAGCAATTGCCGATTTTTTTTTAAATTTCTTCAGGAGCTGCAGGCTGCGAAAGACTATAGATATGAGATTTCAGAATTCGATAATCTTCGTCAGAGGTTCTGCCACAAATACTATCATCATGTAAAGATGATTACACAGTTAACTTGCAAGGATCATCAGTAAAATTTGCAACACACATACGATATGCGTAGGGGAGAGTTGCCACTGTTGGACCGCCACCTAAATTGGACCGTTTCAATTTGGTAATTTTTTGCAACAGTATCTCTTCGATTTTGAGAATTGTAAAAATAGGAATGTTTAGAGAATTTCTAGTACTGATGGTATCCATTTTTACAATTCTCAAAATTGAGAAGATACAGTTGCAAAAAATTACCAAATTGAAACGGTCCAATTTAGGTGGCGGTCCAACAGTGGCAACTCTCCCCTATATATAATAGGTATATGGTAGGAATATATACGTGTCTTATCTCGTGTGCGCCGCGGGAATGCGGGTCTCGGACCGTCAGGCCGATAAACATATATGCCGCGAAATTATCGGTGATGCACTAGGTTCACTGATCGACTCTTACGTAGATATACTAGGTATAGGAGGGTGATCCTCATTTCTTTTCAATAAACGAAATAAAACATTATAGCCGAGGGGTGAAGCGTGTATGACACCGATGATTTCGCGTCATGTGTTGACCGGCCTGACGGTTCGAGACCCATATTCCCGAGGCGCATCCGTGATAACACACAGTAGATGGGACAGAAGAAGAAGAATAAGTCGTGAACTGGCAGAAGTGGGCAGAAGCACAGTTGTGTCCCAAGCGCATAGTCGTAGTCGTCCGTTCAGTTGATCCGAGGTAAGTCTATTTTTGAAATTTCGAAGAACAAATACGAGTGATTCTCTGGAAAGTAACTAAACGCGCTTTGCCGGTATACAAGCAGCCCAAACATCAATATTTCGCATTTCGCGTGCCCTTTGTCTCTTACGTGGGAAATAAAACCCAATCGTCGATGTTTGAGCTGCTCGATGCAGGTGTCTTCGCACTTGCCTACCTCTTAGGCGCGTTACTTAGCAGAGAATTCGCTCTGTTGCGGTCGAGACTGTGGGAAGAAACGTACTATATCACAATGAGAAAATCGTTCCAATTCTAAATCCAACATATACCTATACTCTGACATTTTTCAGATCAGGTAAAAAATTTACGCCCCATACGCCATGATACTAAAAATCAAAGTGGTGCTTTGCGCTATGATGCTAATTAAAGTATGCTGCGGCTGTACCGAACGCGATGACTTTTCGCCCAATATATATGCGGCAGAATATTGTAAAGTATCAGCATCAGAAGCCACGTCGCAAAAATGGTACCAGGCAGAAATGTTCGTGAAAGTAATCAATGGAACCCTAACAGTGGAGTTGCTATCAAATGACTTTAAGCCAATTTCGCTGAACGCCGCAGAAAAAGGAATCGTTCGATTGAATAGACACTTCGCCAAAATTTCATCGCTACTCGGGTTGTCACTGGAAGATAATTTGATCGAGGGAATTAAGAGCTCTGTATTCGCAGGCCTTCCTGGACTGTCTTATCTCAATTTGGCACGAAATCGCATCGGATATCTTGAAGAAGACAGTTTTCAGGGTCTCAGTGAATTGGAATTCTTGAACCTCGACCACAACAGATTGAGCTTCTTGAGCGATTCGATAAATGACATTGTCCTCCCAAAATTAGGGCGGTTGTACTTACAGCACAATCAGCTTGATGCCGATTATGACGCTCGATTTAAGCTGTGCCACTCCAATTTGAAGCAACTTTACTTATCTAATAACCACATACAGTCGTTTATTCCGGATAATTGGTGGCCGCAACGATGTCTAAATAATTTAACTCATTTGTCTTTAGAAAATAATGAAATAAAGGATCAAGGTTTTGCCATTGGAAATATGTCCCTCGAAACTTTGTCTTTGGATGGAAATGATCTTGTTCGCATTCCAACGATTAATCTGCAGCAACTGCAGTTTTTATCGCTCGCAAGAAATCGCATCGATGTTATGAGCGATCTTAAAAATGCTGACAATATGGTATGCCTTATATTATCATATAACATGTTGCAGGACACTTCTTGGCTGGGTACATTCGATACAAAATTTCACAATTTGCCATCCCTCGAGTTCTTGGCTGTCGATCATAATTTCATAACATCAATCGGAGATGGATTCTTTTATGATTTACCACATCTACGAAGTCTCTATCTTAATGGGAATAAAATAAACGAAATTTCGCCAAAAGCTTTCGCACATCTGCCTGCTTTGCGAGAAATTTTCTTGGACAATAATAAACTGAAAAATTTACCGGGAAAGGAATCCTTCGGTCAAAGTAATCTCGAGTATCTCGACCTTTCTAAGAATAAGATAGAGAATATTTCGGATCTTCAAGTTAACATGATTCCTAAATTAAAAATTCTCAAGCTAACTGGGAATCCGTTGAAACGTATTGAAACACATTCGGTGCCCGATAATATTACGATTTTTTTGCTTGACGAATGATTGTCAGCTCTCATTCCATCTAGTGTAATATATTTCTATCAATGAACCTTACCTCAATCCCACTCAATATTCAAATGAATTTAAGACAAACGTTTATATAATTATGCAGACTTTCTTCAGTTCTGAAAAAGGTCGACATTATGTATAATGAGTAATTCATTAATAAATCAACAGTTTCGATATCTGAATAATTCTAGTTTATTTTATAAAGTGTCCCACCAAGAAATCTTTGATATTTTATTATAGTCTTATTTATTTAAACCCTTTTTTTCTTTAAATGTATGTGACGTGATATTCTTGCACCTTTTCTGAAGATCTGAGAAAAAAATTACTCGAATTATAAGACCTGCGGCGTTTCAAACCAGTAGAATGTTGTCTGATGATATATTTGTGTGCGGATTAACATACATATATATTTTATACAGGTCAGAGGGGCGTTTAATGAATCACAATGATAGAATTTATCGAAATACTTAGGTACTTTTATAAGCTATTGTAATTCGGCTGCAGAAGCACAGTTGTGTCCAAAGCACTTATAGAACGTTGTTGCTTCAGATTGTACGAGGTAAGTCATAAGAAAATTCGCCAGATTAATTACGAAAAAGGGAAACTGGTTTCAACTCTGAATTACGGAAGTCTGACATTTTTCAGATCAGGCAAAAGATCTACACGCGCTACGTCATGGTTTTCAAAATAGCACTGCTACTTTTTGCTACGATGCTACTTGTTGAAGCTCAGTTCTCTAAGTGTACAAGACGCGGTGGGAAGCTGTTCTTCTATGATCGTGAATATTGCAAACCATTGGCATCAGAAGTACAGGACGAAACCTGGTACCAGGAGGAAGCAGTCCTCAAAGTACTCGATGGATCCCTGATAGTGGAATTGTTTCGAAATGATTCCTCGCCACGTTCGCTGGTCGCCGAAGGAAAACGCGTCGTTGAATTGGCCAAAAACTTCGCCAGGATTCCTTCGCTGGAACGATTGTCACTTGAAGACAATTTAATCGAGAAAATTGACGGTTCTGTATTCGAAGGCCTTCCTCGACTGGTTTATCTTAGTTTGGCACGAAATCGTATCAAATATCTAAAAAAAGACAGTTTTCAAGGTCTGAACGAATTGGAAATTCTCAACCTCAACCACAACTCCTTGAACCTTGTGAGCGATTCGATAAACGATAATGTCCTGCCAAAATTAAAGCGGTTGTACTTGCAGCACAATGAATTAACGGATATTTGTACGCCATACATCCGTGACTGGGAGCGAAATTTACAGCTGTGCAGTCATTCGAAGTTGGAACATCTTTACTTATCCAATAATTCCTTAGGATGGCGGTTTTCCTCAAAATGGCTGAATAATTTGACTCATTTATTTTTAGAAGACAATGAAATAGTTAGCTTCTCAATCGGCGATGGACCACTGGAGGTTCTATCTTTGGATGGAAATTTTCTGCGTGAGATTCCCGCGATTACTCCGGGACTTAAGTATTTATCGCTTGCAAGAAATCAAATAAGAAGTATAGATAATTTGACAAATGCTCCAGATCTGGTCGGACTTGTATTATCATACAACGAGATTACTGGTGATCGGGTAATTGTCGGAACATTACAAAATTTACCAAATCTCGAGTATCTGGCCCTGGATTATAACTTCCTAACTGAATGGATGCCACATGATTTTTTTCACAATTTGACATCCTTGCGTAGTTTAGATCTTACTGGCAATGATATTGGTGAAGATATTCAATCGGATCAATTCGCATATTTACCAAATTTGGAAAAACTTTATCTTGGTAGTAATCGTCTCATCAGCTTTCCAGGCAACGAATCATGCCGTGGATGTAAGCTCAGCCACCTTGACCTCTCTAATAATACGATAGAAAAAATTTCGGATCTTGAATTGAACATGATTCCGGAACTAAAAGTTCTCAGGCTTATTGGGAACCCGTTGCGACGTATCGACGCACATTTAATGCCCACTAATCTTACTATTTTATTGTAACTTGATAATATCAATAAAGTTCAATTTGGTATCAACTAATCAACTGTAAAATAATTTATTGCGGTTTCAAATATTTGACTATATAACGATGTAACGAAGTATTCCATCTGCCTCTATCGAAGCAATTATAGGCAAAAATGAAAGTGAAATAAAATATTTTCGATTATAAGGCAGGCAAGATTTTCGTTTCATACTCCAATAATTATCATTTTTCTTTTCCCAATTCGAGTTCTCCGATACATTGCACAGTGTGAGGTAATGCTATGTAAATTCTATTTATTCTTTCATGCTAGATTTGAAAATAAGTCGATGCACGTGACGTGATGTCACATAGGAACAGAGATCTACGAACAATTAGACCTACTCATGGACCATGATATGACCTCTTCATTTGTATATAAAATTTAGAAAAATTGGAGAATTTTCGCGAAATATCTCGTTAACTGAGATGAGATTAGAATTTGATAACCTTCTTCAGAGGCTCTGCGGCTTTGCCGTGCAATGAATGGACATATAGGTACTATTATGTTATAAATTAACAAAATTGGTATCTGACTCATCCGAGCTGTTAAGCGCGAGATATTCTCCGACCCATTGAGAACACCTCAGAAAACTTTAGTACGTAGTATACGTATGAAAGTTCAGTTGCGAACTGGCATAAAAACATAGTGGTTGATAAAATATTGATTCGAGGTGAGTAAATTTTTTATTACCTATATTGGAGAACATATTCGTATTAAATTTTAATCCATGACATAGTATGCCTTTCGAAAGAAATAAATTATCGAATTAATAGACACTCGCATGATTGATTCTATAACATTTTTCGGATCATACAGAAGATCTACACGATATACACCATGATACTCAAGATCGGAGGGATGCTCTGCGTTTTGGTGTTAATTGGAGTGAGATCACAGTACTATAAAAATTGCAATCCCCGTTATAAAATTTATGGTCACCAATCATACTATCACGGCTATTGCGACGTGTTCCCAGTAGAAATCGATAAGAAAAGTTGGTACCAGACAGGAGCGTTTTTGAAAGTAAACCAAGGAACATTTACAGTGGAATTGCTATCAAATAATTCGGCGCCAATTTCGCTGAACGTCGAAGGAAAGGGTGTCGTTCGATTGAATAGAGATTTCGCAAATATCCCTTCGCTGAAATGGATGTCATTTGAAGATAATTTTATTGAGATAGTGGAAAGCTTTGTATTCGTAGGACTTCCTGAACTGATTTATCTTAACTTGGCACGAAATCGCATAAGATGGATTGAAAAAGACAGTTTTCACGGTATCAGTAAATTGGAAATTCTTAATCTCAACCATAACGCCTTGAGATATATTACAAAATTCTCGATGAATGATGATACGCTGCCAGTGTTATCGCAGTTGTATTTGCAGCACAACCGGTTAGAAAATGTGGATAGTTTGTGCATCTCAAATTTAGAGCACCTCTACTTATCTAATAATACTTTGCGCTCTTTTGATCCGGATAATGATTACTGGTCTATTAAGAAGCCGTGTCTGAGGAATTTAACTCATTTATTCTTAGAAGATAATAACATATCCGAATTTGGAATCGGAAAAATGAGACTTGAAGCTCTATCTTTAGATGGAAATCATATGACAAGTATTCCTCCGATTAATTCGCAACTGAAGTTCTTATCACTCGCAAGAAATCGCATCAGTTACATAAACGACTTAAATAACATTCGAAACATTGTATGCCTTATATTATCATATAATAAAATTTCACCTAGTTCCTTTTCGGAAATGAATCAATTTCAAAATTTGTCATCTTGGGAGCACCTGGCACTCGATCATAACTTCTTGACGTCAATTCCAGACGGTTTCTTTTACAATCTCACATCCCTACGGAGTCTCGATCTCACTGGTAATAAAATAGAGTATATTCCCCCAAAAGCTTTCCAACATCTACCTGCTTTGCAAGAACTTTTACTCGCTATCAATGAACTGAAAAGTTTTCCGGGCGAGAAATCTTTCGGTCAAAGCAACAATATTAGGTATCTTGACTTTTCGAACAATAGAGTAGAGAACATTTCCGATCTACAAGTCAGAATGATTCCAGAATTAAGAATTCTCAGGCTTACTGGGAACCCGTTGCGACGTATCGACGCATATTCAATGTCCACCAATCTTACTATTTTATTGTAAAACTTATAATAATGTCAATAAAGTTCAATTTATTCTCACCTAATTCAACTGTGAAATAATTTATTGCGGTTTTAAATATTCGATCATAACGATGTAACGAAGTATTCCAGCTGCGTCTATCGAAGCAATTATCGGCAAAAATAAAAGCAAAAAAATAATCCCTTATCAAAGTAATAAAATTTTATCTGCTCTTTAGAGCATATTACTATTAATCGTTAATCGTTAAAATTGATGATGAATTGAACTGTGAATTAATTTTGTTATTAACCCCTGTGAAGGGGGATTAATTTTCAAAATTTGTCATCTTGGGAGCACCTTGCTCTAGATCATAACTTCTTGACGTCAATTCCAGACGGTTTCTTTTACAATCTCACATCCCTACGGAGTCTCGATCTCACTGGTAATAAAATAGAGTATATTCCCCCAAAAGCTTTCCAACATCTACCTGCTTTGCAAGAACTTTTACTCGCTATCAATGAACTGAAAAGTTTTCCGGGCGAGAAATCTTTCGGTCAAAGCAACAATATTAGGTATCTTGACTTTTCGAACAATAGAGTAGAGAACATTTCCGATCTACAAGTCAGAATGATTCCAGAATTAAGAATTCTCAGGCTTACTGGGAACCCGTTGCGACGTATCGACGCATATTCAATGTCCACCAATCTTACTATTTTATTGTAAAACTTATAATAATGTCAATAAAGTTCAATTTATTCTCACCTAATTCAACTGTGAAATAATTTATTGCGGTTTCAAATATTCGATCATAACGATGTAACGAAGTATTCCAGCTGCGTCTATCGAAGCAATTATCGGCAAAAATAAAAGCAAAAAAATAATCCCTTATCAAAGTAATAAAATTTTATCTGCTCTTTAGAGCATATTACTATTAATCGTTAATCGTTAAAATTGATGATGAATTGAACTGTGAATTAATTTTGTTATTAACCCCTGTGAAGGGGGATTAATTTTCAAAATTTGTCATCTTGGGAGCACCTTGCTCTAGATCATAACTTCTTGACGTCAATTCCAGACGGTTTCTTTTACAATCTCACATCCCTACGGAGTCTCGATCTTACTGGCAATAAAATAGAATACATTCCCCCAAAAGCTTTCCAACATCTACCTGCTTTGCAAGAACTTTCACTCGCTAACAATAAACAGAAAAGTTTTCCGGGCGAGAAAGCTTTCGGTCAAAGTAATATTAGGTATCTCGACTTTTCGAACAATAGAGTAGAGAACATTTCCGATCTACAAGTCGACATGATTCCAGAATTAAGAGTTCTCAAGCTTAATGGGAATCCGTTGAAACGTATGGATCCACTTTGCAGTAATATCACTATCTGGTTCTAATCTTAACTATTCATTCTACCTATATTCATGTGTATATTCTAATAATAAAATTTGTATTTAATCGAATTCGTTCCAATAATCGAATAAACCAACCTTATCCCAATATATTATAGTTTGATGAAAAGTCATGTACTTTATTATATCGATAAAATTTCAGAGATTGCTATTTCCATTATAGAAACGATTCTAGTCTTACGTTGAATCTTCATTGAAAGATAATTTTTTTGGGGTAAATTGAGGGACAATAATTGAGTTTCTTCTGCATCATATATGATGAAAAAAATTTGAAACTCCGTGAGTTATTGGTATTTAGTACACACGATGTACCAGAGAAAAAAAGACTAAACTATTCTTGTATATTTGGAAACAGAATAACAGGCTGTAACATGTACGAATCTTTGACCCTTTGATCCTGATGCAGTGTCCAATGATTCAAACTTTGTTCTAATCTCAGATTGATTTTCTTCGTTTTCAATCTATTATTTTTTATTTTTATTATTATTAAGTTTTTTCATTTTTTTTTTTTTTTTTGTTTAAACCGCAATTAGCTATGAAAAGACGTAAAAAAGTTTAACGTAAAAAATCTTTATTAAATTTCATTCTGTTTGTTTTTTTACTTTACTTTTCTTTTCTTTACATATTTAAAGAAATTTTTCAAACATTTTATCATCCTCATTATTATTTTATTAGTTATATAGGTATATATAATAATATATACTAATATATATATGTAAATTATCGTAAATGATAAATAATTCCATTTGATCAACAATGGCTGTAACAAACTATAATCACGATATAGTAGTAGTATAATATTGTATACATTTATTTATTAATATAATAAAAACTTGAGATATAATAATATAACGATAATAGAAAATAGAAAATAAGCTCGTAAATTCTACCATTATGTAATATTATCCCCAATTACTATATTTTCATATCGTTTACATAATACAATATATTAACTAGCTAATCGCCAATTCTCAAACTCTCAATATAGTAATTTGTTAGTATATCATTTTATATCTGTATCATATACTAATCTATACGCTAAAACTATCAAGGGAGATGATTTAGTCTGTTTAAGTCATTAATTGGGAGTGGCAAAAACCTTTTGGCACGATTTAATTGAATTTCATTACCGCAAGATCTTTTAGATCCTGAAATAATTCATTGGCAATGATTCTATCCCAGTATTACCAGGCATATTTTAATTCCGGATAGAATTTCGACTGATGATCAATGGAATTTAAACTCTGATATAAAATTGCGAAGGAATATTCCCGAAATATAAATGAATAATATATCTATTTCGAGAATTTCAAAGGTATAAATTGAATAACAATGGATAATGAGTTAATGAGTGAATGTAAGATAAATTTGCGGAAAAAAAAAAAAAAACTCTCCTGGAGTATGAATGATAAAAAAGTTCTACCCTCGTAATCCAAACGCAAGCCCTTATACAGGGCGCAGTCTTATTCCATATAATATTAACTCGCGGCTATATCACGGCTTAGCGAGTTTTATAAATACATAGTAATAAACCTATACTTCGATCCAGAGAAAAGGCAATAAGGAACAAATCCATATACGTCTTATATATATATATATATAAATCGATTTTCTAATAAAAATCAAACGATAATATTAGTATACAAGACTCGAAAAATATCCAAGCTCTTATAGCCACAGATTGGAAATAAATATTCGCTTATAATATTTGATAGCGAATTTTAAATTACACATACGGTATAGATGAAAAATCTTTCTTTGGCGACGTTAGACATTATTATTAAGTTATTATCATCGTTACGATCAATTCGACTATTCATATATATAAAACAAAAATATCTAAACGATTCCCAAATCGCTAGACTTGGGATTCGTTTATTCTCTCATAAAATAGCAAATACGGACTAGCGCATAGCACGTCGGTCAACGTAGTACGTTCTACAGTTACATCAGAGGTGTACATCCATTGATTGGGCCTGTTTCCTCTTCTGTATGAGACAAAATGTCCCGAATCAACAGGCCCACGATGTTCCACGACCGATTGAAGTCTGTATCTGTTTCTCCCAAGCCCAAAATTCTTCTCCATTAAACCGATCATCGCTTGCGGCATACCCTGCGTTAATAAAACACCAAATATGTGTTAAACGGGGCTCGAAAATAATCTAGATATGTGTTATTCCATCGTCAAATTTTTTAAAAAACCTTCGAGCTCCTCTTCTTAGCTTCTGTGAATGTGAAAGGGTCTAGGACCAATATTTCTGGGAATATTATAGGGTCGTCTCTTTTTATAGGAATCCCAGAAGCGCCCCACGTCGTTCTTGGAATATGGATACACAAAGATCTCGGAAGTTTTCCAAGAGTCAATGTCTTCACCGCCGGACATCTAGAGGCACATCCGTCGCATTGTACGTCGTGAATAACTTCGCTGGTTACAAAACGCGACAATAATTCAGCCAGGGTGTGTTGTCTCCAAGTTAGAGAACCGCCAGCCGGTGGTAACGGCAAGGAAACGCTTTCAAACTTGTCGTAATGTACCGAGGACTGAAAAATCGAACATAAATTAGATCAGAATTTCAAATAGATGTTAAAAAAAAAAAAAACAGTCCAAGACCTCACCTTCCAGTTACAATTCGTGCATTTTAACTGGCTAGTAAGTAACCCTGAGAAGGGATGCACGATGTTTGATAAAGACGGAATACTGGGAGGCGGAATAGTGCACAAAGAATTCCACGCTCTAAAAGATAAGTCTTCTGTTTCATTCCTTCCTCTCTCGTCGATTGATATTACTTCAGAAGACCTGGCAAGAATCATCCCTGGCTTTGCTCCTCCCAGACAATTATTGCCAAATATTCTTGGAATGGATTTAGTCGACGCAGTCATTTTGTCCGGTAAATTTTTATCGGACTTTACTGATCCCTCAGATCCGTCTTCTTCCCTCGTTATATCATTGCAAGAAACGCTTCGCAGTGCAAACGTATCTCCCGATCCTTTGATATCAGATATTACGGATACAGCAGATCCGGGTAAAGCATCAGACAAGCAGCCTTTCTGTAAGAAATTTTCAACAGCTGTTTTAGAATTATCGTGTATTATCGTGTATTAGTCGTGAATTGAAGTTATTTTATTCATTTGATAAAACTGGGTAGAATTTTTTCTCTACCCACTCTGTTAACGGGTTGCATTTCAGCCTGCAGGGCGCTGAGTACTACGTGAAATAACTCGTGAGCGTCTTGATGTCCAGGAGTAAATATCCACAGGGGTCCTAACGAAGTTATTATTTCTATCGGTGTAACGTCTCCGTATATTGTTTCCTCACAGAACCCATTTATCTCTTAAAAATAATCATTATTTAATACATCTATGGGTAAAGAGTGATAAGTAGAAAGTAATTAGGTCAAATACAACTATCATAGAATCAGTCGAGTAAAAAAGGATTTAGGGATTTAGAGATAAAATTGAGTGAAAAATTTTATCTATTTCAGCAAGTTGAGACTCTGAAAGTGTTTTTGTGATAATAGTTTGTTCTCAGGATATGATTAGGGATGGGAAACTTCGATTCTGGTAAGTCTTAATGGAATCCTCAAGGTTTCTTCCGTCTTTTCTGCACATAGATTAATACTGAAAAAAATGTATAATCATTATTATTGAAGTGGTAATCAGCTTACTATCTAAAACGGATAGAAGACTACGTGCGAAGCACCCTTTTTCATTATTGCTAATACGAGCCTGTAGCCATTCAGTGAATTTTGGACAAGCTGCTAAAGACTGTAGAAGAGCATTCATGAAACAGGTGTATCCTAGATTAGTGAGTCCGATAATCTGGCCTAGTAGAAAAAACGATAAAATATCAATGTTATCATTTTTATTTTTTTTATTGATAATATGAAAAAAAAAAAATTCAAATAAATAATTCAAAAAAAAAAAAAAAAAAAAAGAGAACTGTTTATTTTTTTGTACCTCTTCGTCTGGGTCGCGGCGATGGTCCCCAAAGTACAAAGGCTCCGACAGCCAGGGCGAACCCTACGCCAGCTACCATGGCTATTTTTTCAACATCCATTTATGTGTTTTTTTTTTTTTGTTTTTTTTTTGGGGTATCGGAACCTCCGGGAAAAAACTTGTATAATTTTGTATTTTAAAGAATTTTTTGAACAAAATTCGGTCTATAACCTACGATTTATACATTGGAATATCCTATTCCTATAGCAGAAGACACTGGCTACCGGATTTCATCATAGATACTAACAATAGCAGCATTGCATGTTACATTGTTACAAATATAATACACGCATAGATAGTATGAGTGGCGAGAATTATAATAAACCGACAATAATTGTCGTTATTATATTATATTATAAAACGATCGATGATCATTGTCATGTGATTGTCGAGTAATTTATTGTACAAATATATTTTACGCTACTTATTTATTCTCCTCGCCCACGCTTTAATTGATAAAAATTATTAACAAATGACACTAGACCGTTCGCACAGGCGCACAAGTCAAGACAGTGATGCCAACCTTAGGGCCTAATATGCCGATTCAAAATCCCCGAAAAGTGTTTAAACGTTTATTCCTTTCTATTCAATTTCGAAGAAAGATTCAAACGCGGATATTTATCTCTTCTCTCATATAATGAATTGGTAAACAGGCGGAGATGAGAGGTGTGCAAAAATCTGCAATAAGTATCAAAAACAATCCGAGGAGGGATCAGAAATCGTCAAAAATTCTAGGGAATTTCATTTTCTCATTTTGCAGGCCCTGAGCGATGGGAGAGAAGCTAGTATAAAAAAAAAGAAAAAAAAAAAAAAAAAAAAAAATGAACAAGATAAAACAAGTTGGCACGTCCCTGTGAAGATTGTGGTCGAGTGTCCCCCTTTTTTTCGTAGTTTTTAGTTTAATTTCCTATTAATTTCCAACCATCCGCAACGATGTCAGTGTTTCTTAGACCGATTTAATATCCATGAAAATTCCACGTCAAATGCGGTAAGGAAGGTTGATTCATTGATAAAACTAAACGAGAAATCGGCTTTTATTGAGTCTCAATATTTACGTCCGCATCGTCCGCTGCACACACCTACACACAGATATGTATTATAGATACACACTAATAAGGTCGGCGGTATGAATTCGAAAAATGTTCCCACGGTCTCAACGACCCTAAAACATCTTCTTTTCTCTCGCTCTAGTTCATCGAGTTTATTATATTCGCAGTTGATCAGTCGATTCGTCTGAACGTAAAACGACCTTATAACCTTTCTACGATTACAAGTGTTTCAAGTGCGAATTCGAAAATAAATAAAAATAATATAAACGTTATTGGATAAAATGAGCGGACACGGACACGCAGTTGTTGTTTGGGAATGGGAAAATCGACAAGGTAGATGGAGGCCGTATAGTCCGGCAGTTTCTCAACACCTAGAGAGAGCACATTGTAAAAAATTAACCAGAGTATTTTTGAACGATGCTGATCCAAATCTCGACAGGTATGTGTGACAAAAAATAGATTTTTACGATATTCTGTGAATCAGGTGAAAAAAAAAAAATTTTTCCCTTTTTTTTTTTTTTTCTATTCATAAATTTTGACTTTTTTTTTCGAGTTTTTCATGTTATGAAAACAAAAGACAGTTTTTTCTGTATCAGATATTACATCAATCTGAAAACGAAGACACAGTGCAGCGACGACGGTACAGAAACTCATAACGTCAGACGTAAACTTTATCTCCCTGGATCTCCGGCTGGAAAAGGAGCTAAGTGGGAATGGGTCGCTGCTGCTGATGATTGGCACACTTACGACATGGAGGTTCAATGTCTTATCGAAGAGGCGTGGGCAAGGGTGAGAATATAAATGTGAAAATATATATATATATATATATATTTTTTTTTTTAGAATTTCTAATCATTTGAATTATTTTTGGATTTTTTTAGGGAGAAAAAACGATCGACGTATCTAAAAGCTACCTTGGATTTCCTTACATTATAAACTTTTGCAATCTTACGCAAGTTAGGTGTTGCACAGGATACGTTCGTCCCATTAGACGTATACAACAAGCTCCTTATCCACTTGTCAAAGTTTCTCTCGATGAATTACCGCCCACTACTGGAAGGAGGGGGCTTAATGGGACAGTAAAAAACTCACACGCTAAAGTTACAAACAAGAAATTACCCCCTGGTAATACAAAGAAGAATAACAAGAAGGTAAAATTGGGTCTGAAAAAATTTAAACATTGACTTGAGTTACGCAATTGCTTTAAATGAACTCATCATCATCAAGAATCATTTCAAAACGTTGGAAAAATAGTACAAATTATATCTCTTGTCTGGATATGATGTAAAAATTATTCTTTCGATCTTAGACTCTAGTATTTATAAGCTTAGGAACTCACAATCCTCACAATCTTCATAAATTTGATTATTTTAAAGACTAATTATCTCTTCAGGGTAAACACGGCGAGACTGGGCCAACAAACATAGCTCGTGTGATTCTGAACAATCTGAATATATTCGGTAATAAACACGTAGAGACTGTGCCGGTTGAAAGCGCCGTTGAACCCATCCAAAAACGTAAGACCCGAGATTCTGTACTAGACGTAGATTCTAGCAGCACAAAAAGTGGCCGTCGTCCAAGCGTCGACACTGTATCTACTTATCTAAGCCATGAGAATCCCGTCGATTTATTAGACAGTAGCGTCGGAAGCGACGACGCTTTCAAGGACTCGGTCGTCGGTGAGATAATTTCTTTTTATAAAAGAAGAAAACAGAGAAGAGAAAGGCTCATTGCGAACTTAACTATTCTCTTGTTCCTTTAGGGGTCATGTCTTCCGCTCCTGACGTTATATCTCAATACGTAAGAGTCGTGGAAAGCGCAGGCTCGGATTCCTGTCCAGTTTGCTTGGGCTCCCCCGAGCCCTTGACTGTGGAATTGACTCGCTGCAGGCACAGATTACACCTGGCATGTTTGAATGCGATGATTAGTTCGCAGCAACAACCGATGTACATACAGTGTCCTGTCTGCAGATTGATTTACGGAGAGAAGCGAGGAAATCAGCCACCAGGGACAATGAATTGGACAAGAATACCGAGACCCTTGCCTGGATTTCCGAGTACAAATACGATCCAAATAACTTACGAGTGAGTTTCGGACTTTGGGATGAAAGAACGAAATTATTTTCACCCTTTTGGATACTAAAAAGCTCTCTTTTCAGCATTCCATCCGGCATTCAAGGCCCCGAGCATCCAAACCCAGGGCAAACTTACTACGCAGTCGGTTTCCCGCGAGTTTGTTATCTGCCGGACAACGAGATCGGACGTAGAGTCTTGCGATTGCTTCAAATCGCTTTTGAGAGAAGGTTGATATTCACTGTCGGACGATCGGTGACTACCGGCAGAGAAGACGTCGTTACTTGGAATGAGATTCATCATAAAACCGAGCTTGGGCCATCTAAAACGGGATATGGATACCCGGATGCTTTTTATCTGGAAAGAACACTGTCCGAATTAGCTGCGCAAGGTGTTTCGGACGGGCAATCTGTGTCTGCGCTATATCAAGAGCTGCACTAGTTCACCTTTTGATTCAATATTAAATGCATAATGAACAGAAGTCAGACCGTATAGTCTGATGATTTGATGATAAAAGACTGAAGCAAGAGTAAAGTCTGCTAAAAGAATAATAATTTTCTTTATCTTTTCGTTTTTTTTTTTGTTTTTTTTTTTCAACAAACGTTTTAATACTTTGGGAACTTATTCTCGCTGGATAGTTATATATAGTCTATACGTAAAACTGATAGTTATGCTCAATGAAGCATATAGCAGAGTTTGAAGAAAGTTTATTATTTAATTGTTTAACTATTGCGCAATAGCTTTAAAATAAATTTGCTGACAATGAGCAGCTGTATTTTTTTCTTTTCTTTTATTTTCTTTATTTCAAATGTTTATAATTATTCTTTTTTTCTGTTAATATCAAGCTTTGAAAGTAGCTATATACATTATATATATTAAAGCGTATAGTTTAATTCAGATTAACATACTGTTGCAGAAAATGATTACAAGAAAACCAATGTTAGTTTGATGTATTCTTTGTACTCTTTTCTTTTCTTTTTTCTCTTTTTTTACAAAACTATTACCTAGTTTTGAAGATAAGATAAAGCTGGAAGTTGGTATGAATCAGAAATTGTATTAGCTAATTTCAAGTAAAGTTAGAAGATCGATTTTGATGATGAGGATAATCACAGATCGCAATCTATTTTTCAAATTAGATATGGAAAGAGGATATGATTAAATTTATATTACATAAATATTTACTATATTCCATTAAATGGTATTGAATAAACAATATTATATATATTTATAAAGCGCGTGCCCACGATTTATTCTATAGATATATACCTAAAATACAGAACATTATGAAAATATACTAAGTCAATACATTTCTTATGGAATCATTGACTATCGTTGATAGTCAGTAAACGATCAACGCTTTTAATTATCTCGTAGATTATGTTCATGAATACATAGTAATATTTCGATGTTTTCAATAACGAGAATTTATAAATATAAGATAACTGATAGCGCAGGTTAAACAGTGATCAAATAATAACAAAATATTTTATTTCTTGTATAAGTAATGAGCAATCTGTAATTTTCTTTTATTATAGCTAGTATATGATATCCTGTTAACTTACGTTTGTACTTGCACATGATCAGGTAGATTAAATTTCAAATTATAATACTTGCGTTACTCTTCCGGCTTAGATCAGATGCTAAAGTTATTATGCCTGGTAATTGTTTAATCAGTGCTCATAGCTTGAAACTGCTAAACAACTCGTTTTGCCTCTCACACATATAACATGAAATCGATATTTTTCACGAGTAGGTATCAGTATTTTGATACCTTACATATTACAGTTACATATTATAAAAACGTCTAGCTATATACATAAGGATAGCTTGTCAAAGGTTTATTGAGAGAGACACACATTTATAATAGTATGCGAGCTATACTGCAAATTTTCGGGAGTCCAAATTCTAGGGGGTAATTTTCTTTAACTGTAAATGAATATCGTCGCGTGTCTGCAAGAATATACCTGTTGGATCGATTACGTTATCATAATCTTTATCCAAACTCATTTCGACTTCATACTCGGACAAAATCATCGATAATCCTATCGTTGTTTGCAGCAGTCCAATCCTCTTACCTGGATAATTCATACAAAATCAAATGTTATTATTTCGTTTGACGGAGCATATTATAAAAAATTAGTAGATTGAGATAAATACAAGCGAAGCTAGAATACTAGGATCTTCTGTGGTATTTTCAAAATGCAAAAGCCTGCAATCACGTCTCCTATTTGTACTATCATAATACAATCTCTAGATTAACATTTTAAATAAGTATATTTTACCAATGCAGAATCTAGGGCCGTCGCCGAAAGGCATATACGTCATAGATGGAATGGACTGCTTTCTTTCCTGGCTAAATCTGTCCGGATCGTATTTTGATGGCTCTGGAAAGTACTTAGGGTCCGCATGTAATTGGGACACTAGCACAAAAACACTGGTACCCTTTTCAATGATCACATCAGTGCCAGGAATCTGTATGAATGTGAAGTGATTTTCATTGATTTGAGTTTAAACAGTCGTGAGATAAGAATTTAAAGAGAATAGTACAATTTATGTTGAAATAAATTACCTTGTAGTCTTTCAGCGCAACCCTGTCTAGAAATGGTGCAGGTGGATAAATCCGTAATGTTTCCGAAATCACTTGGTTGAGGTATTTCATCTCTTGGAAAGCCTCCAGTGTGACACCATGTGTTTCAAGCTGTTCTTTAATATCTCGGCGTGCCTTCTCTTGGATTTCTGGATGCTTGGCTAATTCCAAAAGTGTAAATGCCATTGTGAGCGCGCTAGTATCGTGACCGGCTAGAAAGAAGATTGCTGAATGTGCAAAGAGGGAGTCGCCACTAAATTCTGTGGAAAATGAAAAAACTCAGTTTGACATTAGTCCATTTTTTATGATTGGGATCACAGGGCATAATGAGAAGTTGTGGAGAAAAAGGATTATCGACTATTGAAAAACAGCATATTATGATGCAGTACTCGATACTTCTTGATATTATAAATATTCACAATAAATTTGAATTAACTTACTGAAATCTGCATGAGGTTCTTCATTTTTTAATTGTATAAGAGAATCGATGAAGTCTCCTCGTTTGACTCCAGATTTTTCTCGGGCATTTACGGACTCCCAGAAAATCTTTCTGAAAAAATTTTCTGATTCTCCGAGCATTGATGTCCTCAATATATCGCTCAGCTCAGGAAAAAATAGATTAATGAACAGATCCCGCACACGGCGTGGGGTTGATTCCAATGCTTTACGACCTGTATCGAAGAAATGTTTTTAAATGCCATTTACCATGCTCTTCGAAGATCCAAACATCCAGACTCAACTCACCATAAGCTCGAAATTCTGGTTCAGGAATCTGGAAGGAATTAGTCTGGACTCCGAAAGCTAGGGAAGAAATAATATCGGTTGTGTATTTCGAGCTAGTGTCTTTAATTTTCATCGATTTCCATGAATTTTTATCAGTAGGCTGAATCTCAATGTACTCCAGCATTGCTTTTGCACTTTCAATCATCAATGGTACCATTTTCTTCAATTTTCCAGATGTCAAGGCTGGCGATATTTTAGATCTCGCATAATTCCATGCTGGATTATTCAAGGTGAACAAATTCTGAGAAGCGGCAACATCCCTTTTTGCGTGTCCACAAAATTGTCTATCAGTAAAAACATCAAAGTCTTTGATCAGAACAGCCTTTAATAACTCAGGACTGTTAATGAGCAGACATGGCTTGTGAAACACATAAAATCCAGCAAAGGGTGCCTCTCTTGCGTACTCGTATACTCGAGACATTATCCTGTCGGGTGAGCTTCGAAAAAATACTACATCTATGAAGTTTCCAAATATCACGTTTGTAGGTGGCGATAGAACTCCACGTCTCTTCCAATAACTTAGCTTGTACTTTGCATAGATATAAAATACACCGAATAAAAGAAAAAGTATTGTAAGGATGTTACCAACCAAAGCTAACGTTAACACAGCCATCGTCCCACAACTACTGATTCCAAATCTAAGAATATAATCCAATATAAATAGGCTTCGCAGTCATAATTATCGTTGATATTGTGTTCATCAGAATGACTGGCATTCCATCTCAGGCTGGGATATCATTTGGGATTATCTTTTTACATTTTATACGTAGTCATTCTGATACTTGAAGTTAACATTTGCGATTGACCAACTCTTGTTTACCTGTACTATCTATGATAGTGAAGTCGCTCTACAGGCAAATACAAGCTTCAGTGACGCAATTTAAGAACATACACATATGCACAGATCCATCAACTCTACATTAGCTGATTACATTAAATCTGATTTTTTATTTCCAAGGTCGGTGATAATAACTGCCCACCAATACAGATGTGAGAACTGTCTAGACATCGCCAATCTAA
Organism: Tenthredo mesomela; assembly: GCA_943736025.1. NCBI lineage: Eukaryota > Metazoa > Arthropoda > Insecta > Hymenoptera > Tenthredinidae > Tenthredo > Tenthredo mesomela. The sequence goes on from OX031017.1 coordinate 33,632,225, forward strand.
ATACAATGCAATGTTTTATTCCAGCATTGAAAATGTACAGTATTTATTGATGTTAGATCAAAATGACTGGCATTAACTCCCGCGAATTGATATTATTTGAAAATATATTTAAAATTGATGAGTAGTCATTCTGATACGTAAAATCAATATTTGCAATCAACAGAGTCTTGTTTATCTGTACTAATGCGGACAGATGCCCTACAGGCCAATTCAATGCCAGGCCCATCCGTAGTCGCCTACCTCTTTTTTGTCGAAATGTGTCACATCTCGATTATTATCCTAGCCCAGGCGTCAAAAGTGCAAAAAATGCTAACACCGCGCAAATTCAAATTCAATTCTAAACACATACGTCCAAAAAAACGTTCGTTTCATGCAAAAATAGAGTCTACAGATGGTTTTTACATTATTCGAATGTTTCCGAATTCGATTTCCCTGGCGAATTACGTGAAAACAATGTGTAGACTTAATTGCCTTAAGACTTCAGTCAGGCAATTATGTAAGATCATGAACAGGCACGTGTCAGTGTTGTCTATGCCTATGGCAATCAAATTTCAAAATCTGCTTATCGGACTACGGATATTGAAAGCATTTTTAATGCTTCTTAGTCTGAAAAACCTGAAACACATGAGAATCCTTGGCCTGTTTAAGTCTTTCATCATACCCTCTGAACCGTACCCTTCGACCATTTACATTTCTTCCACTTTCCAAATCATCTTCACTTTAATTTCCATTTCCTAGCTGGAAAGCTCTTAGACGTGGTATGCTATAGCAGCCAAATGTGCCAAGAGATAGCGATAAGAGGTCGCAGAGGGTAACTCAGTCTCATTATGCCTTACATACTGATAAATTTGAGCCAGCAACATATATATAACTTGCAGATATTGTGTATAATATATTATGTATTGCAGCGCTTTCAAGACTCAGTGAGTGATAAGCTACATTCTGAGCATATACACAATCTATAGATAATTGATAAGCCAATTAATATAATTCGATATCTACAAAGATTATAGTATAACAACACATTTTATTTTATTATAAATACATATGTACACGTATTACAATATTACAATATTTCTTATGAGTAGATCCAATGAGTTATATGTATACAACTATGTCGTAATCTGAATTCGATCAATGTAAAAGCTACTTGATTTATGGCTGAATTGACTATGTTAATTCAAGTCAGAACCTTAGCTCCAAAGAACAAGGTACACATCTTGAAGAGTTTTCGAAACATTCCTAAGAGTCCAAGTTCTTGGTGTCAATTTTCTTCAAGTGTAAATGAATCTCATCATTTCGGGGTTTCAAGAAGAGAGCTCTTTCGTCAACGGAGTTTTCGAACGCTGGATCTAAACTCACTTCATACTCAGACAAAATCAACGATAAACCTATCGTTGTTTGCAGTTGTCCAATCCTTTTACCTGGATAAATTGAATGAAATGAACTGTTATTATTTCATTGAACATAAGTGGACAACACATGGAGATCAGTAATAGTAAAGAGGCAACGAAAAGAAGCATCAATCAATAGTTGAAAGGAAAAAAAGATCGAAATAATAAGGCTTAAAAATACAAACAAAGGTATAGAGTCTGGGAGAGATTCTAAAGCAATCTCAAGACCACGAATTCTCCGTTCAGTTCTTCAATGTATCTTATCGTATTGAAGTTTCGGAATTGATATTTAAAATAAGTATATTTTTACCAATGCAGTATCTGGGCCCTTCGCCGAAAGGCATGTACGTCATAGACGGAATGGAATTTTTTCGTTCGTCGCTGAATCTGTCTGGATCATATTTAGAGGGCTCTGGAAAGTATTTAGGGTCTGCGTGTAATCCCAAAAGAGGGATATAAATACTTGTACCCTTTTCAATGATGATATCACTGCCAGGAATCTATGAACATAATAAGTAATATTTATTGTTTTGAGTTTAAAAGTTTACCGATATCGAAATTTGAGAAGAATTGTACAATTTATTTCCAAATATATTACCTTGTAGTCTTTCAGAGCGACTCTGTCTAGAAGTGGTGCCGGTGGGTACATACGCATCGTTTCTGAAACCACTTGGTCGACGTATTTCATCTCTTGAAAAGCCTCCTGTGTAAAACCATACTTTTCAAGCTGTTCTTTAATATCTTGGCGTGCCTTCTTTTGGATTTCCGGCTGCTTAGCTAATTCCAAAAGTGTAAATGACATTGTGACTGCGCTAGTTTCGTGTCCGGCTAGGAAGAAGATTGCTGAATGTGCTAGTAGGTAGTCACCTCTAAATTCTGTAGGAAATTCGAAAGTTTTGTTCAACGGCATCCGTTTTATAATGGGATCATATGGGATGAGAAGAAAGAACTTTAGTGACATATTATGATGCAGTATTTGATATGCTTATCAGAAAAGTTGATGACGAATGTGAATCGACTTACTGAAATCCGGATGTTGTTCTTCATTTTTCAATTGTATGAGAGAATCGATGAGATCTCCTCGCTGGAATCCAGATTTTTCTCTCGCATTTAGAGAATCCCAGAAAACATCTCTGAAAAACTTTTCAGTATCTCCGAACGCTGATATCCTCAATGGATCACTTATTTCGGGGAAAAATAATACCACAATCAGATTTAGTAAGCTGCTGGTGGTTGTTTCGACCAACTTCCGACCTGTGTGAAAGATTTTTTTGTTAATACATTTACCACACATCTTAAATACCCAAATTCAACTCACCATTAATTCGAAATTGTGTTTCAGGACTCTGGAATGAATTGGCCTGTACTCCAAAAGCTAGCGAAGCAATGACATCAGTCGTGTATTTGGAACAAATGTTTCTAATATCCATGGCTTTCGCGAAATTCTTATCAGTAGGCTGAGTCTCAATGTACTCCAGCATCACTTTGGCATTTTCAACTATCAGTGGTATCATTTTCTTCAATTTCCCAGATGATAAAGCCGGAGATAATTTAGATCTCACATGTTTCCATTCCGGAACGTTCATAGAAAACAAGTTCTGAGTACCGAGGACATCTCTCTTCGCACGTCCAGCAAATTGTCTATCAGCGAATACGTCGAAGTCTTTGATCATAACAGACTTTAATAACTCAGGACTCTTAATGAGCAAGCACGGCTTATGTAATACGTAAAATCCAATGTATGGAGAATCTTTTGCGTGCGCGTATAACTGAGCCAATGTGTTGTTCGGTGAGGTTCGTAACAATATTACATCTTTGAAATTTCCAAATATTACACTCGCAGATGGCGAAGGAATTCCACGTCTATTCCAATAACTGAGCTTATACTTTGCATATAGGTAAAATACACCAAATAAAAGAAAAAGTATAGTAAGGATGTTACCAACCAAAGCTAACGTTAACACAGCCATGGTCCCGCAACTACTGATTCCAAATCTGAGAATATAATCCAATATAAATAGGCTTCGCAGTCATAATTATCGTTGATATTGTGTTTATCAGAATGACTGGCATTTCATCTCAGACTGGGATATCATTTGGGATTATCTTTTTACATTTTATACGTAGTCATTCTGATACTTGAAGTTAACATCTGCGATTGACCAACTCTTGTTTACCTGTACTATCTATGATAGTGAAGTCACTCTACAGGCAAATACAAGCTTCAGTGACGCAATTTAAGAACATACACATATATATGCACAGATCCACAGCGCCGGATCTAGGATATTTTGGAGGGAGGGCAAGACCTACGGCTGGCGCCCTTTACCATCCTTTACTACTAACTCAATCTGATTGTCAACTCAATCTGATTGTCAACTCAATCTGATTGTCAACTCAATTTTTTTTCCTTTTTGCCGCCCCATGAAGTTGCCGCCCGGGGTAAGTGCCCCCGTTCGCCCCCCCCCCCCTAGATCCGGCACTGCAGATCCATCAACTCTACATTAGCTGATTAAATTATGTTAGATCAGAATGACTGGCATTAACTCCCGAAAATATATTTAAATTTAATGAGTCGAGTCATTCTAATATGTAAAATTCATATAGGTTCGTTCTAGATTTTTATCATTTCATATTCCAGTAGTTTGGGGAAAAATAATTAGGACGTATTATTTCCTTTTTTGTTTAAACAAAAATTGCAGTACATACAACGAATTGAAAACTACTAGTTTATGACATCACCCATGTTAAAGTGTATCAATATATATATCAAAATCAGTGAAATTACTGAAATTCAATTGCCCATAACATTCACAATTTTCATTTGAAAAAAAAAAATGTTCTCACTATTTTGAGTTATTTTCTACTTCATGCGCCCCAAAAAGTAAATTAAATTTTTTTTCGGACGACCCCGATTAATCGAGTCTTGCTTATCTGTACTAATGTGGACAGATGCCCCACATAGGTAAATTTAATGCCAAAGCTTTAGTTGGACGATTATGTAAGATTAGCCAATTCCAGAAGTGTAAATGCCGTGATTACGCTAGTTTCATGTCCAGCTACGAAGAAGAGTGCTGAATGTGCTAATAGGTAATCTCCGCTAAATTCTGTAGGAAATTAAAAAGTTTTGTTCAACGGCATCCGTTAATTCATATAATGAGATCACAGGGGATAAAAAGTTGTAGAGAAGAAAGAACTTCAACGACATATAATATTATGATGCAGTATTTGATACGCTTATCACCCTGCTAAAAATGTCAGACAGGTTCCGACAAAAGCGAACATAAAGCAGATAGGTTTTCCGCATAAGTTCCGGAACGAATTCTTTCCGACTGTGTCTGTTTTCTATGAGGTCAAAATTTTTTATCTGCTTTTTATGAGGGTCTTTCCGGATTTCGATCCGGAATTACTGATTTGCAAAGTCGAAATTTATCCGTTCTTATCCGAATTCTATCAGGCGGTTTTTTTTACACGCTATCTATCCGGGTGTGTCCGTTTTGTTCTTCAAAACCCGGACAAAACACAGCGCGAAACCAATTCGCTTCTATTCGGAACTTATCGCGGGCACATTTCGGATAGCTCCATCCGACCCTTTCCGATATTTTTCGCGAAAAATATCTCAGACAGTCGCGCGGAACCAATTCGCTTCTATTCGAAACCTATCGCGGGCACATTTCGGATAGCTCTATCCGACCCTTTTCGGTATTTTTTCGCTAAAAATATCAAAGACAATCGCGCGGAACCAATTCGCTTCTATTCGGAACTTATCGCGGGCACATTTCGGATAGCTCCATCCGACTTATTCCAGGTATTTTTCGCGAAAAATATCACAGACAATCGCGCGGAACTAATTCGCTTCTATTCGAAACCTATCGCGGGCACATTTCGGATAGCTCCATTCGACTTTTTCCAGGTATTTTTCGCGAAATATATCAAAGACAACCGCGCGGAACCAATTCGCTTCTATCCGGAACTTATCGCGGGCACATTTCGGATAGCTCTATCCGACCCTTTTCGGTATTTTTCGCTAAAAATATCAAAGACAATCGCGCAGAACCAATTCGCTTCTATTCGAAACCTATCGCGGGCACATTTCGGATAGCTCCATCCGACTTTTTCCATGTATTTTTCGCGAAATATATCAAACCCTGCTTAAAATGACCGATAGGAAACGATAGAACCGGACAGATTTCCGGATAGGATTCCGGATAGACGTTCCATCCGTTTCTATCCGTATTTCATCGGTCACGAAAGTCCTGTCCGGATCCTATACGTTTGTGTCCGTAATTCGTCGGAACGAACATCCGTAGGCTCGGTTATCTATCTGGCTTCATTCGGAAAGTATCCGTCACCCGAATCGATTTTGGGACTGTGTACGTTTCTATCCGGTTTCGATCCCGCAATTCATAACGTGGTTATTCACATTAGATTTTCCAAGTTGGGTTCGGGGCTTCTGTCCGTACCTATCCGGTTTGGATCCGCCAATTTATAATGTGATTATTCACATCAAATTTTCCAAGTTGGATTCGGGGCTCTGTCCGTACCTATCCGGTTTCGATCCCGCAATTCATAACGTGATTATTCGCATCAAATTTTCCAAGTTGGAATCGGGTCTTTGTCTGTACCTATCCGGTTTCCATGTAATGTACATTACTTCAATATTTTCTCGTAAGGCGGCGACCACCGCTTTCGATATTCTCGCGAGTACCACTTATGGGAGTTGGTGAGTATATATAGAGGCGGAAAATATCATCAATACACTTAAGAAAAAAAAAAAAAAAAAACAACAAAAAAAAAACCGAAAAAAAAAACGAAAAAAAAAAACGAAAAAAAAACAAAAAAAAAAAAAACGAAAAAAAACCAAAAAAAAAAAATCCAAAAAAAACGAAAAAAATCAAAAAAAAGGTTCAATTTTTTGAAAATGGATCCGGATAGAACCATACAGGAAAAATGCCTAGGGCGGGGTTACTTTCCGGATATAAATGGCAGAATAAGACCGCATAGCACCGGATAGGGACACGACCAGAATCCCGGACGAATTCCGGACAAGCCCGGAGGTCTACCGGACCCAAATTATGTATAGAACCGGACACACTGACGATCCGGTTTCTATCCAGTTTCTATCCGGCTTTTTAAGCAGGGAGAGCCGGTACTGAAATTTTTTGCAAGGCATTCCGTATACGACCGAATGAGTTTCGAAGCGGGATACCGACTGTGATTCCGGATCAGACCGGATAGCATCCGCGCAAAAAAATTTGATCGTTTCGAAAATAATCCCGCACAAAACTGCATATAAACCGTATAGAATTTCGGACAAATCCCGTACACAACCGTATAAAAATGGTGTTTCAAATTTCGGATTCATCATGGCTCGAACCACATAAGTTTCGTTTCCTATCCGGAACCTGTCTGACATTTTTTGCAGGGCATACAAGTTGACAATGTGTGTGTTATGTGAATCGACTCACTGAAATCTGAATGTTGTTCTAGTCCAGTCAATAGACCACAAATCATAATGCAAAAATTCTGATAAGTTTTTTTTATTGTCGCAATCGTTTTATTGACAGATAAGGAACTTAACTTCAAAAATCTGCGGTCCCCCCTGCCCGGCGTCAGTCGCCATTTTGAGAAACGCGTTTAATATCATATCTCGAAAACGACTGACCTGAGGATAAAAAACGTTGGGACTTGTTTGTAGATAATTAAATTTCTCGTCTTTTTTATTTGAAACTTTGTTCGATTCGACTTGCCGTTTTTTAATTACAGCTTGTTTAGTGTCGCAAATTTTCTTTCTCCTCTGAAACTCCCTTCTTCTTTCTTCCTGAGAGAAGAAAAACGGTAAGTTGAATCAAAAAAAGTTTGGAATAAAAAAGATGAGGAATTCAATTATCCACAAAAAAGTCCTAAAGTTTTTTATCCTCAAGACAGCCGTTTCCGAGATATGATAATATGAAACGCGTTTTTCAAGATAGCGACTGACGCCGGGGAGGGGGGACCGCAGATTTTTGAAGTTAAGCTCCTTATCTGTCAATGAAACGATTGCGACAATAAAAAAACTTATCAGAATTTTTGCATTACGACCATATAAATCCAATCTCTATTGACTGGACTATTCGTCCGATTCCTATTTCAAATTTCCCGCTACTAGAATCCATCAGATGGCGCGATTTTCAACGAAGTTTAAAATGGCCAACGATTGATTTTTTCCCGTGTCTGCGTTTGTTATAAACGAATTAATATTGAATTCGAGTTTAATTTCCAAATATTAAAACCGTAAAACAAATCGAAAGGATTACTCAACCGCAATGATTGTATAGTTTCTTATACAGATCGAAGTGTATCGCTAATTTCGCTGATCATATTTCAATCTTTTTGATATAAAAACATGCGTGTATAAAATCGTCTGCAAATGACAGGCGCGTTCTTGTTCTTCACAATCGGTTTTATATATGAGAATAATACCCAGTGGGATGGGATAAGGGATTAAAAATTATCTAAAACCAAGATTTAAAACCTCCTTGAATATTAAAAACTCGTTATTATATCATAAATGAACAAAGGGAAGGAGCTACACAATTGCGTTCTATGCGATTCGAAATTAGAATCTAAAGAGGCTCTGCAAGAACATTTCAGGTTTCTGAAAAACAATAATTATAGAATTAATATATCATTTTATTTCATCTTATCAGTCCTCTTTCAGTTTCAATCTCATTGCGAATCAATTAAAAAAAAAACAAAACAAACGACTGTTTAAACTCGTTGTATACACGCACACGTCAAACGTCATATTTTTTAGGTTAGGTTTCTTGTTTACTATCACATCAAGATTAAGAATTAGAAATGAATGAAGTATAAACTTGATTTTAATTTTTGATAAATGAAAATCACAAGAAACGAATTTCGCCACTTTAATAACAACGAGGACAACACTACAATGTTAGAAAAACCGAAAATAGAGAGGTTTTTATTTTATTTTTATTTTCAACAGGAAACATGCTAACAAGGAGATCGACACTCGCGGACGTCCTGCTAAACAGAAAAACAATGCAGAAACTAGGTGCGATATTTGCGGTCAATCGTTCGACACGATACCTGCCACCATAAGGCACAGATTTAAAGTACATCCAAATTCACCTACAAAGTTTTACTGTCATCACTGCGGTATGCAGTTTCCCTTGAAGGTAAATAGGCGTCGATAATATCGATTTGATCATAAAAAGATAAAAAATTCAATTATTTCAAAATTTGGGTCTTAAAATCTAAGAAATTTGTCTCAAATATAGAAAATTATTTATGAAATTATTTATTCTTCAGACACACAGAGACAGTCATCAAGCTACTCACGACCCCGATGAAGTAGGGAATAAAAATCGACACAAGAAATGCGAGGAATGTGACGTGTTGTTTTACAATGATAAGGCATTGGATTATCACTACAGATCTATACACAAGAGGTGAGATGTTCACTCTGGGTATGAATTGGGTTTTTAAATCGATAAAACTCTTAATTATTTACATTTTTACGATCATAGCGAATGAAAATCGGATCAAAATTGACTGAATTATATTTATATTTATATATTGAAATCCCCAGAATGGTTCATCTCTTTCAACCAATAGCCACGCCACCGCCGAGCAATAAAATCAAAGTTAATTCAATGAACGACGCGCTGAGCGTGTATTACTGCCATTTATGCGGGGCGGAATATGTGATAAAGTTCAATCTTCAACAGCATTTGGAAAAGGCACATACGCAGGTAAGGTGCATCTGGGATTTCTCCATTTTGAAAAGTTTAAAGAACAGAATAATATCGCTTATTTATTTACAGGAAGAGAGAGAAGCCGTTCCTGAAGATCTAATCAAATGCACTATGTGCGCGGCACTTTTTTGCAGCAAAAAAGCATACGACGTACACAACAGCTATCATCAACCCAACGACCTGTATGTTACCTCTGAGGAACAGAGACTTCAAACTGTAACTAAAGTCGATCAGGACTTTGATATCAGGAGAGTAGAACCAGTCGCGGATAAATACGTGCCCAAAAATTCGCCGCCTAAAAGATTGGCCAAACATTGGCCGAAGGTGCGTATGCCCGGGCCTTTTGTGGATGAAAAATGAAGATATTTTAAAGAATCTGATGATTATTTAGGAAAAAAAGGTGCCTAGAGTCTTATCGAAGAGAGTAGACCGAGACTCTGAATCGTCGGATGATGATGAAGATGCGGATGACGGGAAAGATACTCAGATATTCAATCGGGATGAGGATTCTAGCGAATCGAGCGATACCAGCGACTCTGAAAGCGATTTGCCACTCGATCAACGGATAAAATCTAGCTAACGGAGACACAGCTGTAGTCCAAGAGACTCGGCCTTATTGTTTTATCTAAATTCACCAAATTATTATTATCATTATTATAAGTTAAGATTAATTATAGAGGTATCTGTATATCGAAATGAGTTTTTATTTAAATTTAGATGAGAAAAGCCAAATCCTTCCTGAGTTTTTTTTTTTTTGAGAGGATGAACTCAACTCAGAGTCTTAAAAATTCTATTAATTTTCGCTTTTCAGTTTATCTCGGCTCCCACAGATCCCATTAAGATTAAAACTAGTTACAAGATCGAACGTGTTACGTTTGTAGAAGTAAAAATAATTTGATTATAATATAAAAAAAATCAACTTTTCGTTTATCGTTTTAGTTGAAAAAAAATCTCAAAATAATTTACTTCTTAGTTGGTAAAAGTTAAAGTGTGAAGTAAAAGAAGTTTATATAAAAACTTGACGAAATTCAAAAGATAGACGTTTAAAAAAAAAAAAAAAAAACGGGGAAACAAAATCGATATACTAATTCGAATACGTATTTCTATTTAGTGTAAAAAATATATATATATATATATAAATATTAATTTATCGAAAACTATCGAGAGAGAGAGAGAGAGAGAGAGAGAGAGAGAGAGAGATAGAGTTCTTATTTTTGTGATTAATACTCTTGATTTTATAAAACGATTCCGCTGCAAGTAATTATATGACATATATAAGATATCTAGAAATGAATATATGTACACAAAAATTCGATCAATTTATATAAATGAGGATGATTAAACGATGGGAAAATAACTCGAGCAATCTTCGTTCCTTATTGCTTTATCTAACAGTGTGAGCACACTCCGGAGTTTATACATACATATGTAGTGCTTATACTACATATATGCATGAATACCTCATGCAGTTATGGTATCGACTGTGGTGAGCGATAATGAATGCTGTCTGCATAGTTATGCGAGTTGTATTATCTATAATACACCTATATATGTTATATATAGTATATGTAACACATGCGATTACCATATTATTTATTTTCTTATATTTCTATTTCCCGCAATATAAGACATAGTATGTATCTACATACTACTGTATCGTTTCATTTATTCAAAAATACATATTAAGGCCTATCTCTAGTCGCCCGCCTCATTTTGTTCGAAAAATGGTGGGGGGAGACACATTTCGCTTATTATCCGATCCCAGGCGTCGAAAACGCAAAAACGAAGTGCACAGCGCAAATTCAAATTCAATTCCGAACACATACGTCCAAAAACATGTTCGTTTCATGCGAAAATAGAGTCTAGAAATGATTTTCACGTAATTCGAATCATGGCCGCGTAGGAAATTAGGTAACATTCGAATAATGTAAAAACCATATGTGTTCGGAATTGAATTTGAATTGGCAATGTGCATTTTGTTTTTGCTTTTTCGACGCCTGGGCTCGGATAATAAGCAAAATGTGACACATTTCGACCTAATGGAGGTGGGCGACTATGGATGCTCCTCGAGTCCACAGACCCCAGGGTTTATCGTTCTACGCAAATTGCATATATGCAGTTAGTCACTAGATTTCGGTTACTGATAAGGAAAGATAATGAATATTCCTTCAATGTTTTTTTGTAACACATGCACCATTTTTGCGTTTTTTTTTAACCTAAAAATGGGGCACCTAAAAATCGACGTTTTTGTACAGACGGGCAAAAAAAGTCGGTAGCGGACAATAAAACTTCTTTTTGCCCGCTACCAACTTTTAGCGGGCAATAATCAACTTTTTTTGCCCGCTACAGACTTTTAGCGGGCAACAATTAACTTTTTTTGCCCGCTACAGACTCTTAGCGGGCAATAATGAACTTTTTTTGCCCGCTTCCTTAAAATCGCTCAAAAACGCGAAAATCGTTTTTGCAATATGCTATTCAAACCGTTTTGTATTTAGTTTATTTTCAACCAGATTGAAATCGGAGATTGGTTATAGTTATAAGAGATAAGAGAATCGGTAAAAAATATCTAACAAAATGTTTTTCTCCTTTCAGTCTGCAATTTCAATATTGTCAATATTATTCAAACCATGGAACTCTATTATGTCTTTTCTATTATTCCGTTGCCTCTCGTTCTACGAACACCTGGTTACAGCTCGTCTTTTCCCTATATTATTCAATCATCAGTGAGCTTACTTACGCACGAGATTTAACTAAAATCGTGATAATGAGTGACGAGAGAGAGAGAGAAAGAGGGACTTCATAGTCGCGTTGACTACACTTGAACCGAGGCATAAGAGGGGACTTGACTTATCCAACATTCTCAGAGCATTATAAGAACATAGCAATTTAATTGACGGTCAGTTTAATACGAGATGGCAATACCTCCGCGTAATAGCGCCGGTGGCAGTGAAATAGCGACTGGAAATGTCAGTCAGGAACCTCTTACAGATCCTCCTGAGGGAAAGGGTCCAGGTAAGACATACATACACACGTCTTTTTTTTTTTTTTCAATTTTTATACATTTTTTTTTTTTATTCAATCATAATAGCTTTTCAATTTAAATAGAATAGAACGAGAGATTAATATCTGTAATGATGATCGATCTTCTTCATAGTTTTTACAATGTTATTTTCCAATTTTCCTACGTATATTTCATTGTGTCTAATTTTTCTACGACACGTATACCCAGTTCGCGAAATTTAACTATTCTACAGATTCGGGTCAACATAACATGTGAAAGTTAGTTTGCTAAATTGGCAATAATCAGATGCGATAAAATAAAATAACATCACATGTATCAACAACTATAAGTTTTTTTATTTTATTACTTATAATATATGGTGTGAATAATAATATAATGCAAGTAACAGTATATATTCATATACTAATATCAGGAATATTGCATAATGGGTAATATAATATGAGTTTGAGTGGATGTTTTTGAAATAATTATCATTTCAAATACGCAATTATTGATGGAAATAGTCTATTTCTAACATATATATATTATATTATATCTAGGGTGAAAAAATTTCTTCATTCACTCTGTATATATATATATATATATATATACTAGGGGGGCTTCGCCCCCCTGCGCGCTACGCGCGCCAACCCCCCATATTCTAATTTGTATCAGTTGTTTCTAAGATTCAAATAATCCGTGGATTTTATGTTCTTCGTATTCCTCGTTGTCCAGGTCGTTTGCCAAGTATTTCTAGTAGTCCAGGTCCTCGGCTTCGTAGTTCTCGTTGTCCAGGTCACTCGTTAAGTATTTCTTGTAGTCCAGGTCCTCGGCCACGTAGTTCTCGTTGCCCAGGTCCTTCGTTTCGTATTCCTCGTTGTCCAAGTCTTTCGCTAAGTATTTCCAGTGTCCAGGTCTTCGGCTTCGTGGTTCTCGTTATCCAGGTCATTCACTGAGTATTTCTCGTAGTCCAGGTCCTCGGATTCATATCTCTTGAAGTCGTGTGTAAAGATTATTAGGATATATCGCCGCCGCCGTGTCAGACATTTTGTGGTCTCCTCGGTTATCCTCGGCTATCTTCGGCTATCCTCGGCTATCTTCGGCTATCCTCGGCTATCTTCGGCTATCCTCGGCCATCCTCGGCCATCCCCGGCTATCTTCGGCTATCCTCCGCTCTCTCCGGTTCTCTTCGGCTCTCCTCGGCGCCTTGGCTCTGCTTCCCCCTTTCCCTTTCCTGGGCCCTTGGACCGAGGGGAGGACCGGGTTCGGCTCCCCTTGGCTCTCCTCGGCTATCCTCGACTATCTTCGGCTATCTTCGGCTATCCTCGGCTATCTTCGGCTGTCTTCGGCCATCCTCGGCTCTCTTCGGTTCTCTTCGACTCTCCTCGGCTCTGCTTCCCCCTTTCCCTTTCCTGGGCCCTCGGACCGAGGAGAGGACCGGGTTCAGCTCCCCTTGGCTCTCCTCGGCTGTCCTCGGCTATCTTCGGCTATCCAGGATAGTTTTCGATAGGGAAGCCGAATGGGCTGGGGGGATGGGCCGAAAACAGCCGAGCGGGGTCGAGAAGGCCTAGGGAGAGGGGGGGGGGGGGGGAGCCGAGCGGGGTCGAGGAGGCCCAGGGCAAGAGGTAGGGGGGGGGGGAAGGATAAACAAAAGCCGAGCGGAGCCGAGATCGCTGGGATACTGACAAAGGTTAGGTTGGATTACCTAACCTAAGCTAACCTAACCCGACCCAACCCAACGCACTCTATCCTGACCATGGCAACCTAACCCAACCTGACCTAACCTAACCTCACCTCAACGGTCAGGTCAGGTAAGGTTAGGGGTCAGGTACGGTTAGGTTAGGTTAGGTTACCAGCCTAACATACTCTATCCTGACCAAGGCAACCCAACCCAACCTGACCTGAACTAACCTCACCTCAAAGGTCAGGTCAGGTAAGGTTAGGTAAGGTCAGGTTAGGTTACCAAGCTAACCTACTCTATCCTAACCAAGACAACCTAACCTAACCCGACACAACCTAACCCATCCTAACCTAACCTAGCCCACTCTATCCTGACCATGGCAACCTAACCCAAACTGACCTGACCTAACCTAGCCTAGTTAGGTTAGGTTACCTTACACCTCAAAGGTCAGGTAAGGTTAGGTTAGGTTACCAACCTAACCCACTCTATCCTGACCAAGGCAACCCAACCTTACCTAACCTAGCCCACTCTATCCTGACCATGGCAACCTAACCCAAACTGACCTGACCTAACCTAGCCTAGTTAGGTTAGGTTACCTTACACCTCAAAGGTCAGGTAAGGTTAGGTTAGGTTACCAACCTAACCCACTCTATCCTGACCAAGGCAACCCAACCTTACCTGACCTAACCCACTCTATCCTGACCATGGCAATCTAACCCAACCTGACCTGACCTAACCTAGCCTAGTTAGGTTACCAAGCTAACCTACTCTATCCTAACCAAGACAACCTAACCTAACCCGACACAACCTAACCCATCCTAACCTAACCTAGCCCACTCTATCCTGACCATGGCAACCTAACCCAAACTGACCTGACCTAACCTAGCCTAGTTAGGTTAGGTTACCTTACACCTCAAAGGTCAGGTAAGGTTAGGTTAGGTTACCAACCTAACCCACTCTATCCTGACCAAGGCAACCCAACCTTACCTGACCTAACCCACTCTATCCTGACCATGGCAATCTAACCCAACCTGACCTGACCTAACCTAGCCTAGTTAGGTTAGGTTACCTTACACCTCAAAGGTCAGGTCAGGTAAGGTTAGGTTAGGTTACCAACCTAACCTACTCCATCCTGACCAAGGTAACCCAACCTAACCTGACCTAACCCACTCTATCCTGACCATGGCAATCTAACCCAACCTGACCTGACCTAACCTAGCCGAGTTAGGTTGGGTTACCTAACACCCCAAAGGTTAGGTCAGGTTAGGTTAGGTTACCAACCTAACCTACTCTATCCTGACCAAGGCAACCGAACCTAACCTGACCTAACCCACTCTATCCTGACTATGGCAATCTAACCCAACCTGACCTGACCTAACCTAGCCGAGTTAGGTTAGGTTACCTAACACCCCAAAGGTTAGGTCAGGTTAGGTTAGGTTACCAACCTAACCTACTCTATCCTGACCAAGGCAACCCAACCTAACCTGACCTAACCCACTCTATCCTGACCATGGCAATCTAACCCAACCTGACCTGACTTAACCTAGCCTAGTTAGGTTAGGTTACCTTACACCTCAAAGGTCAGGTCAGTAAGGTTAGGTTAGGTTACCAACCTAACCTACTCTATCCTGACCAAGGCAACCTAACCTAACCTGACACGACCTAACCCATCCTAAGGATTAGGGGGAGGGGAGGGGCGAAAAGAGCCGAGCGGGGTCGAAGAGGCCATGGAAAGGGGGGGGGGGGGGGGGGGGTAGCGAGCGGGGTCGAGGAGGCCATGGAAAGTCTGACACGGCGGCGGCGGCGGCGGCGGCGGCGGCGGCGGCGGCGGCGGCGGCGATATATCTTTATAATATAGAGAGATATATATATATATATAAGACCATGTATATATACAATAATCTGATCCAATTGATTAGCCATGATCCAATTCAAAGCCAATTGGTCTTGCACAGTTTTTTTTCTTTGATAAGATTAAAGATTGTATATATTATATATATTATATACTCAGCTATTATATACTTAAGATGTACTTGACGCGGGTTTATGAAGCATGAAATTTTTGATATAGGTACCAATATTCTTGTTGTATAATAATAAACCGTATTAATTATTCCACGCTTCCGTAGTTACGATAATATTGTATATATACGATTATTATACACTGTATAGGTATTACGTTCCAAGGGCGGATTCAGGTGTCTCATTTGGGGGGGGGGGGGGGGGGGGGGGGGGCGATCGACGTTACCAGCATATTAAGGGTCGTGGGGGGTAAAAATGTACCTCAGTATAGTGGTAGATTCAGACTTCTAGAGGCATTTTTTTTCCAATAACAATACATTTTGTTGATATTAATATTATTCGCATTGAAAACATATTAAAACTTATCTTTATTTCAAAAATTTCCCTCCTTCCCAAGGTTTCGTGGGGGGGGGGGGGGGGGGGGGGGGGGTCGCCCCCCCCCCCCCCCCCTTGAATCCGCCGTTGTTACGTTCTACAATTTCGAGGAGATACGCGCACCGTATACCAATACATGCGTACGCGTAATAATAAACTAACTGGTTTTAATCCATATTTATTTACTGTTTTTTTTTTTTTTTTTTTTTTTTTTTTTTTCACAGTGATTTTTCATATACTATTATTATATTTTTATACATTTATTTGGCAACTTCGAAGAGTTCAGGTTTGCAAATCTTATCAGCGAAGAGATATACTAATATATACTCGAATGTTTCTTTACCCTCTATATATGAACCGCATCGCGCGTAATATCAAAAAATAATTAAGCAAACGAATTATATATTTACATATATATATATATATGGGGAATTCCACGTGAACTCGACCAATGTTTTTCCCTCACCATTTTTGATTCGCTTCACGATTTTTTATACGATTCTACGATCTCGAAAAAGCACTGCTGAATTTTTTCAGATTTTTCCCTTCAACCGTTAATTTTCAATGATTATTCAAACTCATTTTGAAAACGGCATTTTTTAAAAATCTCGAAAAATTATCAAAAATGTTATTTTTTATTTTGATCATTTTGACACCCCTCCCATGATGGGATCATTATTCCTTCTTTTTTTTCAGCACTTTTAACATTTTGAACAAACGAAACACCATGTTCCAACGTGTCGCAAATTCTTGAAAAATTACCAAAAATTCTGTGTTCAATTCTGAATGTTTTCGCGTGAGACCAACGATGACGGACGAAAAATACTTTTTTTTGTAAACCTGCAGAAAAATCCTTTTTTTCTGTCCGTCATCGTGGGTTTCACGCGAAAACATTCAGAATTGAACACAGAATTTTTGGTAATTTTTCAAGATTTTTCGAAACGTTGGAACATGGTGTTTTGTTTTATCAAAATGTTAAAAGTGGTAACAAAAAAGAAGCAATAATGATCCCATCATGGGAGGAGTGTCAAAATGATCGAAATGAAGAATAATATTTTTGAGAATTTTTCGAGATTTTTAAAAAATGCCGTTTTCAAAATGGGTTTGAATAATCATTGAAAATTAACGGTTGGAGGGAAAAATCTGAAAAAATTCAGCAGTGCTTTTTCGAGATCGTAGAATCGTATAAAAAATCGTGAAGCGAATCAAAAATGGTGAGGGAAAAACATTGGCCGAGTTCATGTGGAATTCCCCATATATAAAGAATTAAAAAATTGATTCAATTTTTTTTTAGTTTCTTCGTATATTAAAGTACCTATATACAATTAATTTATTACCGCAAGGTATTGTTTTTCGATCTTATAATAATTGATATAGAAAATCTAGAGATCGGTAGGTATAATCAGATCTGTTCAGTATCGAACAGCTGTATATACACTATATTGTGAACGATTACGATTATAACTCTTGCAATCGCTAGATACTTATACAGAGATCAGAATTCATTTCTTCAGATTCGTTATCATCGCAATTTTTCACAACTTACATTTCATATTGTTATCGACGTTGGTACATGATAGAGCTGAACTATCAATAATAATACGATCGTATCGCAGGTCGTGGCCCCTATATACGCAGAATAACATACATCCTATATGTAGTACACAAATGTCAATGTCAATATCGCGTATCGTATCGTTTCATAAACTTTAGCGTATAATTATTATTCTGGGATATTATGCGAAGACAAGAAATATAGTTTATGCGCTAATCGCTAAACCCTGCAGCTATTTAGGAAAACCCATTTCATCTACTTCATATAGACGCCCGATACGAATAACAGCACATTTCAGATTCCGGGTGAAAAGGAGCACGTTTCAAATTCCGGGTGAAAAAAAGCACATTTCAGATTGAGAATGAAAAACAGCACATCTCAGGTTGACTCGAATACTAGCACGTTTCAGATTCACTCGAAAACTAGCACAGTTTAGGTCGAAGCGAATATTACTTATTAGCAAGTGTCAGGTAGGTTCATTATAAAATTGAATTAATGATAAAATTGAATCGAATTTTTGTGCATAATTGTAAATTTCCAATGTTAACACTTGCAAGTGTATTAGCATGCTAATAAGTGATATTCGCTTCGACCTGAATTGTGCTAGTCTTCGAGTGAATCTGAAACGTGCTAGTATTCGAGTCAACCTGAGATGTGCTCTTTTTCATTCTCAATCTGAAATGTGCTCTTTTTCACCCGGAATTTGAAACGTGCTCTTATTCACCCGGAATCTGAAATGTGCTGTTATTCGTATCGGGCGTCGATATGGTCCCTTATATTATGTCCTAATAATCCTATATCGCAAAATCGGAATCTAGAGTCTTACCTACTAAGTAGTGCATTATCTGCAAGCACCCACTTCCGTCCATTTATATAATATGAGAACTAAAGAAATCAAATTTTGAGATGAGATAGTATGATATTGTACTTATTAAAGAAAGATTGAAGTAATCGATAATACAGTTATACGATCGGTGATTAAAACGTCAATTTATTTGAACATGTTATATTTTATGATATAGCTATATGATATAATTTTGGTTCTTATTTTTCGCTACGTACACATAGAGGTACTATATACCTTTATAATACAATATTAACGTACGTACATATTATATTATATAGGCTTGTGTGTATATATATGTTTTTTATATATACGAATGCACATCTAAA
Source organism: Tenthredo mesomela (assembly GCA_943736025.1). NCBI lineage: Eukaryota > Metazoa > Arthropoda > Insecta > Hymenoptera > Tenthredinidae > Tenthredo > Tenthredo mesomela. Next base: position 33,651,186 of record OX031017.1, read on the forward strand.
CAAGCTTTTAACTTATCGTTTACATCAGAAATTCGCGATCTATAAGTTACATATCTAATCACTACATCAACATCAATATAATTATAACAGCTGATTATTAATACGTCTTAAGACAGATGTAATAGAAGGATGACGGATCGAAAATATGTTATAAGGAGATTAAAAAAATTATCAAAATTAATCAAGTTATTAACTTCAAGCTGTCCGGTTTTACAGAAAAAATAAAATTCGTAATCATATAATAATATGCGATTCACAATTTGGATATATGAGAGGAAAATATACCTTCTTAATAATATTCCGTAGTTTTATATAGGCAATCTAAAGATAATCAATCTCATTACTTATACCAGAATTAAGATAAAGGCTATTATAAATGATTCGCGAAATTTATACACCTACATCTCTCGCGAATGTCAGTAACATATAAAATGAATAGAGTGTCTAATTTTTTTAAATAATCACAGGATGTGAATTTCATGAAAAATAGAATTATAGTAAATATACAGAGTGAGTCTTGTCTGATATCGAATGAGGGAAGGGGCTTATCATCGCAAACGATCCGCTCCTTGCTATTCATACTTATTATCGTCGTATATATCGAGAAACCGTGAAAACTGATGATTTTAACAAGTATGAATAAAAAGGGGCGGAGCGTTTACGCTGATAAACCCCTCCCTCATTCGATACCAGAGAAGACTCACCCTGTATAATATATGATTTGAATGCCATTCTGTAGCGGTAATTCATTTTTATTTTCAGGAGGCCTGGGCATAAGGCATCTTCAGACATTATTGATGTTCTTCGGTCTCACGATCGCCTACATGCTCAGAGTTAACATGTCAGTCGCAATTGTCGCGATGGCAAATTCTACGACGTCAAATCCAGACTTCGAGGTAAGCCGGCTTCACAGCTGACGATATGAAATGATTCGAATGAAGAAAATAAAAATCAATGAAAAAAGTAGAAAAATTAATGCTAATAAGAAAATGAACAATGCAACGCTTATATACAATATAGTAGTACTTATATAGTATATAATATATACCTATACAATACACAAGTACTTCTTATATGCTAATATCGCGTAATTGAAATCCGCGAACAGCGAGACGTCTAGTAGACCTAGTAGTAGGGCTAAGGTGATCAACTTTCTAGAATGTCAAGGCTGAACGCAAGATTCAGTAATGGCCAAAAGTCATAAATATACACACATCTTTTATCGTTCAATTGAAGAAAAAAAAATTTCACCTAGTTTGGTCCGTAATTCCTGAAAGGTTTGACGTCAATTTGGGGAGACGCTTACTTTACCCCGAACATATGTGGCTAATTTTATTTGACCCGTGCGTTATTTCCTTTGCGAAAATTAACTTACTGCATCGAATACCTTTTCATTTTATTCATATTGATTTTTCACCTCATTCAATCTGTTCAGGATTTTGGTTGGGACTCTTCCACGCAGTCCTATATCCTGAGTTCATTTTTCTGGGGATATGTAGTAACCCAGATACCAGGAGGTCAGATAGCCCACTTATGGAGTGCCTCGAAACTCTGGTCCCTCTGCATGTTCACATGTGGTGTCGTTAACATTTTAATACCTATTGCCGCAAGTACTGGTGGTTGGATGGCAGTATGTACTTGCAGGATTATAATGGGTCTTTGTCAGGGTTGTGTTCTTCCCTGTGTCCACACTCTTTTAGGGAAATGGGTTCCACCCAACGAAAGAGGTCGATTAGGTATAAATAAATAAATAAATAATTTACTTCATTTATATGATATTATACATTATTTTATCTCTGTACTGATATAAATGAACAATTTTTTTATATTTTTTTTTATATACTCCTATATAATAGTACTTATTTATAGGTACTTACAAAATTTGTATAACTAAGTGGAAAATTTTGCACGATCATCAATGGTTTTATGTATAATTATTATTATATTTATTTACTCGTATATGTAGCGTCTTATCGTCAGCGAATTATCATAATAATGTGTAAAAATAAAAAAATAAAAATATATATATAAACATATATAATATCCATAATAATTCGTGATTAGATAAAGAATATTAGAGATGAGTAATTATAGACGCTCAAGCACAACGCGTATGATGACCATTTTTTTATTTTCATTTTGTTGATAATTATGTAAAAAAATAAAAAATCATACATATGTTGTTATTTTTTCAGGAACCTGGTCCTACGCAGGAGCCCAATTCGGTACTGTAATCGGGTTACCAGTCTCCGGTTTTTTGGCTGCATCGTCGATCGGATGGCCTAGCATATTTTACCTCGTTGGTGCCATTACGATTCTTTGGTCCATTTCATTTTTCATATGGGGATCTGATAGCCCGGCTAAATATCGCAGTATTAAACCTGCCGAAAGACAATATATCGAGGAAAGTCTCGGGCAGGTTGACATGAAGAAGGCAAGTGCCGATTTCTTACGATTTTTATTTTTCTAGCACCAAAGCTAGGGGAGATATTATTTAATTTATGAATTTTCGACACGGTTTCTTCTGTCTTTCTATATTCAATATTCGAACTATTTCCCATAACTCGCTAATAATATTCTACAGCAACCGCCAACACCGTGGAAGCTCATTTTCACCTCAATCCCTGTGTGGTCATTGATCATTGTCCACTGTGGTCAAAATTGGGGATACTGGACGCTGCTTACAGAAATACCGACCTACATGAACTCGATCTTATTGTTCGACATATCCAAGGTGAGAATATCGCCGATTATTTTCGCCACGTACCTGTTGCAATAATTTGAAGAAAAAAATCGGTAAAAACGAGAAAATCGGTAACCGAAAAATCCCTCTCCGTCGAATGACCAATAATCCATAAAACAGTAAAAATTCTACGTTTTCAAAAATCCTTTCCCCAATTTTCTTCTTCAGAATGGTCTCATCTCGGCTCTCCCTTACCTGGCTATGTGGCTTTTGAGTTTTCCTGCCAGCATGTTGTCCGATTACGTATTAAAACGTGGTTGTGTTACTCGGGCTGTAGCCAGGAAAGTATCGAACAGCATCGGTCACTGGGGTCCAGCGATAGCACTTCTTGGTTTAGGATACACATCTGCAGACCATACAGTAGTAGCAATAATAGTTTTAGTATTTGCAGTCGGTCTAAACGCCGGCTCTCTTTGTGGATATCAAATAAACCACATTGATTTGAGTCCAAATTTTGCTGGAACTTTAATGGCCATAACTAACTGCATCGCTAATATAATGTCCATCATAGCACCTCTTTTCGCGGGCCTCATCATCTCCGACACCGTAAGTGAACGTGAAATTGATTAGAATTTTTATTTTTTAATTTTGTAATAATTTGGTTTGATGAAATTTGTCCTGACTATTATAATAATATGATATCGTTTCAAAACAGTCGGACATTACTCAATGGAGAACAGTGTTCTTTATTTCTGCGGGAATCTACTTCGTTTTCAATTTGGTATGGGTAATATTCGGCGAGGGTGAAATTCAGTCGTGGAATGAACCGGGACTGAATAAAAATGCCGGTTTGTATAATACACATCGCATAATAATCGTTTTTTTTTTTTTTTTCATACATTTGATTATTTATTACCTACACCTATGATATACTTAATCGATTTTTTCTCGATCTTAGAAATCGGAAAGAGCGGAATGACCAAGGATCAGGAAAAGTCAGAGCCGAATAAAACCGAGAAAGGACAATAATATTCCAGAGTTTTATATGCCTATTGTAAATATGTACAGAACATAGGAGTTAATTGTAATATATAATAAAATAATTTAAATAAGGTATAGAATAATCGTTGTCCATACATTATGCTATCATCGATGATTTTATTTCATTCCTCGTTCAATTCATTCATTTTTCACATGCACTACTATATTTTCAATTTTTACGAATATACTATTGAATTTCTAGATTCAAAAGTTAATCGAGGGCATCTTGCGTCCGTTTGAGGTCGATTTTAAGATGAAAGTCTCTTTCTCTGCTCATATCTCGAAATTTATCAGTCCTATGGGTCCTATGGGGTCCAACTTCCGGAAGTTCTTAAAATTTTGTTCCTCTTGTCGGGAATTTTACGTATCTTTTCATCAAAATTAATTGGGTCCGCAAAGGTCGGTTGAACAGATTTTTAACTTTACATTAAGTGGACTTTCGTGCCGCAATAGTAGAGATGTATAAAAATTTCGTAATGGATTTTTTTTCGAAAGTTTACCTCGAAATGTGTGAATTTTTTCACTACAACGATAAGTTTTGGAAATACATAGTCGATGGAAGAAATTAAAATATTTGTAAAAGCAAAATTTATAAAATCTATACAACAACTCCCATAATATGTTTATTCGAGAAAATCTGAAAAAAAAATCGTGGATTGCTTTACAATACATAATATTAAGTCCACATAATATACCCTATAGAACTTATTAGAGTTATTAAATAGATTTCAGTTAACAATTATAGGAAAGATAATACTCTTTCAATGAGTTTTTTTTTAAACCGTTTTGTATTTACCTCGCATTTTCAACGAGATTGAAACCGGGAAATGCAGGGTATAAGAGATACGAGAATCGATAATAAAATATCCAACAACATGTTTCTGTCCTTTCAGTCAATTTCAATATTAGTATTAATATTATTCAAACCGTCGCAGTGTGTTATGTCCTTTTTATTATTTCGTTACCTCTCGTTATACGAATACCTGATCACAGCTCGTATTTTCCCTGTTATTCAATCATCAATGAGCTTTTACTTACGCGTACGAGATTTAACTAAAATCGTGATAATGAGTGACGAGAGAGATAGATAGAGAGAGGGACTATACACTTGAATCGCGAGGCTTAGGAGGGGACTCGACTTATCCAACATTCTCGGATCATTATAAGAACATAGCAATTTAATTTATACAGTCAGTTTAATACGAGATCCCGTGTAGAAATAGCCCCACTTAGCCCGATCAGAAGTGGGGCGCTAGTCGTGTACTAGTCAGGCTATTTTCTATCAAGATTCCTGATCGGGTACTGATCGGGTACTGGCCGGGATAGTTTTGATTTACTAAAAAACCTCACTGGGTATTAAACGGGGGTTGATTGGGGTATTTTTTCCTATCACCTTGGCGGATACTAGTCAGACTCTGGCCGGATTATCTTTGACCGCACAGCTTAATTTCTGTCACTAACGTCGGATAATGTTTATACCGGCCACCTTAATTTCCTGACTATCCTACGAGACGCATGCACATCGTCTCCTCAGTTATCCTGTGCGGCTATTTGCCGATTTCTAACCTCAATGTAATTGGCAGTTGTACGTACGCCAATTGAAGCTTGTATAGTATATTGCTATGGACCTTTCGCGTAAAATTAGGAATCAAAATCGGCGGCGTACTAGGAAACGCCGATTGATGTCAAAGAAGTTAGTGGAGCCGGGTTATTGTGCGGATGAATCCGACTCCGATGAAAGTTTTGAAGTCGAAGAACCCACATGCATTTCTGAAGGTATGTACGTTTTCGTGAACGGTTTCGTAATAATAATGATTATTCGAATTCAAACTGAGTTCATTGACATGCGTTGAAATCCAATCAAGAAATACGATTGATGTTTTGAAACATACATGACCTGCAGTTATATACCAACAATTTCCAGTGTCCTCAGGCTTCAATTATTTGGTAATTTTAGTTTATAATTTCAGAACTTCAGATAGTCAATGAACATCGTGAAGATGTTCAGGAAATGTCTGTAAATGAAGAAGATTCCCTTCCGGAGCAAGTTTATTCTGCTGAACATCAAGAATATAGTATAAAAATAATAATAATAATAATAATAATAATAATAATAATAATAATAATATAATATCAAAATATAGTATGTTTTAAGATAATGTATCATAGTTCAGCTGCATTTATATTACCAAAGTTCCTAACTAATATGTAAGGTATATTATTTGATATTTTTATGCGTATCTTTTTTTCATAAGTGAGAAAAAAAAATATATGTTTTAAATGTATCATAAATATATATAAGTTCAGCTGCATTTATATTACCAAAGATCCTAACTAATACGTGAGGTATATTATTTGATATTCTTATACATAATATGATAATAAATGTAGGTGAAATAAAAATTATTCAAAATTGTCAATAGTTTACACTTATAAATCCTTTTATCAATCCCAGAGAATTTTTGGAAGAAAATCTTCATATCGGCGCGATACTAGTGCCTGACCAGTTCCCGGCTAGGGAAAAATCGGTGTGACTGGCCAGGAACTTAATGAATTACCGTGACACTCCTGGCTGGATTCTGGCTAGTTATCCTGACCAGCGCCCGATTTGAAACGGGGCTGACTGGTCGGGACCCGACCAGATCCCGATTTAAATTTCTACACGGGATGGCAATACCTCCGCGTAATAGCGCTGGTGGCAGCGAAATAGCTACTGCAAATGTCAGTCAGGAACCCCTTACAGATCCTACGGAGAGAAAAGGTCCAGGTAAGTTATACAAACGTCATTTTATTTCTTTTTTCTCAATTTTTGTACATTTTTTTAAACATGCGATCACTGAAGCTATGGAAAAAGTTAGTTAGCTAAATTGGCAAATTAGAAGCTTACAACGAAAAATAAAATAAAATAAAATAAAATTACATTTATCAACAACGATAATGTTCATATTTTATTACTTATACTCATATGGTATGTGTATAATATTTAATGCAAGTAACAGTATATTTATTATAATATCAGGAGTATTGCATAATGGGGAATATGTATATAATATGAGTTTGAGTCGTGTTCTTGAAATAATTATCATTTTAAATATACAATAATTATTGATGGAAATAGTCTATTATCTAACATTATATGTATTCATATCTAGGGTGAAAGAATTTTTCATTCATTCTATATAAGACTATATGTACAATAGTCTGATCCAATTGATTAGCCATGATCCAATTTTGTAGCCAATTATAGTTTTGCACGTTTTTTTTTTTTTTTTTTTTTTTGTTGTTGATAAGATTAATGAACCAAACAAATTATTCCTGCACGCTTCCGTGGTTCAATATCGAACAGGCTGCAACACCATATGGACGCTGACTATATAAGTCCCAATATGTTTAACTCTTAGAAATCCGGATTAGTTTGTTCGCAGATTCGTTATTACTGAAATTTTCACAACGTAGTACTTCATATTATGTTATCGACGTTAGTGTAGATTATATAGAGCTGACCTACCAATAATGCGACCGTATAGCAAGTCGTGGCCTCTATACGTGTAGCATAACATACATATATAGGTATATGTACAAAAATGCCAATGCGGATTACCCGAATATTATTAAAATAAAAAATAAAAAAAATAAAAACACCGCGCATTGATGTAGTAATTTTTCAATTACCATACCTATCGTATCGTATATATGGTAAAATACAAACTTCAGCGTATAGTTATTATATTCTAGGACATGATATATTGTGTAGATAAAAAAAACAGTTCATGCTAATCGCGAAGCCCTCTTCAGGAAAACCCATTTTATATCCACTTCAATTATCGATGATTATCTATTTTATTTACCCATTTTATATATCTACTCATGCAATCTGATATGATATTTATCTTTTCCAATGTCATCGAATAGTTGTTCAAAAACATTGGAAATATATCGCGTTACTAATGCCATAAGGTCGTAAGCGCCAAAAACTCGATTTAAGTGCCAAAAGGTCGTATAATTTTTTTTTTTTTTTTCTGGATTCGCTTCGGAATCACCAAAAACTTGTAGATCAATTGAAATTGGGAAAATCGAAAATTAAAAGCAGAAGGTCGTATGTCCAAGTACATACGACCTTCTGGCTTTAATTTTGGAAAAAAATCAGGAAAATTAAAGCCATAAGGTCGTATCGACCAAAATTCATGTTTATGCTCCATTTTATCTACTATCACTTCCAATTTATGTTTTTCTCATGGATGATGTTATTTCCAACATTTTGGTCGATACGACCTTCTGGCTTTAGTTTTCGTGATTTTTTCGTAAAACTAAAGCCAGAAGGTCGTATCGACCAAAATTTTCGATTTTCGAAATTTTGACGGATTTACCCATATTTAAGAATTTTTAGGCGAATGGTATAAAAAAAAAAAAAATTATACGACCTTCTGGTTTTACGAAAACCAAAAGGTCGTATAATGTCGCTTACGACCTTATGGCATTAGTAACGCGATATATGTTTTCCGATGTTTGAACAACATTCGATATGAAAATGTAAAGAAAACAAAAATTAATAAAAATCATCGTATATTGCGGCATGGAATAAACCCTACAAAATTTTGCAGGTAAGAGAGTGGCATTTTTTTTTCTTTCCACATATAGCAGCATTCTCGTAGACTGATTTTTGTAGAGAATTTCAAATTTTTAGAGCCCATATTAATTATAGTAATACAATAAAATAATAATTTCTAAGACCACGAATCACCGTGTATTTTGAATCAAAGAAAAAGTTCATCAACTGTGGTCAAGGGTTGTACGTATGCTATAATATGATTTGAATGCCATTCTGTAGCGGTAATTCATTTTTATTTTCAGGAGGCCTGGGCATAAGGCATCTTCAGACATTATTGATGTTCCTCGGTCTCACGATCGCTTACATGCTCAGAGTTAACATGTCAGTTGCAATTGTCGCGATGTCGAATTCTACGACGGCAAATCCAGACATCGAGGTAAGCCCGCGGCTGTACAGCCGACGATATGAAATGATTCTAGTAAAAGATTAAACGAAAAAAAAAAATAGAAAAATAAATGAGAAGAAAAATGAACAACGCAAGTGCGTCTTATTATTATGCTAATATATCGCGTAATTGAATTTCGCGAACAACGAGACGTCTAGTAGACCTAGTAGTAGGGCAAAGGTGATCAACTTTTTAGAATGTCAAGGCTGAACGATTCAGTAATTGCCAAAAATCATAAATACACACATCTTTTATCGTTCATTTGAAAAAAAAAAAACAAAAAAAAATTTCACCTAGTTTGGTCCGTAATTCCTGAAAGGTTTGACGTCAATTCGGGGAGACGCTTACTTTACCCTGAACATATGTAGCTAATTTTATTTGACCCGCGGGTTATTTCCTTTGCGAAAATTAATTTACATCGAATACCTTTTCATTTTATTCATATTAATTTTTCACCATATTCAATCTGCTCAGGATTTCGGTTGGGATTCTTCCACGCAGTCCGTTATCCTGAGTTCATTTTTCTGGGGATACGTAGTAACCCAGATACCAGCAGGTCAGATAGCCCACTTATGGAGTGCCTCGAAACTCTGGTCCCTCTGTATGCTCGCATGTGGTATCGTTAACGTTTTTATACCTATTGCCGCAAGTACTGGTGGTTGGATGGCAATATGTGCTTGCAGGATTATAATGGGTCTTTGTCAGGGTTGTGTTCTTCCCTGTATCCACACTCTTTTGGGGAAATGGGTTCCACCCAACGAAAGAGGTCGATTAGGTATAATATATATAAAAAAAATTTATAAATAGTACATAAGTGGAAAATTTTACGCGATCAACAATATTTTTATGTACAATTATTATATATATTTATTCACTCGTATGTGTACCGTCTTATCGTCAGCGATTCATCATAATAATGTGTAAAAATAAAAAATAAAAATATATATATAAACATATATAATATCCATAATAATTCGTGATTAGATAAAGAATATTATAGATGAGTAATTATAGACGCTCAAGCACAACGCGTATGATGACCATTTTTTTATTTTCATTTTGTTGATAATTATGTAAAAAAATAAAAAATCATACATATGTTGTTATTTTTTCAGGAACCTGGTCCTACGCAGGAGCCCAATTCGGTACCGTAATCGCGTTACCAGTCTCCGGTTTTTTGGCTGCATCGTCGATCGGATGGCCTAGCATATTTTACCTCGTTGGTGTCATTACGATTCTTTGGTCCGTTGTATTTTTTATATGGGGAGCTGATAGCCCGGCTCAATATCGCAGTATTAATCCTGCCGAAAGACAATATATCGAGGAAAGTCTCGGTCAGGTTGACATGAAGGAGGCAAGTGCCGATTTCTTACGATTTTTATTTTTCTAACACCAAAGTTAGGGGAGATATTATTTAATTTATGGATTTTCGACACGATTTCTTACTCTCTTTCTATATTCAATACTCGAATTATTTCCCATAACTCGCTAATAATATTCTACAGCAACTGCCAACACCTTGGAAGCTCATTCTCACCTCAATCCCTCTGTGGTCATTGATCATTGTCCACTGTGGTCAGAATTGGGGATACTGGATGTTGCTCACAGAAATACCGACCTACATGAACTCGATCTTATTGTTCGACATATCCAAGGTGAGAATATCGCCGATTATTTTCGCCACGTACACTAAACGTAATGGATTCTGATCCGGACGAGTTGGACAATTCTAGAAACAGCCAATCGGCGCTCTGGATTTTTTTAATCCAGAGCGCCGATTGGCTGTTTCTAGAATTGTCCAACTCGTCCGGATCAGAATCCATTACGTTTAGTGTACCTGTTGCAATAATTTGAAGAAAAAAAATCGGTAAAAGAGAGAAAATCGATAAACGAAAATTCCCTCTCCGTCGAATGACCAATAATCCCTAAAAACAGTAAAAATTCTTCGTTTTTAAAAATCCTTCCTTAATTTTTTTCTTCAGAACGGTCTCCTCTCGGCACTCCCTTACCTGGCTACGTGGCTTTTGAGTTTTCCTGCCAGTATGTTGTCCGATTACGTATTAAAACGCGGTTGGGTTACTCGAACTGTAGTCAGGAAAGTATCGAACAGCATCGGTCACTGGGGTCCAGCGATAGCACTTCTTGGTTTAGGATACACATCTGCAGACCATACAGTAGTAGCAATAATAGTTTTAGTATTTGCAGTCGCTCTAAACGCCGGAAGTCTTTGTGGATTTCAAATAAACCACATTGATTTGAGTCCAAATTTTGCTGGAACTTTAATGGCCATAAGTAATTGCATCGCTAATATAACGTCCATCCTAACGCCGCTTTTCGCAGGATTCATCATCGTCGACACTGTAAGTATACGTGAAATTAAGGATGTTCTGGAGGTACAATCGGCATCAAAACATTAAGACAGACAAAAACCGAATTTGCTAATTTTGGATGATATTAATGCGAAAAATGATTGAATAATATCGAGGAGCGGATATTCCCACAACCTCAGAAAATGAAAAAACTTTCAATTTAGTGACAGAATTTCGAAAATACCTACAATCATGAAAAGTTGTAAAAACGTTTTACAAGTATGTGCTGAAAATAATGAAAATTGTTCATTTTTGATCCGATTTCAAAATTTCAGGGTTTGTTATACTCAGTGATAAAATCTCTACGAACTCACTGAAAAAAGTTTTGCATAAGACACTCATATTCAAGTAAAAAATGTAACAGTATATGGATCATATGAATCTCAGAATGTATCGGATCGTGAACAACTGAATTCTTACTCAAATATAAGTGATTTATGCAAAACTTTTTTCAGTGAGTTCGTAAAGATTTTATCACTGAGTATAACAAACCCTGAAATTTTGAAATCGGATCGAAAATGAACAATTTTCACCATTTTCAGCACATACTTGTAAAATGTTTTTACAACTTTTCATGATTGTTGGTATTTTCGAAATTCTGTCACTAAATTGAGAGTTTTTTCATTTTCTGAGGTTGTGGGAATATCCGCTCCTCGATATTATTCAATCATTTTTCGCATCAATATCATCCAAAATTAGCAAATTCGGTTTTTGTCTGTCTTATCGTTTTGATGCCGATTGTACCTCCAGAACATCCTTAATTATAATATACTGTAATATTCGACAAAACGCGTCGATGCCCTGGCTAAAAAAACTTCTACTCCTACGAATTTTTATGGTTTTTTTTTTCGAATATTTCATAATTTTTTTTTTTTTCTTCTCAAACAAACTATAGAAAAAAGCTCAAACTTCTTGATTTATTATAGAGAGATTGGAATTTTTCGTAATTTATTTATGTTTCGTTTATTATTTCGTATTTTATATTTGTATTTTGGTTTGATAAAAATATTGTCCTGACTATAAATAATAATATGATATCGTTTCAAAACAGTCGGACATCACTCAATGGAGAACAGTGTTCTTTATTTCTGCGGCAGTCTACTTCGTTTGCAATTTGATATTTGTAATATTTGGCTCGGGTGAAATTCAGTCGTGGAATGAACCTGGATCGAATAAAAATGCCGGTTTGTATAATATACATCGCATAATAATCGTTTTTTTTTTTTTTTTTTCATACATTTGATTATTTATTACCTACACCTATGATATACTTACTCGATTTTTTCTCGATCTTATAGAAATCGGAAGGAGCGAAAAGACTAAGGGTCAGGAAAAGTCAGAGACGAATAAAACCGAGAAAGGAGAATAATATTCCAGAGTTTTATATGCCTATTGTAAATATGTACAGAACATAGGAGTTAATTGTAATATATAATAAAATAATTTAAATAAGGTAGAATAATCGTTGTTCATACATTATATGCTATCATATATGATTTTATTTCATTCCTCGTTCAATTCATTCATTTTTCACATGTAGGTAGTATTGTATTTTCAATTTTACGAATACTATAGAATTTCAAAAATCCCTATTTCATTTCTTTTTTCGAATATATCTGCTGCTGTGTAAAAAATAAAGTAAGAAGAAATTGAAATCTGAGGAAATGAGTCAACGATAAAATAAATACTTGCTTATAGTATTATATAGTCACTCGTTATCACCATCAAAGTATTATCGATGATTTCGAAAATAACAATATACCAGAGATAAAGAAGAAAAGAAAAGGAACAAAAATAAGCCATTCAGAAATTTTTTTAAATTTATATTTTCCTTTTTCTTTCACATAGGTATCGTTGTTCCACTAATTATAATATAAGATCTATTATAGTAATTAATTTCGATCTGCACACTGAATAGTATACGGTTTTCTCGAATTATTATAATCAAAGCCTGTGATATCGTTAGAATTGGATTAGAATTTTCATTTTTTTTTTTTTAATCATTACGCAGCTATTGAAACATTATTGTTATTAATAAACATATTTTTCCTCGAATTACTTTCCGAATTTCATTTCCCCAGCTATACAGGCAAATCTGACTGTAAGCAGGCTACTGACCGGTGGTTTAATGTACAGATAAATACTATATTATATGAGTGATAATAAATTGCAGTGATTGACAGCCAGAGACATGCGTGTTTATATTCTTCTTCAGTCATTCAATCGCTTATATAGGTATATAATATAAATATCAGACAAGGATAAATCCATCTAAACATTAATAAAGTATAATATATAATTTCCTTGATATCTATATAGAAAGAAGAAGAAGAAGAAGAGGGATTAAGTTGACTCGAGTGTTTTCGTCAGAGTTCAACTATCCACTTATTTGATTTTATTATTTTTCATATTTTTATAGATTACAGAATATGTGTGAAATCACGAGTTTCACACAATTCTTGAATAGACGTTCAATCAATTCTTTTTTTTTTTTTTAAATGAGGCTATATTATACTATCATACTGATATATATACTTATATACATTGTTTCTTTATCAATATATGTAGTACATATAAATTCTATAAAATCATGTATAAAAGTATACTATATTCATTTCACAAGTACGTATACGTATATATAGATATATATAAATTCTTATATATTGACTAATACTATCATTATTTGATAAGGTCCGTATATTATAACAATATTACAAATCTAGGTCAGGATATAAAAAATCATTTCTATTTATTTATTTATCGGTTATTTTCATTTTCAAAAAATATTTTAATCAAATTTTTTTTTTTTCGTCTATATTATATATTATAGTACGAACGAGTCACACAATCTGATATATGTGACGTTTTATATACATATACCTACGTAAAATTTTCTCGAGTTTGTAGTAATTCTATATGCGTCTATATGCGTAAGGTAGGTATATAATATGAATTTGTTGGATCACAATCGACATACCAAAGATTCCATTAAGCCCCGCCGAGTAGTATGAACAATTAGAAAACAATTATACAATCAAAGTACACATGTATTGTCTTACTATGTGTTTTAACGTTTTATCGTATACACACATACCTACCTATAATAGGCATATAGGTATATACAATATACATTTATATACATGGAATAATACCTACATTAATTGTATAATACATAAAGTTATACAATCTATATATAAAAGACACAGAGATGTGTATTCGTGCCCAACTCTTCTAATCATCATATGCTTCAAATAATAAATAATAAATAATAATAATAAATCATCAGCTCCTCAAATAATAAATAAATTAAAAAAAAAAAAAAAAAAAAAAATGTTATAATTTGGTAAAGAAATGATATATACCTATTTATTTATTATATTTAACGTATATGTAATATTAGAATGATATGGATAAGTTATGGTATATATTTGAACGAATACACACCGGATCTATCTTTATTGTTATTATATTATATTTTAATGCGACATTGAATTAACGATTCTCTACCATTCGTCAAATTACAAGTAACAGACGCGCGAGTTCTTGGATATAGAAATGGAGCTGCCAAGGTCCAAGAGCCAATATACACGTACCGCATAGCTTGTACATTATTGTCGTATGTAAGGTACACATCGTACGTACGGTACGATTCGAGGCTGCAATCCGTCGTGGTTTTTTAATTAGAATAATTACCGGGAATTGAAACAATCGGGATATATAGGTATATCTATCCGTATACCTATATACAGACATTAAAAACCGATGCGAAGCGCGATGATGTGTATCGCGCGTCATCCCGCGGCGACAATCTCCAAGTACTACCCCACACTCTTAATTCGAAGTTTTCAATTTACCATTTTTGTAAAAAAAATATATCGAGTGAATGAATGAATGAAGAAATTATGAAGAAAATTGATTTTTATCACATCTATACCTATGTACAGTATTAGACTGTGTCAAAAAAAAAAAACGACATCCTCTTTTTGTTCGGGCCCTTTCGAAAATAGTTAGTCCTTAATATAAAGAAATTTGTCCCCAAAGCTCAGCTATGTAGCTTGAACACAGAATTAGCGCATTTGAAAATAAGATTTCCCATGTATTCTAAATGTCAAAATTTGTTTATCCTAGTTTTATTTTTATAACTCTCTTTATTCAACTGATAAGAATAAAGTAGATATACGGTTTTGTAGAGAATTTTATGATCTAAAAAAATAGTCCTTTGGCCCAAGTTGCTCGATTGAACCGTTAACGAGTTACAGTGGTTTAAAAGTCATATGTATATTTCATTACTATACTTACTTTTCTACAAATTAATTAAAAAATTTTTTTTCATGCATTTTCTCAGAAATTTTTGTTCCCTTCAAAACCGTATATTTACTTTATTCTTATCAGTTGAACAAAGAGAATTATAAAAATAAAACTAAGATAAAGAAATTTTGCCATTTGAAATACATGGGAAATATTATTTTCAAATGCGCTAATTCTGTGTTCGAGCTACATAGCTAAGCTTTGGGGACAATTTTCTTTATATTAAGCACTAACTATTTTCGAAAGGGCCCGAACAAAAAGAAGATGTCGTTTTTTTTTTTTTTTTTTGACACAGTCTAATACAGTATACATGTCTGTATAATATATCGTAGCGTTTTTAAATTCTTCACGCGGTTTACGGAGGACGTTACCCTGGACCGCAACAGTCTGTTGAAATGCAACTTTGCATTGCTGCAGGTCCGGAAAGCTATTATACGACTGCAGGGTAACCAATATTATATTACTTCCCGATATTCTTCATCGTCGTCTTTGTATACCTATCTGCCGCATATACGTTATATTAGCGTCTTGACGGTAGTGGAATAAGTGGGAGAGATAGTCTGGTCAAGGGCCGTACGTCTATAATATATAACGTCGTAGCTTTGCGTTACGTTGATTCAATCGTATCGCAAGTTCAACGAAGCTAGGAGATCTGACGGTGGTTTTTGCTCTTGCTTTTCACAAATTTTTTACTTTCTATATCATAATATAATTTGTAGTTTTTTTTTTTTTTAATTTAATTTTTTTTATTTTTAATTCATCTACACACCGCGACGAAATTATAACGTGATATCATACTGCTGCAGTTATGAGCGAAAAAAAATATCGAAACGAAATGAAACTCACGCAAACTTCCGCCGAAGATGGAACCAAGGATATAAAGGAATTAATCAAGCCGAAAGGTGAGGAGTAATAACGTATTATACTATTTTCAAACCCGAAGAAGACTTTCTATTCATTTCAATCATCAATCAATCAGTGAGATTTGATTTTCAAGTTTCATCACATTATAAGTATAGTGATAAAAAAAAGTATTGCGTCCGGTAGAAAAATCGCTTTTGATCGGTCCAACGAATTCGAATAGAATTCTTCGATTTTTAATATCCGAGAAACCGATCAAAGCGAGAACGAAATCCGAAGGATTTCACATCCAAATTTCTATGTTTCGTTAAATTCGATCGAGATAAAAAATTCGACATTCAAATGCCTTCTATATTTTCGAATCACAGATTTCTTGTTACGAGTTGAAACCCATAGTATTCGGTAAGCTTCTATATCATTGAAATACATCTTTGATCGACTTTTCAAATTTTGAAAATTACTACACTGAAAAATTCTGATCTCACGTGTGTCTTGATGTCACTTCCTTGATTGTTTCTTATTTTTTCGTTTTATGCTATATGATTAGCTGCTTTTGGCTGGCGACACTTCCAAGCATTTTTGATGTTCTTGGGTCTCTCCGGTGCCTATACTGTCCGAGTGAATATGTCCATAGCTATAGTGGCAATGACGAGTACAGACGATTCTTCAAGCTCTGGGGATTTCCAGGTGATTTTTTATATACCGAGTATATTTATTCGTCAATAAATTATTACACCTTCAATAACTCTTTATAATAATGAATAGAAACTAATGATAACGTGTTGAAAAATCCGTACATTATATTATAATAATGAAAAGACATTTTTCTTTTTTTCTCTATGCCTCGCCTATACATCATACAGACTTTTGACTGGGATTCACCGACTCAGGCTCTTATTCTCAGTTCATTTTTCTGGGGATATGTTATCACCCAAGTACCCGCTGGTCAAATTGCTCAGCGATTTGGTGCCCGAAAACTTTTAGCTATCGCAGTATTTTTATGCGGTGGTGTCAGCCTCCTTATACCAGCCGCGGCTAGCTATGGGGGATGGATGCTCGTGTGTGCTTGTAGAGTTAGTATGGGATTTTGTCAGGGATGTGTTCTCCCTTCGCTTCATACTCTATTAGCGAAATGGGCCCCGCCAGAAGAACGAGGACGACTTGGTGAGTCGATGAAGTTCAATAAAAATCATCTAATTTTTAAATATTAGATAAGAAAATTTTGGGATTTCGTATCTGATTTAACATAAGAATTGAAAAATTTCAGTAAAAAAATTTTTCACATGACTTTAGATCGAAATTTCAAAGATTCAAATTTATGGGATTAACTTATCCACATAATTTGATCTTATTTCACAAAATAAATGCGATTTAACGACGCAGGAACCTTCGTCTACGCTGGTCACCAGTTCGGGACTCTGATAGCATTGCCAATATCAGGTTTTCTCGCAAGTTCGTCGGGGGGTTGGCCCAGCGTATTTTACCTATTCGGAACAGTTTTGATAGCCTGGAGTATATGCTGGTTTTTCCTCGGTGCCGATAGTCCGGCAAATCACCCTTCGATTTCTAACGAAGAGAGAGAATACATCGAAATGAGTCTTAGGACTACGGAAAACCGCGAGGTAAGGAATATTTAATGTAATTACATAGACTAGACCCCCCCAAAATAATACGTCACAAATTTCGACCCCCCCCCCCCCCCCCCGGCCTTTATTGCCTTTTTTGGTCTATCGATCCATAATTCGATCTATTTCTAAGATTTGCCTTTCGATGTCACTTGGCATTAAATAGAGATAAAAGAGATATTTAAAAGCAGTCCTTTATTTCTCACTTCACTTTAACAAAATTCTCGTACCAAAACACGAATTCTATACATAAAAACCGAACGTCACATTTTGCCCCCCCCCCCCCGACTTGTAACGTCACATCAACCTCGACCCCCTCCCCCCCCTAAAAGCGAACGTATTTGTTGAATGGGCCCCTTATTGATTAAAATAATTACCTAAAGACAATCAATTATTGATTACCACATACAATAGCGTTGGAAAATTACTTTACAATTATTCCTGGAGTATATAGGCATGTGAATTTATATTCACAGTTTTTATCTTCTTTTTACTATTTACTAATAGATCCTGGCATAGGTATAGTATATGGCTGTATGGAAATTGAATAGGTATAATAATAATAATAATAATTGAATTCAGTAGATATTTTCGGACTAATTAGAGTCGCATATCATATTATACTTAATAATCTGAATGTGGGAGATATTTCGCGTCTTTCGGTTAAGAAATTTTTAGAACCAATTAGAGCCGCATATTTTCCGTATCTATATTCTATATTTAAGATAGAAATATTTTATTCATTAAATCAATCACGTCATCTTGTTTGTAAAGTTTCACATTATAAACGTTTTTTAAAAGAAGAAATGACATATTTTATTTCAGTTGGCAGAAACCGATGCTGCTAACACGAAGGTAAATAGGGGTTTAATTGACCCCCGATTTATCAACAGCATGCCAAAATCAACGTATATACTAATCTTGCAAGAATAATAATGCCTCAGCACGATTTCTGTAATCACATAATATTATATTCCCATTTTTCCCCTATACACATTCATTTTCGGAAATGCAATCATACCTACATCCCGATTTTGAAACTTATCCCTCGCCCTCCACAGCATGTCAGAGCGAAATAGCAAAAATCAATGCATGTGTATATGAATTAACAATAATTAAAAAACGTAACATTTATCTCTCCTACTAATTTAATTCTCTCTCAGTACAATTATTCTCGGCGAATATGGTGTTCTATTAGTACTACGTGAGGTGATAATCCAAAATCTACAGCATGCTGTATTATATATATATTTGCACGAGGCGTATTATAGATAATAGATGTATTATACTGTGACGTAAATTCGCTCATATATTTCTGGCCATATAGTAAATTATAATAGGTAATATAAATAATTGTTTAACGCAGGTTCTGAAGACCCCATGGAAAGCGATACTCACGTCACAACCATTGTGGGCATTGTGTGTTGTCCATTGTACCCAGACATGGGGATTTTGGATGTTGCTTACAGAAATTCCCACCTATCTTCACGCGATTTTCAACTTCGATCAAAAACAGGTAAGTGATAATCTATAAGTTCCAAAATTGAAACTCGAATCATTCTATAAGCTAATGACGATTATAATCGTGTAATTCAAGGCTGCAGACTCACTGGTCGTGATTCGAAACGATAACATAGTATGTTTCACACTTTTCAGTACTAATAAACTGGGTACATCAATGACCGAGATAATATTTTATTCTAGCCACTTGAATTAAGCTGAAAGAATTTTTTTTTTTTTTTTTTTTTCATTCATTCTATATAATATCATATATCGGTGTCTGCGACTGCGACTGCATGCACGTGAGATTACTATATAGCTGAGGTATTTTACTGTTTTGATATGAAACTGGATTTTCTTATCGATATATTGATAATAATCTTACTACAAAACCGGAGAGCTACGATATGATATTACGTATTTTTCATATAATTCGACCTAAATAACTATGTAACTATTTATAATATGTATTATTATTTCACGCTCAATAGCGATGCGTTATACATATACACACATATACACATATCGATATAATATTATACAACCATATGTATATAATATACCTGTGACATATGATGCAATTTCAAAACTGTACAGAATAAAGACAAACGGAATTGTCGAGATAAAATATCGTAAGCGATTTCAATTCGATAAATTGCGCGGATCAGATCGGCGCGTCAAGGTTTCAACGCCACAATATGTATTCGTACCTATACACATAACATATCATCGTATATATATATATATGTATATGAGAATATGGGATGAAAAAATGGATAAATTTTATACAACTATCGTTTAATTGTGAGCTTCAGATTTGAAATATGTAAGACGCGCGCGGAAATTAACGCGTCTAGATCACATCGACTGATGCGAATTCCTGGAATAAATCATTCCATAGCACATTATGGAATTATAACACATTTTTCTTCGTATGATTGAATCGTCAATTAATTTATATAGAGTTCATAATTTATCGCACATATATCATATCATATGATATACGATAAAACACTTGTTAATTATTTTTCATAAATATAGTATAATAAACGCTCAATATATAAGCTATTTAATTCAGAGAAAACTATTTGAGACTGAAAGAAGATACGAGGACGTTACCTCATATTAGTAACGCGAATCAAATTCGAAGTGCACCACTGTGATGAGTTTGATACTATAATTTACTATTTATTATATCATTTTTACAAAGAACATATGTATATCAATTCCGAGATTCTCAGGGTTAGATATGCTAGCCAAGTTGGCATAGAATACCTCGTACATTAATATAGTATATACATATATAATATGTACGATTAACATTGAACCTTCACCGAGGGCAAAGATGTAATTTGTTGGTTGCCACTAACGCGGTTTGAATTGAAACTCTTCGGTTTAGCCATGTCTAGAAATGGTTTATGGCAGGTACAATATGCCGGTCAAGTTCGTTCGTATACGCGTTATAAGGAAGTTACTTGGGAAGGATAGGATGTACCATTATGCATACTACATATATATGTATATATACATATATTATACATATATACATATATGTGTGCGATTTATTCTGCATAAAGATAATATCTATACGTGTGCGATTGACACGTATGTATCATGTACGTACTACTACATACACAACCATCGCAGAGAGCTATGACACAGCCAGACTATGTGCTCGGTCGTATACGTCGTAGCATGATAATGGGCAATTTCGTAATTCAAGCATATATGGTAGACGTATTTGTCTATATACCTATATGGAGTTAATTTCATATAGTTAATTCACCGCATGATTAACTCTAATAACAATTAGCCATACTTAATCAGCTCCAATTATGTGCTATACGATTTTAAATCGCGTCGATTTCGTCGATGAAACTATACGAAAAACTACGTTTATTAGGGTGCTTTTTTTTCAAACGACTATTTTTTTTTTTCGCAACTCCCCATTGAAAATCTTGTTGTAGACGTCGAAAAAGGAATCCTGTCCAATTTTTAGCTCTTCATTCCAATTCCAGCACTCGCGCTTTTCTTTTTAAGTTTTCCCATGCTAAAAGCATGTAAACATTACGACTCTTTCTTTTCCCGCGCAAGACTCAGCCGCATTGCAAAGGATTGTTCTCATCCAATATTCATTTTATAGAGAATTTAGTGTTCTTCAAAAGTGCTTCAGGTAGTTTGGCTGTGGTTTCAACCGCTGAACCTGTGTGAGCCTTCAAAGTCGATTTTATGCATAATTCTTCTTTCTCGCTGTGGGCGAATAAACAGTTGGACTTGGAGAAAAAAACTTCAGAACAATTTTGTAGGAAATTTATTTCTCTACAAAAAAAGTCCAGTACATAAAGTCTCTCAAACCAGTATTTCAAAAGATATAAGGACTTTGATTTTTTTAAATATAAAATTCCAACAAATCGTCAAGTTCAATATTTTCAAGTCAGTCAAACTATCTTGGGCACTTTTGAAGAACACTAAATTCTCTGTCAAATGAGTCTAGGATGAGAACAATCCATTGAAATGCGGCTGAGTTTTGCGCGGCGAAAGAAAAAGTCGTAATGTTTACATGCTTTTAGCATGGAAAAACTTAAAACGAAAAGCGCGAGTACTAGAATCGGAATTAAGAGCTAAAAATTGGACAGGATTCCCCTTTCGACGTCTACAACAAGATTTTCAATGGGGAGTTGCAAAAAAAAAAAAAAATAGTCGTT
The DNA here is from genome assembly GCA_943736025.1 of Tenthredo mesomela. Lineage (NCBI taxonomy): Eukaryota > Metazoa > Arthropoda > Insecta > Hymenoptera > Tenthredinidae > Tenthredo > Tenthredo mesomela. The sequence goes on from OX031017.1 coordinate 33,673,272, forward strand.
TCAAAAAAAGGACCCTAACGTATATTTATAATTCGCATAGCATTACTTTCACACGGAGAAAATTTTATAGAAGAGATTCCCATACTACGTATAGTTGCGGTGGGATATACTTGCAATATGGCGATGGTTCCGATACTTGTACTTAATTTTCCATGAAAATAAGAAAGACATTCCTATATTCGTGGTGATGTTTGGTATACAGTATAGGAACGATCGCCATATTACAAGTATATCCCACCGCAACTATACGTAGTATGGGAATTTCTCCTATAAAATTTTCTCCGTGCACCAGGGTCTGCAATTGCAGTCTTCGTCCTTTACTGATATCAATTAACAAATTTTTTGAATCCAAAGATCCAGAGATTTTCATAATTTTATCATCTGATACAGAACGGCCTCATTTCTGCTCTTCCATACTTCGTCATGTGGATGTTGAGCTTCCCGACGAGCCTTTTATCAGACTGGACGCTCAGGCGCGGCTGGGTATCCACAGGAAATTCACGAAAAATTTGCAACTCAATTGGCCACTGCATTCCGGCTATTGCTTTAATCGCCCTGGGCTACATAGACCGGAGTCATACTGTGCTGGCTATTGCCATACTGGTAATAGCAGTCGCATTTAACGTCCCAACACTATGTGGCTATCAAGTAAACCACATGGATCTGAGTCCCAATTTTGCTGGGACTTTGATGGGGATGACCAATGGAACTGCGAACGTCTTTGCTATTCTTGCTCCGCTTATTACTGGATTTATCGTTACTGATACCGTGAGTAGAACGGTCTGATGATGGAAAGACCAAATTCGATCTTGTCTTTGCGATTTTTGAATCATAATTTATCATCAAATTTTATCAAACTTTTCGAAATTGATGAAATCAGAGAAGAATCCATCGAGTTTTACCCAAACTGATGAAATCCTGTCTTGTGTTTTCTTTAGCATCAAGTTTCGCAATGGAGAACGGTATTCTTCATCACCTCAGGTTCCTACTTCCTAGGGAATTTATTCTTCGTCTTATTCGGATCGGGTGAGGTGCAATGGTGGAATGAACCATCGAATGATATAAAATCAACGGGTAAAATCTTCAAGACTGTTGACGGTGAACTCTCGTCTCCTTCTTACAAGAAGGCTAACGAAGCAGAAGTCCAAAAGTCGATGGAAAATGAAAAGGAGAGGTTTTAGTATAATCGTGTCGAAAATTTTGGGAGCAATATGTCGCGATTAACATATCGTTGGGACAGAGTGTGACCAGTAAACGGCGCACTCATATGATCGCGGGGAACGACACTGCCGACTTTATCATATTTTTTTTATATAAAGTACAAAACCTGCATGTGATGTCGATCTTTTGAAGAAGATTAGACAACCACTTTACTATCCATACTCGACCCAGTATTTATTCTGTATGAAAATACGGGACTGAAGGGTTGAAGTTCTGAATTATAAAAGAACTCCGAAAGTCCAGACCTCAGGAAGCAAAAAAAAAAAAAAAAAAAATCCGAAAATTTTCGGTCTATTTCTCAGGATGTTAAGATGAAAAATAGTTAATTCTAATTGAGACCCTCTTTACTCAAATCGATAATTTTAAACTTTTTTTTTCCTAATAGTAAATTTCAAGACGATTAATTCGACCATAGTATACCTACTTATATTGGTTTCGATACGATCAATTCAGCCCGATTTATTAAACACTGAATGTAATGCATGCGTGAATTTCAAATTTCGGAACTTCGACCGTTCGGGACTTATTTTCTTCAGGAAAGAGGAGAAAAAAAAAAAAAAAAAAAAAAACTAGGGGGGGGAGATAAAATATACTTAGATAAATTATTCTCTTTGTTTATAGATAAATATTCTATTTATTATTAACATACATAATATAGTTATAGTGTATATAAAAGATAATACACAGGAGTGATGACAAACATATTATACATTCCGTATTAATGATGAAAAGAATTAGGTTTATCAATCAAAGATGTACATACACAGATATATAATATATCGATACCACGTTTCTTAATACCTAATGAATTCTCACTTTATTGTACAGTTACGAAATTAAATTATTCATTATTTAACTCGTTCTATTTTATACTAGATTAAATACAATATTTATACCCATCAGTCTTCTTTCACCAGAGTAGATTCACCTCTGATCTTCAATCTCAGTATAGATCGCAGAACCACTGCTGCACCGATACCGGTCACCAGTAAAGTTACGTAAGATACTTTGTTGAGGTGAGACAAATTCCCCACAGGTATTTCCCATGACTTATTAACCGATTCCTGTAACAATGTATCCCCCATATCATAAGATGCTCAAATTTCAATTTGCATATTATTTATTTCAATTTCAATTTCAATTTCAATTTCAATCTCAATCGCTGTTCACTTCATCGAACCATATTACCATTCTGTATGGAATTTCTCTCCACTTTCTTGCCAGGTCTACACAAGGCGAGCAGATATCAATTCCCGATACGCGATGTCCTTCCAGTCTTTTTACACAGCCTATTAACAGTTTTGGAAAAGGAATGTTCACCGGTATATACCCTCCGTCATTTTCAGAGAATTTGTACCGTTGATGAACGGGTAGAGACAGTAATACAGACTTAGAAGCCTTTAACTCTTCGCATATGGTTACGTTCTGAGGTTTTGCCTTCTCTGCGAACAGCTCTACGTCTATTTCACCAACTGAACATGCAAGGGCCTAGAATTTCAGACAGAAATGAGAAGGTTGCTATCAATTCCATCATCTGGATTTTAGAACAATGCAACATCATCAGATCTAGCACCTTTCCCAGTCTTTTTAGATCCGCTATCTCATCCACATTCACATATATCTCTGAGGGTAATAAAACGTGCAGCGATATCGCGCAGTTCGATTCGCTTAGCCCATCGATGTCTATTTTGTAATTTAGGCTTCTGGAGGAATAAATATACTTTTTATTCTTTTGTTTTGGAAAAATTATCGACAATTATTTATAAAAAGTCACTATACGTTCAACTATTCATCTCTCTATTCATTTTTTCGATAGTTACGATCATTCAAATACCGCAATGCTGTAACATGACATAACATAACCTCTTTACCTGTGAAATCCATCTCCGATTACGTCAAGATCTAAGACAGCGTTGACTGATGCACTGATTATTATGCTGCAAAATATGACCGCAGCGAGTAAAAGTGGTTTTGCGTAAGTCTGCATGTCGCAGTTTTTTGGTATATAGCAAGTATTAGACGGAATGTTAACCTCTATCTTTTTTTTATTAAGTGTGAATCCTGGGCGCCGCCATATTGGAAATTGTATTAAGAGCGTAACAGGTGGGTGTGTGTTCAGCTGCCCGCAGTCAGGCGAACTACGGATAACGAGAGGAGGAGATGTGCCGCGATTTTTGATTTCTACGCGATGATATTATAATATCTTTCGAAAATCACTGCAACTGGTTAAGGATCGGATTTTATATCTTTTCAACTCGTTTCAAATATAGACCATATTAATTAACGATCTAGATTATGGAATTAAACAAACCCAAGCGATTTTTTGTATTATATACTTTCGAATTTTGTATGTAATAAACATAATGCCTATAAGTGTAATTAATTTCATTACCATTACTTTAAAGCGGGAAAATTTTGTTTTCGGATTATAGTAATATACAGCTATTATTGGCTTGAATGAATAATCCTGAAAAAGTAATAAAAAAATAAGACGAAAACATCTACGCATTCTTATGCAGGCATTGGGTTTCACTATATGTTTAAAAAGGTCGAGAACATTTTCCACAGATTTTATTTCCTTTATTTTTTTCTCTATATTTGGAGAAAACAACAGAACAGTTAATTGATCGCTTTGACTACAACGCTCTGAAGTGGTAGGTATAATGTTTCGTGCATTTATCTTTCAGAAATTTAAAAATAAATACTCAAAACTTTGCGTATAGGACGCGTACCATACGTATACGACGTTGAAAGAGAAGAATGTATTTTCGACACGAAATTATCATGATTATGGTATTTTTTACAAAATTTGTATTTTTTTGCTTCTTTTTTCCACCGATTATTCACTTTACTTATTATCTTGTTTTTGGACTGAATTTATGACGGCTGAAGCCCGGGTTCATCAACTCAACATTGATAACGGAGAAGAACAACGCCAGGGAAACTCAACCCGCGTTTTCGCACGTAAACAGATACATAAGTTTCGCTATTAGTATCGTTTTAGGGAAATAAACAGGCGGAAATGTTTATCTCTATGTCTCATCGGTTTATAACATCAAGAGTCTCAACTAATCCCACCATCAAATATAAATACGTTCTTTCGTTATGATGTTCTTCTCGTCTCTATATAGATTTTACATTCAACGCACCTAGTGTATGTACCAGTTTATTAAATTCCGATAAACTTGCTAGAAGATTGATGAAAAAATATCAGCCGAAAAACAAATAATCTCTAATTCACCGTCAGATAACTCTAATCCAGGAACAAATTCGCTCTTATCTATCCGTGTTCCGTTTTCCGATCAGTATTTTGCAACGAGTTCCCGCATTAAACTGACGTTTTCATTTTACCTGTACCCACAGACTCTGAATTTTCCTTCTCATTTAATCGCAAGACAAATTCAAAGTCCGGTCAATAATCGCGATGAAAACATCCACGGATATAATCAGCAAACCGATTGTGAAAGAAACAACCGTAGAAAATGAAGATCCGAACGATCAGCCAGACAGACGAAGAAGACAGTGGTCGATGGTTATACGTTTTTTGACATTAATTGGCTGCTTAATCGCAGTCGTAATACAATTGAACGAGTGTTATCAAAAGCTGCTAATACCACCGGTCACAACGCACACGAGATTTCACGTTAACAATTCCCTCTGGTATCCGGCTTTAACATTTTGCAGAGAGCCTGCCTTTCGCAGAGAAGTTTTATCGAAGTGAGATTGAAGGATTTTTCACCTGAAATAATTGTCTTTTATACAAACGTTGTACCAATTATTCTCATTCTTGTTGTTTCCATTTCGAAGATACGGACTGGGAGCTTCACCCCGTTACACATCCGAGTGGCGGAACTTTCCTTGGGGCGAAGTCACTATGCAACAGCTTTACACCGAGGCGACATATCCTGCTGAAGAAGTATTCGTGCTTTATGGACTGAACGAACTGCCGACTAGTAAGTATATATGGTACCCTTGCAGGATTTCGGTCCAGTTTATATACTTTCGCTGAAATATGTACATTTTTTGGATAGAATTTAGAATGATGCGGAATTTTTGATCCCATAAAAGACAATCGGCGACCGTTTTTTTGCATTTATTTATTTACAGACGTGGAAATTTCCAGTAGTTATTTCTTCGAGTCTGGTTCATGCCACACTATCACACCAAAATCAACCACCAAAGATGCAGGACTGGACGTTGGGTATTCGGTAATCGTTACTCACAGCGGAGTGACCGATTCACAAACCGGAAGTACCGCGCCAATCGGATGGAATGTTTTCGTTCACGAGGCAAGCGAGACTTGGACGGAAGAGAAAATGCAGAGCCTAGGTCGTCAGGTAATCTAATATCGTCTAATTTTTGTGTTAAATAATAATAGACGAGGCAATAAATTAATATCGATTTATGAATCTCGCGGTTCAACTTTCTCCTTCAAATTTTCCATCCGTATAAGGAAGCGCTGTTCATCGAAGTCGGGGAGGAAGTACAGATCAGATTATCAGTTCAAGAATTCGTGCATACAAATGTCGGCAAGACAAGATCATGCGTTGAACAAATTCACGGGGGTGAAGTACGTTGTGCGGAAGTTTGTAGATGGAAAGAAATAGCCGTCGACAAATGCGGTGCACCGTGGTTACCTGGTCTGGATTTACCCGAGTGTGAAAATTTCAACGATACCCGAAGACTCATTATCGGCTACCTCAAGTGCGTGAGACAATATTAAAATGAATATAATAAAAATGGAAAGGAAAAGTTGATCATTTTTTTTTTTTCCATTTCTTCTTCGATATGTTTTAGCCACGATGAATGTCAGTCGGATTGTTGTGGGTGCAGATCGAATTGTCGAGTAGTAAGATACGAGGCTTTGCCATTAACCCGGAAGTTCTTCCCCGAGCCGATGTCACAAATATACGTTTTTTTTAACTCTCGATTGGTGACTTTAATGGAAGAAAAACCAGCCTATGATTGGTCAACTTTTCTCGCCGAGATGGGAGGCAGTCTTGGATTTCTTTTGGGACTCAGTGTTCTCGGGGTTATCAGTTTCATTGAGAAAGCAGCAAAACTGATCACCTCTTGGTTACCGTTTAATTTCAAAAAGAAGAAAACGATGGAAAAGGGGGACGGGGGTGGAGAGGAGGAGAATGCAAAACCGCATCAGATGCCTGGAGCATGAATAAATTATCAAACGATATCCTTTTTTGTATAATAATTTCATTTTCTTCAACATTGTGACAATAAATATTGGTGAAAGTATATATTCTTTCTGTTTTATTATTCTTCGGATTATATGAAGAAGTTCCAAATTTCGAAACTCCCTGCAGGTGCAGGTTAAAATTCCGAATTTGGATATTACCGACTCACAGATTTCAGAAAGGGCTCAAAAATTTCCAGATAGATTTTAAAATTCGGAAATTCAACCCTGCAGACCCACTGCAACAACTTTTCTACGTTTTAAAATATTTGACATATCATCTTATTATTCGACAAAAGTATATACCTAACGAGTCATTGAGTATATTCTGTTATATAAATAATCAAACAATTATCTTAACACCCGCGCACAACAGGCGGATGAGAGAGAGAGAGAAAGAGAGAGAGAGAGAGAGAGAGAGAGAAAGAGAGAGATAGAGAGAGGATAGTGTCGGTTAAAATAAGCGTGCCGCCTGGGCAAGAGACTCACATATACATATCCATAGGTAACAAAGTAGTATGCGCTAGTGTAAAAATAAAAGAATTCTCTTTTTCTTTTTTCTTTTCGATTTTTGAAGATGGGAAGCGGAGGATAAGGATTAATGTTTTTCGTCCATTCCGCATATTCATATTTAATAATTTTTCTTAATCTCCATCTCTATCCCTCTTATTCTTTCATTTTATCATTAATTACATCTATACTACGTCTTCGAGACGCTCGAATTCGCGCCGAAACGCTACAGAGTTAGTGACGTCACATGTATGCGAGCGTCTCTTCGCCCCCGACGCGACCTGAAGCCTGGCGCACAAAGTTATTCGTAGTACGGAGTCGATGCATCGACGCGCGTGTGATTGGCTGGCGCTATGTGTGCGAGCGCTAACGACGCGCTTCGCTTTGTACGTGTTACGACTCCAACTCCGACTCCGTACTACGAATAGGTTTGTGCGCCAGGCTTGACGCGACCCGACGTCGCACCCTGCACCCTCCGTCGTCCCTTGAGCCTCGCCTCGCTTCACAATTCGGGAAGTCAAGCCAGCAGCCGTAGCAGCAGCTAGCCGCGCACCGCGCGAGATGGTAAGACGTGCTTGTTGGTCGGCACAAGCTAGGCTACGAAAATAGAAGGCGTCGGCCCAGAAGTAGAAAGGAGGCGGCGAGCGAGCTCATTGCGAGAAGGAAATCGAGCCATCAAGCGAAAGAGAGACAGAGACAGAGACAGAGAGAGAGAGAGAGAGAGAGAAAGAGAGAGAAATAGAAAAGGAAAGAAAAAGCCGAGTCTCGTTGCGCCTAGGGATGCTGCGAGATACGAGAAAGAGATAAAAAGAGATTTCAGTATCTCTTCTTCTTCGTCTTCTTCTTCTTGTTTGCCTTCGCGCGATCTTGATGCTCTCTTCTTCTTCCTGTAACCCAGTAGCTGCCCAAGAGCTGCTCAGCTTTTGTTACATAATACGCTGAGACTATAGTCGTCGCACTCGCACAACGGCTATGCTAATGTCGCTTTACGCATAGGTACTCGCGTATGTGTAGAATACCTATAGAATAAACGAAACTGGACCATCATCTGTAAACTGTATATAGATTATAGATATTCAGTTTTATCGATAATAAACGCGTAATCGAAAGATATATTCTTTCTAATAAACTAATAAAATGATTCTTAAATGAAAATTATACTCAAACGCGGATTCATATAATACAATATTGAACATTTTATTGAAACAACAACATGACGATTTTTCGAACATAATATATAATCTTCAGGACGTTCAATTTATAATAAAATATGATACAGCTCTTTGAATTGAATTGAAAATTTGAATCAGCTATGCTGTTCGTCCTTTTTGTTTATGCGTAGAGGCTTTTCCGTTTTTTTTTTTTTTTTTTTTAATTCTTTTTTCTTCGTTCGACTTCGGAAACTCCAGCGTATACTATATAGTATATAAATATACGTAAGATATGTAAGATGCGAAAATTCCAAGTGACTGAATAATCGCACAATAAGAGGGAGGTAGGTAAATACGTCGCCGGTTACCGGGAGGACCGGGACTACATAGGCGCGTCGAGTTGGATAGGTAGGTATAGCGAGAGATCTGCGGCCCAAGTGCAAGTTCAAATATAGAATGGAACAGATTTTACTCGTGCCTGTTGCCTCTTGGCACTGAAAAACACGGAAAAAAAAAAAAAAAAAAAAAAAAAAAAAACAAACGAACCACAATAATAAAATTAAGTTAAATAAAATTGAACAATATCCAAACCCTTGACATTTGTTTTTGAAAATAATCTGCGCGAGATTTGCGTATGTATGGGATCGGATCGGATCAGTTCGGTTCGAATTACGGTATTCAATTATTCCGAGCTGCAGCTACACGCATTAGAATCTTCGTATTATACGCGGATTATACCAGCGTCTGAATCATGAAGTCACTGTTGTATTTCATGTGTATTTAATTTTTTTTTTTTTTTTTTTTTTTTTTTGTTATCGAAAAATACGAACGCAAACAAAACTTGATTTGAATAAAAAACGGAAAAAAAAAAAAAAAAAAGAAAAAACATTTCCAAAATTGTGTGCAAAAATAATATTTTCAACAATTATACTCATCATTTGTTTCAATTTTATACAGTTTTCATATTTCAGCCTTACTCTTAAATATATTATAATAGATATATACAAAAAATAGAAATTTGAAAAAAAAAAAAAAAAAAAAAAAAAAAAAAATGAACGAAAATTTTTCATTCTTCTTTTATTTTTTATTTTTTATTTTTGTTGCTTTAGACTTAATTGACTAAGAAATAGTTATTTTTTTCCTCTACTGACCTAGTTGTGTGTAAAAAAAAAAAAAAAAAAAAAAAAAAAAAAAATCAACGCCAATTCTATAGCACCTATAACATTATTATACCTAACTAAAAGTAATGACAAACAAGACTTCAGCTGTAGCGTCATACAGAAGAAGAAGAAGAAGAAGAAGAAGAAGAAGAAGAAGAAGTAAGATGACGCCACTAAAGCTGCGATCATCAAGCGAAGCGAGAGAAAAATAATATTTTTAAACATTGCTGTTATATAGTCACTATATATACATACATACATATATTATATAGAGCGGTTCTAAATTTTATTTGGAACAAACATACATGTATATATACTAAACTATACATATATATATATAATATATACTATATACGTATATTTGGAGTAAAAAATAAGTGAAAAATTTCTTTTGCGATGATGAAATAATAATAACAATAATAATAATGATAATGATAATAAAAAAAAAAAAAAAAAAAAAATTGCCAGATTATATTTACGACCCGCTATTCTTGTCAGCTTTTCAAACCCCCACGGTGTATAATAGCCCTGTTAAAGTTATTCGAGCGAGTGGCGAGTGTCGAAAGAATTTTTAACAACGTTTATAAAAATTCCACGGTCAGTTTTTTTTTTTTTTTTTTTTTTTATATATATATATTATATATATATAATTTTTTTTTCCTCTCTCTTCTTCTATCTGAGAATTTATCGCTGATTGATCTTCTTATATAGGAATAATAATAATAATAATCAAAGAATGGGGAGAAAAAAAAAATGCAAAAAAAAAACAAAAAAAAAAAAAAAAACTTGTAACATAAAAACTAGAAGAATCACCTATACGTTCGGGAACGCGGTGCGGATGAAACGCCGGTTAATTGTCCGCGTTGGCCAGAAGCCGGACAACGCAACGCAACGCAACGCAACGCGGTACGAATGATGGCGAGCTGCGATGGCGACGATGACTCAAGGCTTCGAGGCTCGCCTCGCAAAGCTTCTATTCCGCTCGCCAACTAAAACTCCTCCGGTGTCCGTTCGGTGGCCCAGATTATATTTGCTCGATCCTCTCGAGTCCCCAAATAACTAGCGGATTCAGTCGCCTCGCACTAGTACCTATAACATTTTAACATAGTCAGGCTATATGCGCGAAAGGGTATATATCTCGAAAACATATGCCATATCTTCATCATACGTCATTATTTAAACACCATAATATGATAATCACAAACATTCAAACATAAAAAAAAAAAAAAAAAAAACTCCCGCCATAACGCGGAATCTGCATATCCGAGCAAATATCTATTATGCCATAACAAATATCTCGCGTATAAAATCTAGAAATCCAATCAATCAATCCAAATTTATCTTTTTCATTCAGTTTTAGAGTTTATAGTAGATCATTCAGCTATTTCCTCATTATTTTTCCTCAATTATACGAATCTTCATATTATCTCTTCTTTCCTCAACAACTTCCGGTCATTAATCATATTTTTTCTAGACGGAATATGTATTTTTTATTTTTTTTTATTTTATTTTTTTTCTACAACTCTTATCCTGCAGAAACTATCATTAGATACAATTTTCTTTTTCTCTTGAATCACATGTGATTATATATACCGTGGTAAAAATCTTAATCTAATCGTACGAATTTCGAATATTTCGTATAGTTTTCCATAAAAAAAAAAAAAAAAAAAAAAAGACTTTCGTAGTTTTTGATTCAGAATAAAGATCGTTGTTTTTTTATTCTCTCTTCTCCGCCGATGAAACTAGAAAAGTTACGAAAATTTCCAATTTTTTTTTTTAAATAATTCGTAAAAATTGGTTGAATTATTTTCAAGGTATACCTTGATCTACAAATCAGCTTCTAGGTGAATGAATTAACTTCCCTATTGCATATAGATATACCTACTATGTGTAGTAGGGGTACATATAGCAGGTATACTAGATATATTATACAAACGCTGGAACTAAACTGGCTAGCTTCTCTGTATATTTCTATCTAGAGGGATGAGGGGGGACAGTCGTGGAACACGTGGACTAGGAGTTTGTGGACGACCTGACATCAGGTGACAGGTGAACGGATGCACGGGAAATTCTTTGGCGGAAACGTTTTTCACGTGCCACTGCATCGCGTTGAAAGGTCGAGGTCATAGATTGCGGGATTATTTATTCTGACGTATACATATTTTGGCTATATTTTCCATTTGATAGCAAAAGTTTTCGTCTCATTCTCCGATTTGGAAATACTCAAAATTTCCTAAACTATATATATCTACAACGCATATATGCGAAGCGAGAATTTCCTCAAGACTCAAGGGCTGATTTTTCAACGAAAGCCTGCGCAAACATCCGGAGATGAGCCGATAGATTTCGTTGTGTCATATAGTTAGAATCTACCTACGTTTTAACCAGCGTAAAAATACACCCTAATTATGTGCCCGATTTAAACGAAAGATTATATCTTGCGTATTTTTTCTGAAAGAGTTGGCTGAATGATTCGCATGCATCAAGCGTGACGAGGTCTGCCTATATTCAACGGAAATACTAATACTCTTCCAAAATATTCTCTTCGCGGTGTTTATAGTTTGGTCGGTTTTCAAATACAGAAAAAAATCGATCGATTCATCTTCAGAATTTCCTTCTTCTTCTTCTTCGTCTTCTTCGTCTTCTTCTTTGGGCTGCAGTCGAAAATAGTGTAAAGAAAAAAGGTGTTCTAAATATAAGTGTGCATCTCGGAGTCAGAGAGCTGCTGTTGAAGAAATCGATGAAAATTGGTGCTCCGCAAGATCCGTGCACTCAGAAAAAGGTCTTGTTGACACAACCAAAATTTGGGTTATTATATGCACAATCACATATTTTGTACAGTCAATCAAATTTTTTGTTCAGTCAATCAAAAATTTCGTTCGGAAAAACCAAATTTTGTTGGGAGTAACCAAAATTTTGGCTATTCCAACAAAATTTTTGGTTGACTGCGAACAAAAAATGTGATTGTGCATATAATAACCCAAATTTTTGTTGTGTCAACAATAAGACCTTTTTCTGAGTGTGATATGTTCGTATATTATGAAAAATTCTCGACATATATCGTCAATGTTCGAACCACCGCCCTTGAAGTTGAAGACGGATCGAAGCAACCACTCGGTGCGCGGTTTGAATCGTCGATATACAATAAACATTCGGCATGGCATCCACGTGCGTCATAATCTTAATTTATCCGGTTGTATAACTGGGTCTATTTCCGCGGCTAATCAGTCATCCCAAAAACACCGAAGAAGTTGAAGAAGAAGAAGAAGAAGAAGAAGATTAAGAAGAAAAAGAAGAGAAGTCCTGATGCTGCCGTCTTGGTACACTCAGAAAAATAACAACCAAAATTTGGTTATTATATGCACAATCAAATTTTTTGTTCAGTCAATCAAATTTTTTGTTCAGTCAACCAAAAATTTCGTTGGGATAACCAAAATTTTGTTGGAAAAACCAAATTTTGTTGGGACAACCAAAATTTTGGCTATTCCAACAAAATTTTTGGTTGACTGAACAAAAAAATGTGTTTGTGCATATAATAACCCAAATTTTGGTTGTGTCAACAAGACTTTTTTCTGAGTGTACCCCAATATAAGTTGACTCATTTAACGTCAACAGAATCTGTTACACTATCCACATCTGGTTTGTTGACTCTTCCGCACCAGGAAGAGCCATAGCTATATATCCGTTCTCTGCTGCATCCCTGAAATGTGGTCAGGATTTTAGTGAATTTAAACAAACAGTATATATATATATGAGTCTATGAAAACACATTATATACTTGGAGGGAATGAGTCAACCCAATGGCAATGGGATAAAGCATTCGATATAATATGTAATTCGTTCCATTAAAATAGTAAATCCGTGCGTCCATACGTCCCGGTGACTCCCGCAGTTTCGATTAAATCACTTCAACCTCTAGCCACCGCGGTCGGGGATGGCCAAGGCTGTCCCTGGCATCGATACAGTTACCGTTGGACGTCGTGATGCTATAGATAGAACTCCAACGTCGGACATAGCCGTTTCTTTAGACTAGGTGTACTGCCGAGACCATCGTCTGATTGATCCTTGGTTCGAAACCGGGTAGGTTTCGAGAAAGAAATCCAGAAATGTGTCTTCCTTAGATCTTCGCTATACTCTGCGAAAGTATATGACGATTCTATCCGCCATGCACGGCTCTCGTATAACCATCTTCTTATCGGCTTCCGGATCTCGCTTCGTCTAATTTCTTTCGAGATTAAAAGACTGACCTAGGCCTCCCTCGGTCACCCTTATACGTGGACACTCGAGTATGAATTTATTCATCTATGTGATCCGCACGTGTGAGGAGGCCACGTGCTCTTGGGCATCCGGTCCATGAGCGACGATTCGCTCTTCCGTTTCCATCGACTTCTTCGTATTCTTCTTCTTGTAGATTGCGTTAGTAAATCTTTCTCTATACCATTATTATCCGTGGTACTCATACCATAATGGATAAACGTTAGTTTTCTAACGATTATAGGGTCCCTATCGTTAATCTCACATCATTCGTCTATTTTCATCTCACTTTAAAAGTACGAGCGCGGGCGCGGGTGCTTTCTCGTTTTCCTCGCAGGCAAGAAGGCGCAGCCGGCACCCCTGTCACACTTTTGGTATCATCTCCGCCTAAAAAGGTAGATTGGACCAGTAACTAACGTAGGCTACGATTGGCTATTCTCGTTTACCAATCGGAGACCCCGTACCAAGCCAGGATCACGTTGCACGCGCTTATATTGGGATGTTCGGCAGTTTCCCCCGACAGAACGGCTCTCTAACGTAAGTGCACCACGTCGGTTACTCCTCGATTTCCACGCACACATATATATATATATATATACATACACCCAAATATACGAGAATTTTTTTTTTTTTTTTTTCTTTTTTCCTTTTTATACAATATAAATTGAAAAAAGATAAAAAGAAATTCTGTATATATATATATATATATATTTTTAACGCATCTACATCGAAAAAAAAAAAAAAAAAAAAAAATTAAAATTAAAATTACAATTAAAACACATACACACACACACACACACACACACACACACACACACACACACACACACACATACTACATCCTCCACATTTGTAAAACCACTTATCCTATACCCTTAATAACTGCTGCGACCGAACGTACGTGTGAAGATAATATATATATATATACATACATATATATATATATTTGCGAAAAGATAAAACAAAAAAAAAAAAAAAAAAATTAAGAACACACATACAAATATATATATATGTATATATTTTTAACAAAAAAGTATAATTATACAAGTGAGAGTGACTTCGGAAACGAGATAAACGATTAAAAGGATATTATCTAACGATTATAAAAGGACTACATACTGCGCAGAGGTGCAGCAGTTCGGTGTCGACGATCTTCTTATACCTGCATTATACTATACGTCGGGAACGATTGAAAAAAAGAAAAAAAAAAAAAAAAAAAGAAAAATCCTCAATTTCGCGAGTATATAGAAGTTATTTTTGCAGTTTTTGCTATCGGAATAATCGAGATACAAAATCAAAAAAAAAAAAAAAAAAAAAAAAAAAAAAACAAAACCAGAAAGAGAAAGAAATTTTATTTTAACAATCGGTGATTATGAAAGTTATCGTCGTAGTTGTGTTTAGAGTCAAAAAATGATAATTCGAAAATCGTATTGTATCGAAATTAAAAGTGTGTGCGCGATTGTATCATCATCGTCGTCGTCGTCGTCGTCGTCCTAATATCATATTATAATTACATAGTGTGTGCATCGATATTATAAGGGTGATGATTGCCTTGTTTAATGCCTGATTTTATTGAAGGCGATTAAAAGAGAGAAAAAAAAGAAAAGAAAAGAAAAAAGGAAAAAAAAAAAAAAAAACGACGACCCTATATATATCCCGTTTTATAACCCTTATCATATTGCTGAGGGATATTTAATTTAATTTATATATATATATATGGACGCGGTATAAATGCATGGAGTGTGCAAGTATAATATGTGATATATACTACGCGGTTATTAGATAATTGTGATATACGTATATACACGGTATTTGAGAAATAATGAAAAACGAAAAAAAAAAAAAAAGAACAAAAATTTTAAACTATATAGTAACTACGATCACAGCTATATGGATATTATCGTTATAATTTGTTCGTTATTTTGTTTTTATTTAAAAATTTTCATTACAAAATTAACGACACCAAATCGTGCGCGTTCTTATACTAATGATCTTCGCGGTGCTTTTCGAAATCGAATCAAACGATTATTTTTTAGAATTTCAATTTTTTTTTTTTTTTTTCTTCTCTTCTAATACTTTTCAACACTTACGAACGCGATGCGGAAGTAAAGCATATATAAACCGTACTAGTTTTTTTTTTTTTTTTTTTTTTTAAACTTTTTTTTAAACTTTTTATACTTCGCGCGGTTGGAAAAGCTCCAAGAACATTCCATCCCGGTCAAATAAATTTGAGAACTAAAATTAAACTGTTGCGTTCATCTTCCTCATGTCTGTATTTGTAATACATATCATATACAGTTCGTATAAATAATAAATTATACAATAAATATAAAAATTTAAAAAAAAAAAAAAAATTAAAATTTTTATTATTTCCGGTCATTTTTGAAAAGAAAAGTAAAATTTCCTTCTTTAAATTCGTTCCGTAAAAACGTATAATAATAAACTATATATATGTAATGTCGAGGCGTGAAAAAAACGCAAGAAGTGGATATTATGTGTGGTGTGATATAAAAATATCCCTCTCCCCTGCACATATACACATACATAAACACACACATATGTATAGATGTTATAAATTTGTATATATATATATATAAATACTAATCGTTATACTTTAGGGCCGACCAGACCGTGCCGCAAGAAGTAGTCCGTCCGCCGCCGCTCGCCTAAAGAAAAAAAGAAATCACGAAACTGACGACTGCTTAGTGAAAAGTAGAAAAAAAAAGGGACACAAGGTTACTCAGCTAATCAAACAATATGCCGAAGCCAGTTAAGCAAGAAGGGGAGGACCCCGACCCAACCCCATACCTCTTCGTGTCCCTCGAGCAGAAGAGAATCGATCAAACCAAGCCCTACGATGCCAAGAAGGCCTGCTGGGTACCCGACGAAAAGGAGGGACACGTCCTTGGAGAAATCAAGGCTACCAAGGGCGACGTTGTTACCGTCACTCTGCCCGGCGGCGAGGTGTGTAATATGATAAACCCAGAAAAACAAAAAAAAAAAAAAAAAAAAAAAAAGGTCAAATTTCAGTCAGAAAAAAGAATTGGTCATTTTTCCAAAAAATGATAAAGAAAAAAAAAAAAAAAAAAAAAAAAGAACGGTCGGGGTGATAATTATCGGGATGTCATTCTCTCTCTATCGCATATTCATGCCACACACGGACAGCATTGACGATTTCTTATATTTTGTCGATCCATACGTTATATATGAAAAAAAAAAAAAAAAGGGAATAAATGTAACGAAATGGGGATTTTAATTATTGGGGTGTCATTCTCTCTCTCTCTCTCTCTCTATATCGCGTATTCAGCATTAGCGTTTTCTTATTTCGTCGATCTGCAGGAGGGCGGGGGGTATCGGGGGATCTGACGACGCTATATATAAAAACCAGAAGGCAACCAGAGCGAGGCGACGGCGTCGGCGTCACCGTATCGGGCTCCTCGAGCTCTATTTCAAGAACAGAATAGCGTGCGGGACTAACGACGCGCGCTGGCCAACGGCCATACGCAGGGAAAACCGAGCGTCGTATTAGTTTACGTTTATAGAAAAACTGGGGGTATCCGTAATAACGGGAGAAATAAGGAACGGTTTGAAAAATATATTCGCAAGCTCGAATGATCGAAATGACTTTGAAAAAAAAAAAAAAAGAAATTAAATTCGAAAAAAAAAAAAAAAAAAAAAACATCATATTTTCTTCCAAATTTTACGATTTTCTCATACGTATTTAAAACTGTATATATATATATATATCGCCTCCGCATCACGCACCGAGCACGATTTTACAAGAGAATTTATTTATAGTTTCACACACCCCAAATTCCGCGTGTAAAAGTAGATATATGGGTTACGCAATATGGTTCAGCAAACCCTGCGTTCCGATGCTCAAGCGCTATTGTTAGCCAACTAGGGGAGAGCCTAAGAGTCACCCGGACGAACTGTGTGACTTTATATATATGCGTATATATATATATCATATATATAGGTATATATATGAAGATTATGTAGATCGAGAGGAAAGAGATATGACGACAATCCTGGTGCTGGATTTGAGAATGGCTGACTCAACCGCAGGTCTCTTATTACTAATCGGAAACTATAAATGATCGCGGTTTACATCTTTTCCATATCTGGATGATTATTTTTAGAAATACATACCCCGCACCGAAACTGGATATCCCCTTACGTAATCGGGATATTATTTTTTGGTTTTTTTTTTTTTTTTTATTTTACTTTATTTATTTTTTTTTTTTAAACTAGGTAGAATTTTTTCGGTCAATAATGCGTATATATATTAGACTGTGTAAAAAAAAAAAAAACGACCTCTTCTTTTTGTTCGGGCCCTTTCGAAAATAGTTAATGCTCAATATAAAGAAAATTGTCCCCAAAGCTTAGCTATGTAGCTCGAACACAGAATTAGCGCATTTGAAAATAAGATTTCCCATGTATTTCAAATGTCAAAATTTGTTTATCCTAGTTTTATTTTTATAACTCTCTTTATTCAACTGATAAGAATAAAGTAGAAATACGGTTTTGTAGAGAATTTTATGATCTACAAAAATAGTCCTTTGGCCCAAGTTGCTCGATTGAACCGTTAAAGAGTTACAGTGGTTTAAAAGTCATATGTACATTTGATTACTACTTACTTTTCGACAAATTAATTAAAAAAATTTTTTTCATGCATTTTCTCATAAATTTTTGTTCCCTTCAAAACCGTATATTTACTTTATTCTTATCAGTTGAATAAAGAGAATTATAAAAATAAAACTAAGATAAACTAATTTTGCCATTTGAAATACATGGGAAATATTATTTTCAAATGCGCTAATTCTGTGTTCAAGCTACACAGCTGAGCTTTGGGGACAAATTTCTTTATATTAAGCACTAACTATTTTCGAAAGGGCCCGAACAAAAAGAAGATGTCGTTTTTTCTTTTTTTTTTTTTTTTTTTTTACACAGTCTAATATATATATGTAGGTATATGTAAATGAAAAATAGAAATTCACCCATAAAACGCACGCAGACGAAACAATATCGCAAGGACCAGATCGCCCAAGTGAATCCCCCTAAATTTGAGAAGTCCGAGGATATGGCTGACCTGACATTTCTTAACGAGGGATCGGTTCTCCACAATCTGAAACAACGTTATTACCACAAATTGATATACGTAAGTTGTTTATCGTGAAAATGTTCTAACGTTTTGTCTTTCTCTCCGCAATGTATAGACTAAGGACTTCAAGAAGGACCAGCTGCAGCAGGTTAATCCACCTAAGTATGAGAAGGCAGAGGATATGTCGAACTTGACCTACCTCAACGACGCTTCGGTTCTTCACAACTTGAAGCAACGTTACTACCACAAGCTTATCTACGTAAGGGAAAAAAAAATTACCGGCTGCGGAAAACTCCAGAGATCTGAGTCGCCGTTATCAAGATTTCGAATTTTGCTTTATAGTATTTCTCTCAATTAGCGCAATATATTGGCCAAAGCACCGAACGTGTCTCGCCGTATTTTTTTTTTTTTTTTTCAGCATGAGATCGATGGAGGAATCGGTCGAAAGCACCGTG
This sequence comes from Tenthredo mesomela, assembly GCA_943736025.1. NCBI lineage: Eukaryota > Metazoa > Arthropoda > Insecta > Hymenoptera > Tenthredinidae > Tenthredo > Tenthredo mesomela. The sequence continues at coordinate 33,692,318 of OX031017.1, forward strand.
ACGTGCCCGTACCGTATTTTGTCTTCCATTATTTTATGTATTATACAAATTTTAGATATTTTTTGACATCCCTTACCCCTATGTCCCTCTCGTTGAAACACCTGTATAACAATGTTTAATTTTACAACTCTATAGCGTCGATGAGACGTGGAACCAACAGACTTGTCCACGATTTTCTACCGACTATTTAATGATGTGACCTAACTTTGAAAATGAAATACTACGTTTCAATATAAGAAATTATGGCTAATTTAAAAAAATTACGTTTAGACCTACTCCGGCCTGTTCTGTGTCGCCATCAATCCCTACAAGAGATACCCCGTCTATACCCAACGGTGCGCCAAGTTGTACCGTGGTAAGAGGCGTAACGAAGTGCCACCCCACATTTTCGCCATCTCTGATGGAGCCTACGTTAACATGCTTACGAGTAAGTATATAAAGACGAAGTAAACCTAGCTAAGGGAAATCTGAACGGTTTTTTAATCCCCGTTTTTACCACATCAGACAGCGAAAATCAGTCCATGTTGATCACCGGTGAGTCTGGAGCCGGAAAGACTGAGAACACGAAGAAGGTAATCGCGTACTTTGCCACCGTTGGTGCGTCGACGAAGAAGGAAGACAACCCTAACCAGAAGAAGGGATCTCTTGAGGACCAGGTCGTACAGACCAATCCCGTTCTTGAAGCCTTTGGTAACGCTAAGACTGTGCGTAACGACAACTCTTCCCGTTTCGTAAGTATCGCACTTTGAAAATTCTCGTCGCATTTCGCATTTCCTGAAGAGCGAATAAATCTTGATTTCATATAATTTTATGTGAATAGGGTAAGTTCATCCGTATCCACTTTGGACCTTCCGGAAAGTTGGCTGGAGCTGATATCGAGACTTGTGAGTATCCCCCATCGAATTTTAACGGACTTACTCAATTCTGAACCGAAGATTAACTGGTTTCTTCTTCTTCTTCTTCTTTTTCTTCTTCAATATTCACATAGATCTGCTTGAGAAGGCTCGTGTCATTTCCCAGCAATCGTTGGAACGTTCCTACCATATCTTCTACCAGATGATGTCTGGAGCTGTCCCCAAACTGAAGGGTGAGTACCTAATCGCTCGGACCCCAGAAATATCCTTATGAAAAAAGGATCACATTTCCCTAATCTTTGAGTCTTTTCGAGACAGATTTTGTATCCAGATTATCATAATTATTAGTATATGTCGATTCGAATTTCACGAAGTGACTGATAAATGTACACAAACACACACACACACACAGATATGTAGATGTAGATACTATATAGTTTTTAGTTGGGTAGTAATACCCTTTCAGGAAATTTTCAAAACCTTAATTTAATCAACGGAACCCGCATATTAGCCTGTAAGATAGGAATCCGTAAAAATAATGATCGAGGAGAGATGGTGCGAAGATAATAAGATGTCGAGGATCGATGAACGTCGTATCAACGAAGGATAGTCGATGTGTGATGCGAGTTCTTACCATTTTCTCGTTTTACCCTTTTCCAATACCGTAATATCTTCTTTCGTAGAGATTTGCCTTTTGTCGAACAACATCACCGACTACTACTTCGTATCTCAGGGAAAGACAACTATTCCCGGAATGGACGACGGCGAGGAGTGTACCCTGACCGACGTAAGGCTCATTCGCCAATCGCACAGGAACACCTGTTCCGATAAATGTTTCGTTTTCGGTTTAGTTTTTAGTTTCTTTTTTTTTTTCGTTCTTTCTGATTATTTTACAACGCCGCCAGCCTACCAGCCCCATAAAACCAGCTCAGGTCCAGACTACTTGTCCATTTTTTAACGAGGACGAGGAACCACGATTGCAGTGGGGTGTTTGTTTCTGTTTTTTTTTTTTTTCTTATCTTATCCCTGCAGCAGTTGTTCATTATGTAGTTTTAATAGCCCCAGTGTGATAATGTGTGATCCGGTTTATACCTCGTAGATATTCCCCATCGCAAAAAAAAAAAAAAAAATTAAATCGGCAGCAAAGGAACAGAGTCTTGTCGATTTTAACCATTTTTTTTTTTTTCTTACATATTCATACATCCAGGTACCCAAAGAACCCTTAAAAAATCCCCTCAAAAACGGGGCTAAGATCCATTTCAAACTACTAAACGACATTGAGGGATCGTCGATCTTCCTCAGTGCCGTTTGTATTCCTCCCCCAAGAGCCATCCTAAAAAATAGAAAAAAAAAATAAAAAAGTGATGGAACTTCAACCCCCCCCTACCCCCCAAAAAACCGTAAACTATCATACGGTCCTATTAGATTGCCTGCATGTTTGATTTCCCGCACAGAGATGTTGCTGTTGTCGAACAACGTGCGAGACTACCACTTTGTATCGCAAGGAAAGACCTCGATCCCCGGCCTCGATGACGGCGAGGAACTTCTCGTTACCGATGTAAGTGCATGCCGTGAAGTGAGCTCTGTCCTCCCATTTTTTATATTAACACATTCTTAATAAATGGCGATTAACAGACTCACGCCATTCAAGAGCTCACTTACTCCTGGCGCCTCTTGCCAGGATGTTTCCGTTCTCGTTCCATTCTTCTTTTCTTTTATTCCATATTTTTTTTTTTTTTTTTTTTTTTCTCATCCTGCTGCACCTCTCGCTCTGATACCCGCATTACCAATTTCTCTCTCTCTCTCTCTCTCTCTCTCTATTTCTCTCTTTTTTCTCTCATCTGTCTGTACGTCTACTCTGTTACTTCTCTATCACAATTCCAAGTAGTTGCACCCCTACGCTCCAGTCTGCAAGGTACCAGCTCTGGAAAATGGAACCACGAAACTCTGCCTCTATTTGTCTATCTGTTCGTCAGGCTCTTGCATCTTTTTTTTTTTCTTCTAATTTCGAATCACATCATTCTGTGAAAAGATCGTGATAAATAACGATCACTTCGAGGATAAGAAAGACGCAGGAGCATGACCACTAGTTAATATATTTATGTTAACTCAACTGTCTATAATATTTCTCATTCTTCTTTTCAGCTAATTGTTAATAACTTTTATTCTACTCTATTATCTGTATCTGTTATTTAATACTATATGGTCATTCAAAATCGTAACTAATCAATTTCTTCTCTTATATACTGAACTTAGCCAGCTCAAACCCCGCCTCGATTTCGTTTATCAGTATATATACGCAGCCACGTTGATATATATTATTACCCTTATCTTATTTATTTTTGTGTGTGACTTATTTTTGGAAACAAACAAACAAACAAAACATGAAACAACAACGTGCAGAAATGGCACTGTTGAGCAGCAGGATTGGTGACTACTATTACATTAGTCAGGGTAAGACACGGATACCGGGAGTGAACGACCTCGAAGACATGGAGGCAACGGATGTAAGTCCAGTCAGCCCCCGCAGGGAATGAGGATTTAGTCGTTTCCTCGGACTCTCTTCATCACGGAAAAAATAACGAAATTTTAAATATTTAACTTTTGGATGAAAAAAAATGTGACGAGAGGATCCGAAGATTCGGTCAAATCCTCGGCCCCCATAAAGACCCTCGCACCCCAACCGCTGAGCAACTCACAGCTGCCGCTGTCGGGGTGCGGGGGCTCGGGGGATCGAGAAATTAGAGAGACGAGACCCCGTCCTCCTGTTCCCCGATCAGCATCACGCGCGATAAGGCAATTCCCGATTTAATATTTCTTGCGGAATTAGGGACAAAGATTTAGATCAGGAAAGCAAACAGGCTCATTCACATATATATATATATATATGGTTCCTTTCGTCTTCTCTTACGTTAACTTAAGAGTTAAGACACCCTGGATTGAAGCAATTTTTTTTTTTAAATTTCTCCTATCGTAAAATGACCCACAGAAATCTGTTACTTGTCGGACAACATATACGACTATTACAACGTCTCCCAGGGAAAAATCACCATCCCAAGTATGGACGACGGCGAGGAGTCTACTCTGACCGACGTAAGTCATGTGAAAAAAATCAAAAATCAAAAATCAAAAGAAAAAGAAACGTCATCTATCTTTTTTTTTCCACCCTTTTTTTTTCTCGAACGGTTACACGTGATGACTTGACTTCACGTGATCAAATTACCGAACGAACCCCTTTTATTCATCTACCCATGGAATGATTTACAACCCTTTGAAAAAAAGCATCTTGAATAGAATTCCCGTACGAACAAATTCAACTTATACTTCTCCTGAAATTAGGAACCATGTCAATACATATAGTGTTCCGAGTTTATCATCCCTAATGTCTATCTCGAATCTCAACGGTATGTTGAACGAGTAGATGTAGTACTTTATCCAAATATCGTTACGACTTGAACCCTAATACCGTATACGTATTCAATTCCCACAGTATATAGTGTCTCGAGTCACTGTCAAGTCGCTCGAGAATGTTTTTACCCCGTATATATTGGAGTGTGCCCAAAAAAACAAAAAAACAAAAAAAAAAAAAAAAAAAAGAAGTGAAGGAACCAATCCACGAAATAAATTCGGTTGGTTTCGTCAAACCGAATGAAAAGAGCCAAAAACAAAAAAGAGAGCCTATCGTCGAAAATCTACAATGACGAAATGATAACGAAAGAAAACCAAATAATTTGGAAATCTTCGACAAATTTGAAAAGTGCAACAAAAAAAAAAAAAAAAAAAAAAGACAAACCATATAATGAAGACACTTTATGTTGTACTATGGAGAGAAAAACAAAAAGCTAGGTGCTCTATAGATCCAAACGCTCTAGAGCCACCGAAGCATTGATTGATTCAAAAAAGTAAACCTATCACAAATTTTTATACCCTTTACGTATTTATACCTATGAGCTCAGGATAGAAGCGGCTACCTAACACAAGCTGTGCTTCTGCTTTTGCTCTATGAAATCCGTTGCTTGAAAAACGTGTATCCCTCCAAGCTTGCAGACCGTGCAGTACATACTCGCTTGCTTGGTTAAACTAACACCAAAAAATCTGCGTTTTCTATGTTTTGCTTTGATTAATATTAGATTTATCAAACGAAAATCGCTCTTCGTATAAAGCTTCAAGCTATTATTATAAGCCGGAAGTGGTTCGTTCTGTGATAAATTGGCTATCAAAAAATTGTAAGGATATGATCCTTTCGTATGTAATATAAAAGACTGCGAACTGCTTCCGGTTGAAAATTAAATAGGTAAAATACCGTCGAGTATAAAATTCTTTATTTCCAAAAAAAAAAAAAAAAAAACAGCAAGCTTTCGATGTACTTGGTTTCACCCAAGAAGAAAAGGACAACATCTACAAGATCACTGCCGCTGTTATGCACATGGGTGGTATGAAGTTCAAGCAGAGGGGTCGTGAGGAACAGGCTGAGGCTGACGGTATTGAGGTAAGTCTTCCACCGAAATCAACGTCTGGATGATAATTCGAACGAGAAAGGAATAGTGGAGCATTTGAAAAAAAAAACAAAAACATTTTTCACCGAAAACAGGAAGGTGAACGTGTCGCCAAGCTGTTGGGATGCGATTGCACTGACATGTACAAGAACTTGTTGAAGCCCAGGATCAAGGTCGGTAACGAGTTCGTCACCCAGGGTCGTAACAAGGACCAGGTTGCCTACTCCGTTGGTGCCATGTCTAAGGCCATGTTTGACAGAGTCTTCAAATGGCTGGTCAAGAAGTGTAACGAGACTCTTGACACCAAGCAGAAACGTCAACATTTCATTGGTGTGCTGGATATCGCTGGTTTTGAAATCTTCGACGTAAGTTTACCGCACATTGAAATTGTATCGACGATTTCTTACCTCTGAAAGATCGCGATCAATCGAGTCATGATTTTAAACTATTTTGCCAAACGTGATATTAGAGGTAAGAAATCTGAATACCAAAAAATTCACAGAGAGGCACCTAAGCTGCGCCGAAGACATTTCGATAAAACGATTTTTATTCGATTCATTTGACAAAAGTTAGCTGGAAAATGTCACGCAGGTATATCAGTCGGTGCCTTTCTGATTACCTCACCAAGTTATCCCACACAGGAAAATCGAAATTATTTCATCGTCGATCTGAACGAGGAGCTAGAAGGACGACTAAACGGCTCTTCAGTCCTGAAATATTCCCCGTTCGTAGTTGCCCTTGTTATTTTCCCTCGTTTAAATTCCGCTCGTTTCGTTGCCTATAGTACAACGGGTTCGAGCAGCTCTGTATCAACTTCACCAACGAGAAGCTACAGCAGTTCTTCAACCATCACATGTTCGTACTCGAACAAGAAGAGTACAAGAAAGAAGGAATCGTATGGGCGTTCATTGATTTCGGAATGGATTTGCTCGCCTGTATCGAACTCATTGAAAAGGTAGCCCCGTCTTCGGGGTAGACCCTTTCCTTTCCTAAATCCTGCGGTTCGTGTGCCACCATTTCGTCTCTTCTACATTAGGTGGTCGAGACAACCCCTTCTCCAGAAATACTTCACTCCCCCCCCCCTTGCATTTTGGACCCTTTGAGTTACCCCTTGGAATGAGTTTGTTACCATATCATCGGCTCAACACACACACACACACACACGCGCACTCATCTTCTCTCTTCTCAATTACTCTCGGACGTCGCCTCATGGTTCTCTCCGTTTCCTGTGGGAATCGGGGATCGATATAATATCTTGTTAAGATATGAATATGTGAATTTTGAACTCCAACTGCATGAAAAACCATGAAATCTTATGGTTGACCCTGTGTTTGCCCTTGTTGAATTGTAACAGTTCAACGGCTTTGAGCAACTCTGCATCAACTTCACCAACGAGAAACTTCAACAGTTCTTCAACCATCACATGTTCGTTCTTGAACAAGAAGAATACAAGAGGGAGGGTATCAATTGGGCTTTCATCGATTTTGGAATGGATTTACTTGCCTGTATCGAATTGATTGAGAAGGTTTGTGACTATAGAAACGAACGCGAGACACGGAGTCGATAGGGAATCGATCAGTCGCTGATCATCTGCAATATGTTTACTGCTTGATAGAAAGAATTTTGCCTCGCCTTTGATAAATGTCTCAGTAAATATCCGCTGGCTCGGATTGAGACTGCTGTATACTTTGATCTGTTCCATCTTCATCATTCATACGTTGTGTGTAGTATTCAGTCCCATAGAACCTTGACCCGAAAACTAGCCATGACACATGTTTAATGGCGTATAATAATCTCCTCGAACTTTTAGCGTAGCAGAAATTGAGGACATTTCAAAAATCGGCTAATACTAGCCTCTCGACTCTGCTACGCGACTGTTCTACCCGAAAAGTTCGAACCCTGATAACCCAATCCCCTTTATTCGGAGAAATACCTCGAATATACAATCCATATGAAAATGTTTGGTAATCAAACGGTGAAATACTGAACCGTGAACAGCACCTTTGTTGAAAAGGTTTCCCCTCCCTTGTAGCTCGCATCGTGATTACTTCGACGATGCGATCCACCCTGGTAATTACGTGATATAAAAAGTTGCGAATGCAACATGTGTAGAACACAGAAACACAGATATCCGATTTTTGGTAATCGATAATTACCAAAAGTTAATATGGTACGTCAACGTGCCACATATACTTTTATCCTCCGGCATAAAACAGTCAATTTGACCACTGTCCTGCCTTTGCTCAAACAGTTCAACAGCTTCGAGCAACTGTGCATCAACTTCACCAATGAGAAGCTTCAACAGTTTTTCAACCATCACATGTTTGTACTCGAACAAGAAGAGTACAAACGCGAAGGAATTGATTGGGCTTTCATTGACTTTGGCATGGACCTACTCGCTTGTATCGAACTCATTGAGAAGGTATTAATCAGCGAGTGACTGATTACACCGAGGTCCATTTCAGACGCAGTATCATAATAGCTTCAGCGATTTTTCTACATGCTTGAGTGATCGTATTGTTTTCATGTATTTTTTTTTTTTTTTTTGTTTTTTCACGCGATTGATGTTTTCTTTATCATCATTATCACAAACACCACGAAACACCTTATATTCTGATATTTGCACAGCCTCAGACATTAAAGGAGTAAAGACAGCACGTAAACTGTCCATTCCATTTTCCTAGAATTGAATGCTTGCAGTTTTCTATACATAAATATACATTTTTTTTTTTCTCTTCTATATTTGTTTGCCCAGTCAGACTATAAGAAACCATCATCACATTTCCGTTGAGTCCGTCTAGTCATTTCTCACCATAAATCCATACCACGTCTTCGTTATTGGCATGAAGTTTTGCCTCCTATTGATTTTAAAGAGAATTATTAGGTCTCATAGTCGAACAATTCGGAGTCTGGAGTTCCAGGAGCAGGATCTACGCCTTAAGATATTATCGGTACGTCCCGGGTGGCAAGGTGTACGAAATTCCCATCACCACGGGTTCCTGCCACCTGGTAAAACCCCCATCGCTCGAGAGGAGCTTACGTCCTCTTTGTACATGTCCTTGTTTTGTATTTGTCTATCTATACCTCAATTCCCGTTTTCTTATTCCATTATTTATGCGATGTGAATTTACCCCCCAAACGGCACTTATTGGTGACCGTTCTCTCAATTCGGTGATACCGGATCCCATTAACCGAATACACCTCATCATTGTAGGTGCTAAATCCAACCCTAGCTCTCATGGTCGTCCAGACAAAAACTTTAAAGTTGGGCGACACAATTTATGAAAATAGTGTTCTTTTTACCCCCCGGTCTGGTTAAACGGCATGCTACCCTGGCATAAACAGTACTTTTGACCACTGTCTTGCCTTTTCTGTGTCCCCCGTACAGTTCAACAGTTTCGAGCAACTCTGCATCAACTTTACGAACGAGAAGCTCCAGCAATTCTTCAACCACCACATGTTCATCCTAGAACAGGAGGAATACAAACGAGAGGGAATTGAATGGACCTTCATCGATTTTGGCATGGATCTTCAACAGACCATTGATCTTATTGAGAAGGTACTGGGGTTGAGACGGGAAATACCCAGAAAGGGTCGCTACCCAGGACCGCTCGGCATGTTCTTACTATGACTGAACATTGTGTTTCGCTGTTGTTGTTTTTATCCTCGCCACGTTATTCCAGGGAATTTTTTTTCACCACCTTCACCAGCACCAGCACCAGCACCAGCACCAGGAGCAGAACTACTTTAGAGGGAGAGACGGAGTCGTTGCTGGTTGAACTGGACTTGTTTTAAATTCATGCAGACATGAACGATGATGATGATGATTTACAGTCAGGAACCAGCAGCTGGCACTGTCTCTCCCTGCCACTTTCTCTCTATCTGCCTTCAAACCTGATCGATTTTTCCCTTTATCTGTTGTTTCACCTCTTTGTCGTACCTCTATGTGTTCCGTGTGTTTGTTTGCATTCACGTATCCTCCTCGATCCGGAAACCACATAAACGACGCCCTGGACCGGTTGATGGGATTAGTTTAACAGCTTTAATCAGCTCTGTATCAACTTTACGAACGAAAAACTTCAGCAGTACTTCAATCATCATATGTTCATACTGGAGCAAGAAGAGTATGAGAGAGAGGGTATACCATGGACGTTTATTGATTTTGGTATGGATTTGCAGTCGACGATCGACCTGATCGAAAAGGTAGAGCTTCGAAAGATATTAACAAACCGCAGCACGTGAATTGTCGTCTTTTTTTTTCCATAACATCGCCAGTTGTTCAGCTTGCCATTTCATACTCCGTCCTCGTGTGTATTATATTTTTACTTTTACCTGAATCGTAGAAAAACAAAAATCACTCTATTTTTTTTTTTTCTTCTCTTTATTAGTTAATACCACCTGCCTGATAGTAGTTTTTACAAATTTGAAAATTTATTCACACAGAAAGCAGTAATAATCAGCAGTAACAGCGAATAATGGGATTTCAGTTGTAGTAGCGGTAACGAGTAATCGAATTTAGTATAACGTCAAAAAAATATGTTTGCGTTTTTTTTTTTTTTTTCATTAAAAATTAAACAGATAACTACAAACGAATCATTCGTCCATAGAGAAAATATTCACCGTGAATAGTAGAGTCAGATTATAATTTTTGTAACGAAAATTGTAGATTTATTAATCGTTAGTTTATTAATAAAGAAAAAAAAAAAAAAAAAAAGAAATATATACACATTTATAATCTGGTATAGGTAGCTTCCTGTAAATTTATTGCCTTGTCTAACTGGAGCTAACAATAACAGATTATGTTGTTGCACTAAATGATAAGCAAAGATTAGATTGTCAGGAAAAAAGAGAAGCAGAACTGAGATTTTTTTTTTAGATTATTTTCGGTGGAAAGAATTATTTTCGTTCGTTGGGATAAATTTTGGGAAAATCTTAGATACAGAGAAAGAAAGGACTCAGGCACTAGGCAAAATCGCGGAGTAAATTATAGGACCCGAAATAACGGTGGATATTTTTCCCTGAAAATTTAGCCCATGGGTATCTTGTCCATCCTTGAGGAAGAGTCTATGTTCCCGAAAGCCACCGACAAGACTTTCGAGGAGAAGTTGAACAACAACCATCTTGGCAAGAGCCCTAACTTCTTGAAGCCAAAACCACCAAAGCCCGGCCAACAGGCTGCTCACTTTGCGATTGGTCATTACGCCGGAAACGTTAGTATAACATAAAACACTTATTTATTTATTCATTTTTTTTTTCTTTCAAATCGTTATGAAGAATATAACGATAAATATAAGGAAAGGGATAAATAACCATATTAAACGAAATCCTCAGGTACCCTACAACATCACCGGATGGTTGGAGAAGAACAAGGACCCGTTGAACGACTCTGTTGTTGACCAGTTCAAAAAATCAACGAACAAATTGCTCGTAGAAATCTTCGCTGATCATCCAGGTCAGTCTGGTGGTGGTGATGCCGGTGGCGGTGGCGGCAAGGGAGGTCGTGGTAAGAAGGGTGGTGGTTTCTCTACCGTCTCTTCATCCTACAAGGAGCAATTGAACAATCTTATGACCACTCTGAGGGCCACTCAACCTCATTTTGTTCGTTGCATCATCCCCAACGAATTGAAACAGCCTGGTCTAATTGACTCACATCTAGTAATGCACCAGCTCACCTGTAACGGTGTACTTGAAGGAATCCGTATTTGCCGTAAAGGTTTCCCCAACAGGATGGTCTACCCTGACTTCAAGCTCCGGTAAGTCACTCAGACATGGTCTCAAGTTCTTCGTATATAAAATTTATTACCTCGGATATAAATAAGTATACATATTATGAACATTCGTTGCGGTATTATATCCAATCCAAAGTTTTATCATCTTGAAAATAACGGAATTTTTTTCGTTGAAAAAAAAAAAAAAAAAAAAAAAAAAAAAACAGCTACATGATCCTAGCGCCAGCCATCATGACTAATGAGAAGGACCCCAAGGTCGCAGCAGCAAAGTGCTTCGAATCGATCTCTCTAGATCCTGACAGCTACCGAATCGGTCATACTAAGGCTAGTTTAGTTTCAAACCCCATTATTCGTAGGTTGAAGTTTACAGACCCTTGTTTAGTAGATATTCGTGCGTTTTTTTACTCCGCCCTTGAACCACGAGTGACCCTATACCGTTGTGACCCCTTGGAAAGTATACAATGATTAAATTTTCATTTTCAAAGGTCAAAATTTCCCCTGATGACTTTTCCTGATGAATTTCGCCCCGAATCAAGTAGTCTCACGATTTTTGCCCGACCTCGTGTACAACCCCTTGTAGATTTTTTGTCGGACAAGCGGTTTTTCCAGGATTAAAGGACGCGACGATAAGGCGAGCTGCCGATCTTATACGATCTTCCGAGACCTCGATATCTCCGAGTTTTATAAATGATAATATAATTAATCGTCACAAATCCGTTTAGAACTAATATTTTTTACCCATTTGCCTGCCACCTCTCGTCCAATAGATACAAAATCCTGGCCCCTGCTGCCGTCGACGCTGCTGCTTCAGACCCGAAGAAGGCTGCCGAAGCTGTTCTCGATGCGTCAGGTTTAGATGCCGATCAATACCGTCTGGGACACACCAAGGCACGTCTAAAAAGACGATGTTTTAATTTCCTCTAGTTTTATTCTTTTTTTTTTTTTTTTGTTCTCGTTTTTATTTGTCGTCTGATAATATCGTGTGTCCTCTTATATATATAACTTACATTCTTCATATATCCTATGGAGAAATTTTTCACATTTAAATAACACCATGCACAGAGAGAGCAGAGATCAGCGGGCCGAAATACACCCAGCCGAAATTACTTCACTCGATCTATTTTCCACATGTTTACTGTCTAACAACAACGAACCTTTATAATGCGATAATATTGATCAGCGAGGAATCAGCGAGGTGGTGAATCGCCTTTTTTGGAACGAAATTGCACCTTGCTGGTACCTTTTTGCTGCTTTTATGAATCAAAGGGACGCAGAGATCTCGATTCTTCGTTCTTTCATATACCTTGGCTAACAAATTTGGCGAACGGTTCGCCGGGTGTCCTTATCAAATACAGAGAGGATATTCCGGTAAACTATAATCACCAATACCAATGCGTGTGCAATATACCTACTATGTCGTATATTTAAGACTTATGATCTTATACATACCTATATACACGTATGGAACGATCGTTTTCTTTCACTATATTTATCAGCTATATATGTATGGAATTTGATTTCTCCGTATCTAACAAAATACTTTCGATATTGTGTGCCCTGGTGAAACGCAGATACAAAATTCTGTGCGCTCATCTTATCAAAGAACCTTGCGAGCCGAAAAAGGCCGCGGAAATCATCCTGGAGAATATCAACCTGGAACCTGACCAGTACCGCATGGGTCATACCAAGGTATCAAATCCTTAGGACCGTTGCGATACTGTCATAACACTGCATCCCTTAATATATCATGTGAACTTTGTATTCCTTATAGCTGTGCTTTGTGGTTCTAATTCAATTTTCTTCGTTTTTTTTTTTTTTCTTTTTTCTTCTTCTTTTAGAATTTCTAACTATTCCAGGAACCGCAGCTAACTTATAATAATACTGATTTTAGAACGATCTATGACCTCTCGGAAGTTATGTTGTATATTCAGTTTACAAAAAAAGAAAAAAAAAAAAAAAAAAAACCGAGAAAAATAAGAAACAATTTCGTGAGAATAATACAAACAATATATTCTTGGATTTTTATTTTTTTTTTTACCTATTTTCAAAGAAGAAAAATAATGTAAATTTACAAACCCAAGTCCAAGAAATGTATCTTTATTTTTTATCATTTTTTTTTTTTTTTTTTTTTTTTTTTTTTTTCGAATAAATAATGATTTTGTTGAGAAAAAAGTGTTTTAAAGCAAAGGCTTTTTTAGATTCGTTGGTGAAACAGAAACAGAAACAGAAATGTGTGTATATTTGTAACTTACCGAGCAGATAAACCCGCAACTAAAAATAACACGCTGGAATGAAAACTAATTTGAACGAGTTTTAAGCTGCGATCGAGTTCTTTCGAGACTATACGAATACCCCAACAGTCCGTAGAATTCGATGGTGTTAATTCTCGTCCTGTGCTTTAATAAAATGAGTATAAAAAAAAAAAAAAAAAAAAAAATATCAATCAATTGCTAAAAATGAAAGAAACATGTTTCTAATTTTACGTCTTTTCTTTTTTCTTTTTTTTTTCTCTTCATCTTCTTATACTCTTCGAAAACGAAAATCGTCGTATACAGGTGTTCTTCCGTGCCGGAGTCTTGGGTCAGATGGAAGAGTACCGTGACGAACGTCTCAGCAAAATTGTATCATGGATGCAAGCCTTCGTCAGGGGATACCTCACTCGTAAAGAGTACAAGAAATTACAAGAACAACGTCTTGCCCTACAAGTCGTACAACGCAATCTTCGCAAGTACCTTAAGCTCCGTACCTGGCCATGGTGGAAGCTTTGGCAGAAGGTCAAGCCCCTTCTTAACGCAAGTCGTATCGAGGACGAGCTCGCCGTAAGTATCCTCATTTCATTAGTTTAGTTTATTATTTTATTATCCTGCCATTTTGTATTAAAAGGTATAACGACTATATAGGTATGTCCGCGATTTATATAGGTACATATAAATGTATAGGTATATAGCCATTCCCTAAACCAGCTGTACCTAAACATAGAAAATGAATAATATCGTTCTGCAGAGTCTGCGGTTTATCTCCTCGATCACTCATCCATGATTCAGCAGCTATGCTATGCTATGCTATGCTATTAGCGCGTGCTTTTCATAGTTTATTTTTTTATAAACAAACTATTACACCTACCTAGTATATACCAAATCGTATATTTCTACGCCTCTGCAGCAGCAGAATTTAAAACGCGAGCTGTTATCCCTCGAGGATTCCTTATATCCGCGACGCATGAGTTTTCATCCGGGCGATTCATTATATATTTCTTTTTCTTTTCGTCTCTCTCTCTCTCTCTCTCTCTCTCTCTCTCTTTCTCTCTCTCTCTTTTCTAAAATTATTCGCAGACGAGATTTTTCGGAGTTTTCGTATTATTCGCGGCATACGATCGCGCTTAAACGATCGGATCGGGCTAAGCTAAGCTATGCCCGAGGCTGGAGCTGCCTTCTGGAGCAACGAATAATTTATTTTTAGCCATCCATATTTCCCACTCCAATACAGGGTCGCCCCTACTCCAGCATGGCATATGCATTGGTTATAAATATTTTTATGAAAACGTCTCATCTTCAACGCTGGCTGCTGTAACGCGATTTCACCAGAGGGGGGTAAAACGGGCGATGGATGGAACGTATACGATGGGGTAGAGAAGAGGGGACTTTGCCTCTCTGCCAACCCACGCAGGTTCAGATTTTTGGTAGAAAAGTTCAGACTCGCGGAAATTCGGTCCAGTTCAGAACGCGATCGCGAGTTCACCCCCTGTACAACAGCAGCGAGGGACGCGAATTGATATCGGACTAACGATATTAATTATTAATCGAGTGCAGTTATTCCATTTAGCGAACTTATATATAACTTATTCGGTTTTTATTATACCTAAACGAATTGAATATATATATAAACGAAACTCAATCGCTATCCCTCGCCCTTATCATAATTAAATTCATCCCCGAAGTCTAGGTTTACAAAACGCAGGGTATCCGCGATCCTAAGCTCTGAATATCTATCTGAATACGATTCGACCCTAGACTAGACATATAGTGCGACACGAAACTCTGATAAGAGACAAATATATATCGAAAGGCTTGATTTTTAAAACAAAATGTCAGACACCGCGGTCATCGAGGCCGTCAAATCCTCACTTATGAACGGTGACGGTGACAATATCGAATTGTCTTTACAGAAATGGGAAGAGAAGGCGTTGAAGGCTCAGGAAGCATTCGAAAGGGAAGAAAAAGCCCGCAAAGAACTCGAAGCCCTAAACAGCAAACTTCTCAGCGAGAAGACCGATCTTCTTCGTCAACTCGAGGGAGAGAAGGGATCCCTATCAGATTTCCAGGAGAAATCCATCAAGCTCGCAGCCCAGAAGGTCGACCTCGAGTCTCAGCTCCAAGTGAGTAGATATATACTTTCATTAATTGATAACGGAATGATTTTTGAACCTGTTGTAAAAAAAAAAAAAAAAATCACCAGGAACTTTCATTCCCCGGTCATGTTCAAACTTTGTCATTTTCCGATTTCTATAATATACCGTCGGTATTAATTCCGCAAGACCGGAAACGCGATTAAATATATATATATATATTTATGGGTCTAAAATTACGCGAGAATTTTTTTACGACCGAAACGCGAACCCGACACTCGATATGGCCCGGACTCCAGTGAATTAAAAAAAAAAAAAAAAAGTAATCCTCCGAGTATTAGTCACGAGTTTGAAAATATTTTAAAAGTAAGTGAAAATAGCTCTGTACACGTATACACGTACTGCATATATACCTACACAGTACACATAGACCTATCATGTTTTTATAGCGCGGAAAGAAATCTGTAAGGAAATAAATAACTACTCGGTACGTTACTCAGAGTCTAAAGTTGCCAAATTCCGCCCCGTATACTTACATATAGGTACAGCAACGCAGCACCAGCAGCTGGTAGTACGTCTAAAATTAATAAGAAAAAAAAAAAAAAAAAAAAATGAAAGATTACTTGAACAAACTCCAAATTTTAATACGCAGGTATTCGGTTGGGAAATTTGGCATTAGCTTATTAGCTTGATAAAGAGGGTGTATAATTTGTCAGTAACCCTATTGAGGAAGTTGACTGGAAACCGGAGACTATATTAAAATATGAGGTATTTTATTTTCTAATATTTTGGCAATTGCTGTTGCCAGTGAGATATTTTAACAGCCTATTAAAAGCTAAGAGCCCCCTCTTACGTCTATAAATTAAACCCAGGGCGTTATCAGAGTGGCCCACTTAAGTCCAGCTGTGGAAAACTCGATTTATGTATCCTGCACGCATTACATAGTATGGTTTAAAAACGGGAGTCCCCCGGCGCGAGTAGCAGATCAAGATCATCGGTATAAGTGGTATATAGGAATGGTACTTTACACCAAGGAAAATCATCGAATGGCTGCAAGCCTGCCGAGTTACCTCAAGTAAACGAAACCATTTACGGCAAGGAGCGGACCAACGCGGGGGTAAAAGGTGCGGTTTTAAGCGGTATGAGGATGAGGAGGATGAGGAGGAGAAGGAAGAGGAGGAGGAGGAGGAGGTCGTGGTCTAAATATAATCTCCCTAGATTCCAGGTTATTAAACGTAGGCGTTGCCCCTCTCTCTCCAGCTCTTGTGCCGAAAAAGTTATACAGCCAACGCAGAATATAGGGCCAGAGGAAACAGGTGAAGCGTATTTATATTAGACTTCCGTGCGTCATGCGGCCTCGCACGTAATCGACCGTGGGACATACTAGAGTCATCCCAATTTATTTTTTCTTACTCTGGCTTATGGACTAATCAGTCATCTCTTGCCCCGACCCCTTGGCACCTGTTAGATACTTTTTAAACGCTGGGTAGGCAATCAACAAACGATTAGAAGCTCACTCCGGTCTATGGTGATCGATTAAAGCAATTGGCAGACCACCAAGCGGTCGATTAGTATCATCTTATGATTTGACGGGGTCCATCAACGGTTTGTTAACATTTGGTTTATTGCTGTTATCCCAATAGGACATCGCCGACAGACTCGTCCAGGAAGAGGAAGCCAGGAACGCTGTATTCCAGAGCAAGAAGAAGCTCGACCAGGAAGTCGCCGGCTTGAAGAAAGACGTCGAAGACTTGGAATTGGCTATCCAAAAATCCGACCAAGACAAAGCCACCAAAGATCACCAGATCCGCAACCTGAACGACGAGATCGCCCACCAGGATGAACTCATCAACAAACTCAACAAGGAGAAGAAGAACCAAGGCGAAGTCAACCAGAAGACTGCTGAGGAACTTCAGGCTGCTGAAGACAAGGTCAACCACCTCAACAAGGTCAAGGCTAAGCTTGAACAGACCCTTGATGAACTCGAGGACTCGCTTGAACGCGAGAAGAAACTCCGGTAAGTAAATTAAACGCATTTATCTATACGGATCATGCATGCAGCGATGTCACGGATTTTACAACGAACATTTTCGCTCGCGATTCCAGCGGTGACGTAGAGAAGAGCAAGAGGAAGACTGAGGGTGACCTCAAACTTACCCAGGAGGCTGTCGCCGATCTTGAAAGGAACAAGAAGGAACTTGAACAGACCATCCAGCGCAAGGACAAGGAACTTTCATCCCTTACTGCCAAACTTGAGGACGAACAGTCCCTTGTCGGCAAGCTCCAGAAACAGATCAAGGAGCTCCAGGCCCGCATCGAGGAGCTCGAAGAAGAGGTGTGTGAGCTCTTCGGGGGTTTTATTACACGGCTTTTCTTCCGATTTCAGGACTAAATTCCGATTTTTTTTTTCTTCTTCGCAGGTCGAGGCTGAGCGACAGGCTCGCGCCAAGGCTGAGAAGCAACGCAGCGACTTGGCCCGCGAGCTTGAAGAGCTTGGCGAGCGCCTTGAGGAGGCTGGTGGTGCCACTTCCGCCCAGATCGAGCTCAACAAGAAACGTGAAGCCGAGCTGAGCAAACTCCGCAGGGATCTTGAAGAGGCCAACATCCAGCACGAGGGATCTTTGGCCAACCTTCGCAAGAAGCACAACGATGCTGTCGCTGAAATGGGCGAGCAGATCGATACCCTCAACAAGCTCAAGGCTAGGTGAGTGAGGAAATAGGACAGACCATATAAATTCAGCAACGCGAATTCAATCGAACTTATGGGATTCACGGGGGGGGGGGGGGGGGGGGGGGGGGATGGATTAGATATGGGCTAGAAGGAATCAGGGAATAGGTATAACTTGTGTTGATCATTTTTGAATAGGGCCGAAAAGGGCAAACATGATATCCACGCAGAATTGAACAACAGTCGTGCGGCCATCGATCAAGTAGCAAGGGAAAAGGTAGAAATGAAATCCCCGAGCCTTGAGCAACGTTTGTTTTTTTAATGTCAGCATGGAAGATGAAATGTCCTAATTTTTTAGCGTTAGTCAAGTCCGCCAGGTCATCAGTTCCGGAACATTGAGTCAATAACTTTCCAGTTTTCGCATCCAAAGCCCCGATGTCTGAATGTTACCAATATTTAAACCACGATTTTCATTCCGTCCAGGGTCTTGTTCGTTCTCTTTCCGTGAACACTTACCATTTCCATGTTACCATTTCCAACAGGGCCGAGAAAGAAAAGGTCCAGTACTTCAGCGAGCTTAACGACCTTCGCGGTGGAGTAGACCATCTCACCAACGAGAAGGTAATCATCGATAAAACTGGAACATCGTATCCCAAATTGCAACTAACGCTTTCAGGCTAACTCGCATTTTAGGAAACTGCAACGGACCATCACGGAACATCACACATCGGCGAATTATGTTCATTATGTGATGTGACGTGAGCCCAGAAACGCTTGCTGCTTTTTCAATATCGTGAATATCTTATTCATAATTCGCTGAAGCATTAGTCAGGGACGTGGAACTGTTCGTTTGCATGATGATAACTTCCAACTTCAGTCTCAGGCTTACTTCGGCGAATCGTGATCCCTGACACCGAAGTTCGCGGGTTTTAATCCTGTTTATTTATTTTCTGACAGGCTGCCCAAGAGAAGATCGCCAAGCAACTCCAACACCAGCTCAACGAGACCCAAGGCAAACTTGAAGAGACGAACCGCACCCTCAACGACTTTGACGCCGCAAAGAAGAAGCTGTCGATCGAAAACAGCGACCTTCTCCGCCAGTTGGAAGAGGCCGAATCCCAGGTCAGCCAGCTTTCAAAGATCAAGATCTCCCTCACCACCCAACTCGAGGACACCAAGAGATTGGCCGACGAGGAAGGCCGCGAGCGTGCAACTCTTCTTGGAAAGTTCCGCAACTTGGAACACGACTTGGACAACATCCGCGAACAGGTGGAAGAGGAGGCAGAAGGCAAGGCCGACATCCAGAGGCAGTTGAGCAAGGCAAATGCCGAGGCACAATTGTGGCGTACAAAGTACGAGTCCGAGGGTGTTGCCAGAGCCGAAGAGCTCGAGGAAGCTAAGCGCAAGCTACAGTGTCGTCTTGCCGAGGCTGAAGAGACCATCGAGTCTCTTAACCAGAAGGTTATCGCTCTTGAAAAGACGAAGCAACGTCTTGCCACCGAAGTCGAGGACCTCCAGCTCGAGGTCGACCGTGCTACGTCTATCGCAAACGCTGCAGAGAAGAAGCAGAAGGCATTCGACAAGATCATTGGCGAATGGAAACTCAAGGTCGACGATTTGGCTGCTGAACTTGACGCCAGCCAAAAGGAGTGCCGCAACTACAGCACGGAACTGTTCAGGCTCAAGGGTGCCTACGAAGAAGGCCAGGAACAACTCGAAGCCGTACGTCGCGAGAACAAGAACCTCGCCGACGAGGTCAAGGACCTTTTGGACCAGATTGGAGAGGGAGGTCGCAACATCCACGAGATCGAGAAGGCCAGGAAGCGCCTGGAGGCTGAGAAGGACGAGCTTCAAGCCGCCCTTGAGGAGGCAGAAGCTGCCCTCGAACAGGAAGAGAACAAGGTGCTTCGCAGCCAGCTTGAGCTCAGCCAGGTCAGACAGGAGATCGATCGCCGCATCCAGGAGAAGGAAGAGGAGTTCGAAAACACCAGAAAGAACCACCAGCGCGCATTGGACTCAATGCAAGCTTCCCTCGAGGCTGAAGCCAAGGGTAAGGCTGAGGCGCTTCGCATGAAGAAGAAGCTTGAGGCTGACATTAACGAGCTTGAAATCGCCCTCGACCATGCCAACAAGGCCAATGCTGAGGCCCAGAAGAACATCAAGAGATACCAACAGCAGCTCAAGGACGTACAGACCGCCCTTGAGGAGGAACAACGCGCCCGTGACGACGCGAGGGAACTTCTTGGAATTTCTGAACGTCGTGCTAATGCCCTACAAAACGAACTCGAGGAGAGCCGTACTCTCCTTGAACAGGCAGACCGTGGACGTCGCCAGGCTGAACAAGAACTTGGAGACGCTCATGAACAACTCAACGAAATCAGCGCACAGAATGCATCGATTTCGGCCGCCAAGAGGAAACTCGAGAGCGAACTTCAGACCCTTCACGTGAGTTTTCTCTTTTTCTTTTTCACTTGCTCTTCCAGGAAAATGACTCTCGCCAATTTCGAAGAGCGTAAACTCTTGAATTTCGATCTATCTTGTGTTATTTCCCGCAGTCCGACCTTGACGAGCTTTTGAACGAGGCTAAGAACTCCGAGGAGAAGGCTAAGAAGGCAATGGTTGACGCTGCAAGACTAGCTGACGAACTTAGGGCCGAACAAGACCACGCTCAGACCCAGGAGAAACTCCGCAAGGCACTCGAGACCCAGATCAAGGAACTCCAAGTCCGTCTTGACGAGGCTGAAGCCAACGCTCTCAAGGGAGGAAAGAAGGCCATTCAGAAACTTGAACAACGAGTCCGCGAACTTGAGAATGAACTTGACGGTGAACAGAGGAGGCACGCCGACGCCCAGAAGAACCTCCGCAAGTCCGAGCGCCGCATTAAGGAATTGAGCTTCCAGGTGAGTTTCCTCTTTCTCTTTTTTGATTATTTAATGAATTTGTTCAAACAAGTTTGTTCTTTATCTGTTTTTTTTTTTTTCCATCAGGCTGATGAGGACCGCAAGAACCACGAGCGCATGCAAGACCTTGTCGACAAACTGCAGCAGAAGATCAAGACCTACAAGAGGCAGATTGAGGAAGCAGAGGAAATCGCTGCCCTTAATCTCGCCAAGTTCCGCAAGGCACAACAGGAACTTGAGGAAGCCGAGGAGAGGGCAGACCTCGCCGAGCAGGCCATCGCAAAGTTCCGTACCAAGGGACGTGGAGGAAGTGCTGCACGTGGTCTCAGCCCAGCGGTAAGAATAAAAAAAAAATTATAATAAATTTTCATTACAGTTATCGTGAGAAAAGAAAAAAAAAAAAAAAAAAAAAAAGAAAGAAATTAGAATCGTTTGAATTCGAGACGAAGAAGAAAATGAAACGAATTATTCCCTTCTCTATATGCCCAAATTTAGCCCCAGAAGGGTCGCAAGTTAGCAGCCCTGGAGTAGCCAGTCGTCGCTACCCCCGTAAGTCCGAAAGACCCAAATGTGTGCAGCGTGATATTCCGTGCCCATAATGATTTTTTTTTTTTTTTTTATTCAAAATCAATTTTTTCGTTTATTTAACCCGAAATAAAATAATTATACGCCGTTATAATATGACGTATTGATTTACACATCTCACATCAAAATCAGCAGCCCCTATATTACGGCAAAGAATTATTTTAAAATTTTTTCATGAGATCAGAAGAAACAAAAAAAAAAAAAAAAAAAACGAAAAGAAACACATAAATATCGACAAAAAGCACATCACAGCGTGTTTTATTGCTATTCGTGTTCGTGACGAGTGTATTTATATAACGCTATACCTACACCGATGCTAAAGCAATATTAATTATCATAATATCGTTCTCGTATAATATTGCCTGAAGCAATTAAGATTCATTATACTATACTATACTGTGGATCGCGAGACTATAATATATGACTAGTTAATTAATTCATATCGCAATTAATAGCTATATTAAAACCATATTATATTATATTGATGATTATTACGAACAACGTTAATATAATATAGAAAAAAAAATATATATATATAAAAATAAAAAAAGAACAGCTCCCAATTAATATTTAATCAATTATTATGTCTAATATGTTTATATAATTAGATATTTAGATATATTATATAGTATAGAAACGTGGGTGAAAAAAGAAGAAAAATCGTTCAGACTGATAATTATGTTCATTGATTAATTAATTTATTAATTAATTTATTTATTTAATAATTTACTAATTTTTGTTTATTTTTTTCTATTTATTGTTTACAGCCACACAGACCCATACAGCGACCCTTGTTCGACGGTTCTGCGTTCCCGCCACGCTTCGACCTCCAGCCCGATCACGGTGATTTTTAAGCCAAACACAAGAGATCCAATTGAAAAATAAAAAAAATAAAAAGTAAAAACAGAAAAGAAGAAAAGGAAAAACAACAACAAATAATAATAATTTTCCCCCTCGCGAAAAAAGAAAAAAAAATGAAAAAAAAAAATCATGAGAATATACCGCCGTCCTTCTCTCTATCTCTATCTTTCTCTTTCTCTTTCTCTTTCTTTTAATTCTATATCTCATAAACGAAAGAACCATACTATCTATTTAATATCTATAATATCTCTATAGCTGTTTATCTTACGTTAATATATGATAATAATGAAACATTCATCGACGATTATTAGTCGAAAAAGGAAACAAAAAAGAAGAAAAAAAAAAAAAAAGTAACGAATACCAAGAAGACATCGGGATAAGAAGATCAAAATCCTGTATATATATTCTACGTTTGAATGAATATAAATATAAAAATGAAATATATTAATATATTATTGTCACTGTGGAAAAATATATCGGTTACACACACACACACACACACACTCATATGTCCGCAGTGTTTATATTAACGTTAATTATATATATATATATATACCTAATATATATATATATGTATATATATACGAAGCTGGGATTTATCGAAGGATTATAGAGAAAGTTTATAATATATAGAACAGAATATAATATAATATAATATATATATATATATATATATATATATTTTTTATATATATACACATACATATATTATAAATAATATTATGGGCTAGAAAACGAATAGAAGAACGCAAGGATAGAAACAAACATACAAACAAAAAATATAAACCAACAAAAAAAAAAAAAAAAAAAAAAAACAGCTAATAATACTATTTATCCTATAATAAAGTAATTTAATTTATAAAACGAAATATGTATTTATTAATATAAATAAGCAAATAAATGAAGATAAGAACTGAATCGATACGAAGTGAAGAAAAAAAAAAAAAAAAAAAAAAAAAAAAGAAAAAAAACCGAAACCTTATACCTATATAATACATTAATATTACGTTTATCAGGAATCATTTAATTATGTAGATGTCTTCTTGCGTGAAATCATATTTATTATACTAGCGAGATATACACGAGCGGCTGAGGCGGGACTTAATTCATTAATTAAATATATTCATCTCACTTAAATAAACGCGCGCGCGTACGTATACATATATAATAGTATATATATGTATATACCGCATATACACGCGCGTACTACCATACGACTCACCGCGCATTATACACAATTTTCTAATAAAAACTATATAAGGTAATATGAAGAAAATCGCCATTGTCTAATGAACACGTTATGTCAATTATATTGTATTATATTATAAAGTGATAATAATAATTACTAAAAATATATATCAACGAATCTTCTGATTACCTCGATCTACTCCATATATTATACCTTATAAGTTATATAATATATCTTATCGTTATCTTTCGAATGTAAACAAATTTTGTTCATCACCGCGCGCGAGTGCGAAATACATCATTTTGCATTACGAGATTGAGATTATAGCTACGTAAAAGCTCGGGATTCGATCGTAAATCGCCAGTAAAATTCCATAATAATATCATTTTAGAGCCAAGACTATAAATACGTTTTAGCAGCTCTTATGTCATAGGCGAAAGTAAACACTATGGAAGAATTATCAGTGGGTAAAAAATGTTGCGCAAATCTTTATTAAATTATTCTACATGCAAGCATGATTTAAGAGTACAGGGTTGAATGAGAATTAAAAATTCGCCGCAAAGAATTTTGATCATCATCTAATATTCGGAGTTTTTTTCGGTTCGGTGTGTTTCAATTGTGCGAATTGACCCTTGATCAGTTTCCACTGAGTCCAAAGTTCGGTGTTAACGTTGAACTCCTTACAGGTTTCATTGAAAGCCGGTTCGCAGAGGTAAAGGTAGGCATGGTCTACGGTAGGGAGAAGATGGTGCAGAGCATGATGCCCGAAATTGGTCAGTACGAGGAAAAGAGACTTCTCAATTTCCACGCGATCACGGACAGCGTCCAGCTGGGAAAGACCCCAGTCAGTATCCTCACGACGGACATCTCCGTCGTGATAAATGTCCGGGTGATGATGAGCGGCGTTCAAACCGACCATTGTGAAATAGAAACTGCTCAAAGCGGTAATCTTCAGCCATGTAACTATGGCAGTGGCTGGAGGTGAAGCGAAACACATTAAAGTCGGGATCAGGAATGGTACCAGATCTCGGAATTCAGGGCGACGAAACTCGCAGAAAACGCTGTAAAACCTGTCGATGTAGAGAAAAGATATCATATTAATGGAACAGGTGAATAAGTTTACTATAGCCTTTGCGAATGCCATTTTTCAATCGACGAAGAAAGTTAAACCCACCTTCTGATACCAGTGAAGAAAAATGCCGTTGCGTAAACCGCGGGGAAATAAAGCCAGGATATAAATCTTGGGATTATTCCTTTGTCTTTCTGAGGTAGATATTGGAATAAGGGTTCAACCACGGTAATCTCAAGGTCTAAAAGCGTGTTGGGAAATAGATGGTGACTGAGAGCGTGGGTGATACGCCATTCCTTCGAGGACATGAGGTTTATATCGATGTAGTACATACGGAAGGTGTCCCTTTGATGTATGAAATTGTGAGACGATATCAGTGTCCACGTTAAGAAGATCGCTGAGAAAGAAGAGAGCAATGAGACCGAAGGGATCGTACCGAAGGACGAGAAACTCCTACACGCAAAAAAAAAAGTGCTTACAAATTTACTATGTGAGCAGTAAATATAGGGACAGCACTTTTTTGCAGTAGAAATTATCACAATTGCAGTATTGGGTACATTGGAGCAGGTGGCCTTCAATGTCTACATGAGTGAATGTCACCACAATTGTGATAATTTCTACTGCAAAAAAGTGCTGTCCCTATATTTACTGCCCACATAGTAAATTTGACAGCACTTTTTTTTTTTGCGTGTAGGGACTCACCGCTTCCCACGATCGCGATCCAAGATTGCGTGGCTGAAGCCGTCCAACAAAGAGCCAACGTCATGACTACGAAAGAGTCTACTATCAGATTCGTGGTCCTCGAGGATCTGTGAAAGTCGACATCTTTTAGAGCTTCTCTAACACGAGCCTTGAACTTCCGATAGAAGCCATCGGGCTTGAAGGTAAAAGGACAGGCCCTTGGCCCAACGGCGTCCCGGACGTAAAATTTTGGCAGCAGACGTTCAGCGACCAGGTTGATATGGTGCGCCTGTTCCGGAGGATAAATACCGTTCAGTTTGTCGTTAGAGTCGTTTCAAACGGGCCAAAAAATTAAGAGAAAGTTGCACTCAGAAAAATAACAACCAAAATTTGGTTATTATATGCACAATCACATTTTTGTTCAGTCAATCAAATTTTTTGTTCAGTCAACCAAAAATTTCGTTGGGATAACCAAAATTTTGTTGGGAAAACCAAATTTTTGTTGGGACAGCCAAAATTTTGGCTATTCCAACAAAATTTTTGGTTGACTGAACAAAAAATGTGATTGTGCACATAATAACCCAAATTTTGGTTGTGTCAACAAGACTTTTTTCTTAGTGTGAAAAGTACCTCGAAAGCTTCCGTGATATCGGTTCCCTTGGTTAGCGTGATCCACTCATCACCACCAGGATGCTTCTCCACCCAGTCGTTGAGGTCGTAAAGCTTGTCGCCGACCCGCCATAGTCCTTCTGCCCCATCGTCCTGGCGTTTTCCATTCAGCCAACTTGCTCCAGTTTTGAAACCCCCTGCGGCTCGTTCGCTAGGATACTTTAGACCTATTACGGTACTCTCGATCTGTTTCTCTGCCCCCATTTTTAATAATTTTGAACGAAGGTATGACGTCACCTCGATTTCTTTCGGTCTATACCTAAATGATTTTATGCTGCACCAACTGACTATACTTGGCTTAAAACAGCAGCTCCATAGTCTGATCACGATCAAGACCTGAAGATGAGTGACAAGACGTTTATTCTTGTGAGGTCAGATAGCCGCTGATATCACAAATAAATGCGTCAATCCGTTTAAACTGCGAGTACTCACGCAGATAAGCGGAGATGAAATGAGTTTTGCAATCGCGATGAAGGGGAGAGACGAGAAATGCCAATTTGGGATACGATTATCAGCCATAATTATGTAAATATTTGCAATCGCCTGTAATGTTTATATAAACATTCGGAACATAACGAGAATAATATTGCATAAGTGAGTTTTATTTTCAACAAATATATCAACAATATTTGATAAAATAATTCATGAAGTCGATCGAATCCTTCCCAGTCGAGATAATTTATGATTGATGCAACCGCATGTTCATCTAGTATTTGGAGTTTTCTTCGGCTCGATGTTTCCCAATTGTGCGAATTGACCCTTGAACAATTTCCACTGACTCCAGAGTTCAGAGTTTATTCCAAACTCTTCGCAGGTTTGAACTAGCGCCGGTTCGCAGAGATTAAGATAGGCATGGTCTACCGTGGGAAGAAGATGGTGCAGAGCATGAGACCCGAAATTTGTCAGGACGAGAAAATAGGAAGTCTGGATCTCGACGCGATCGCGAACTGTGTCCAATTCGGCAAGGCCCCAGTCGGTGTCTTCGCGACGAGCATCTCCATCGTGATAAATGTCCGGGTGATGGTGAGCTGCGTTCAATCCGACAATGGAGAAGTGAAAACTAGCGACTGCCAGGATTTTCAACCAGGCTATGATGGCTGAAGCTGGAGGAGCCGCGATGCACATTAATGTTGGGATCAGAAATGGTACCACGTCTCGCATCTCTGGACCCTCATACTCCCAGAAAACGCTGTAGACTCTGTTTGGAGAAGATGAAGAGAAGAGTAATTAATACTGATAGTTCAATGAATGGAGCAGCTGGTGGAGTAGTGAACGAACCTTCTGATTGCGTTGCCGAAGAATAATATCGTGTAAATTACTGGGAAATAAATCCAAGACAAGAAGCGTGGGATAATCGATTTGTCTTTATTTGGCAGATACTGGAAAAACGGCTCAAACATTGATATCTCCAAGTCCAGAAGAGTGTTGGTATACAGATGGTGACTTAGAGCGTGACTGATCCGCCATTCTTTCGATGACATGAGGCTCATATCAAAGTAATACATTCGAAAGGAATCCCTTTGATGGAAAAAGTTGTGCGAGGATATCGTCGTCCATGTCAGGAAAATTCCTGAAAAGAAGTTAAGAAGGATAAAACGCGATCCTCATCTATCCTGTCATAACTAATTGAGTTCAGATTTATGGGAGAACATTGAGATGGAATCAATGCCAAAGTGCCAGAGATGAACCATTTGACAATACTCACCGCTTCCTACGATCGCGATCCAGGATTGTGTGGATGCAGCCATCCAACAAAGAGCTAACGTCGTGGCGAAAAGAGAGTCCGCTATTAGACTCGAGGTCTTCGAGGGTCTGTGAAAGTCAACATCTTTCAGAGCTTCTCTAGCACGGGCCTTAAACTTCCGATAGAAGCCATCGGGCTCAAAGGTAAAAGGACAGGCCCTGGGCCCAACGGCATCCCTGACGTAGAATTTTGGCAGCAGACGTTCAGCGACCTTGGTGATATGGTGTACCTGTTCCAGAGGATAAATACCGGTCAGTTAGTCGTTAGATTACACTCAGAAAAAAGTCTTGTTGACACAACCAAAATTTGGGTTATTATATGCACAATCACATTTTTTGTTCAGTCAACCAAAAATTTTGTTGGAATAGCCAAAATTTTGGTTGTCCCAACAAAATTTGGGTTTCCCAACAAAATTTTGGTTATCCCAACGAAATTTTTGGTTGACTGAACAAAAAATGTGATTGTGCATATAATAACCAAATTTTGGTTGTTATTTTTCTGAGTGTAGTTTGAAACGGGCCAGAAATAAGAAAGAAGTGAATTGTGCCTCGAATGCCTCCGTGATATCGGTCCCCTTGGTTAACGTGATCCACTCGTTTCCACCTGGATGATTCCTTGCCCATCCGTCAAGATCGTAAAGCTTGTCTCCGACGCGCCATAGTCCCTCGGCGCCGTCGTCCTGGCGCTTTCCGTCCAGCCAACCAGTCCCGGTTTTCAATGCCGCATCACGTCCAGTCGGATATTTTAGCCCGGGAAGAGTACTCACCATTTTTTCCTTCGCCCCCATTTTTGGCAAGCAATTAATATAGAAGAGCTCTAGGTTTCGCGGTTCGAATTCTATATTTATTTGGAGAATACAACCATACACGTTTTTCAATTCTAATATTGATTCTTGTCGTTATTTTCACTATCAATGAACACCCGAGATTTTCATCAAGACACTAGACCCAAATTTCTAGTCCAGCTTTATTCGACCACCGAATTCAGAGTACTGACTAAATTGCTTGGCGATCAACTACGCAGCTTCGTGAACTAAAGCAAACTAAAGGTTCTCAATACGAGACAACGGACTGGATGAAGATAAGTTTGAGCTATACGTATGTCGAAGCAAACAGTGCAGCAGATTGTATAGAAATTGACAATCGATGAGGAACGTGTTAAACAGGGAAATCTAATTATGGCGACAATGAAATAAAGATAAACGACCCAAGGCTATATATCACTGTACACATATAAAAGTTTTTTAACTACATATTTGATTATTTACAACGCATTTTTTACATAACTAAATCAAAGAAATGTTCTCAATTCTGATGTTTCAATGGAGAATATATAAAATCGTGACCCATAGCGATAGCCTCGGTGAGGCGCTGATACTCGATTGGGTGTCAAAGGTGCTGAGGGAAAGCACTCATGAGATATTCTCTGAACTTTGAATGAGGCGAAATAAAGATTGCAAGAGACTCTCGAGAATCTATTTTTATTAGCTTGTGTTGACTTAATTGGTCGGCTTGATTAATACGATCTGTAACATAGATGGTATATATTTTCCACTTATTTTCACATGAAACTATTTTTCGAGGACATATATGCGTATAATAATACGCGAGATCATAGGAAAATAATATATTTCGTGAATTTTATTTTATTTTTATTTTTTATTTTTGCGCACGTTTATCTGGTATTCGGTGTCTTCTTCGGCTGATAGTTTCCCAGCTGTGTGAATTGGCCCTTAACAAGTTTCCACTGAGTCCAGAGTTCCATGTCGATGCCAAACTCCTCGCAGGTTTTAACGAACGCAGGTTCGCAGAGATAAAGATAGGCGTGATCCACTGTGGGCAGAAGATGGTGCAGGGTGTGTGATCCGAAATGGGTCAGGACGAGGAAGATCGAAGTTTCGATCTCCACTCGATCACGAACCGCGTCTATTTCGGCAAGTCCCCAGTCGGTGTCCTCACGGTGTACATCTCCGTCGTGATAAATATCGGGATGATGGTGAGCAGCGTTTACACCGACCAAGGTAAAATGGAAGCTGGCAACAGCTATGATCTTCAACCAGGTCCAGAAAGCGGAGGCAGGAGGCGCAGCGAGGCACATCAGGCCTGGGATCAAGAATGGAACCACGTCTCTGATCTCGGGGCCATTCCACTCGTAAAATACCGAGTATATTCTGTTTGGGAAGAGATAGTGAACATTTGTACTCGAGATTATACTCAGTGTAATGCATAACTTTTGGTTCTTCGGAGAGGTTCCACGTTTGGATTTTATTTGAAATTATTGATTACACTTAAACAGTGGGCCATACAAACCTTTTCAATCCCTGTTCGAAAGAAAGTACAACCCAGATCAGCGGGAAGTAGAGCCAGGATGCGTATCGTAAGATCATTCCCTTGTGTGGTTGGGGTAGCCAGGATATGAAGGGCTCAAATACGGATATTTCTATGTCCAGAACTGTGTTGGTATACATATGATGACTGAGAGCGTGGGTGATCCGCCATTCTTTTGAAGACATGAGGCCCAGGTCGAAGTAGTACATCCGAAGGGAATCTTTCTGATGGAAAAAATTGTGCGCCGATATCGTCGTCCATGTCAGGAAAATCCCTGAATAAGGATGGAGAAAGTCGAGAAAAATAAACCACAATCCTCATCTGACTCATCATCATATATCTAATTATACGCGACACATGAATCGAGTTCAGATTTACGGGATAATATCAAAGTGGAATCAATGCCAAGTGGCCAAAGGTAAACCAATTGAAAATACTCACCACTTGCAACGATCGCGAACCAGGATTGCGTGACTGCAGCCGTCCACCAAAGTGCTAACGTCGTGGCAAAAAGAGAATCCGCGATTAGTTTCGAGGTCCTCGAGGATCTGTGAAAGTCAACATCTTTGAGGGCTTCTCTAACACGGGCCTTAAACTTCCGATAGAAGCCATCGGACTTGAAGGTAAAGGGACAGGACCTGGGCCCGACTGCATCCCGGACGTAGAATTTTGGTAGCAGATATTCAGCAGTCAGGTTGATATGGTGCGCCTATTTCAGAGGATAAATATACCGGCCAATTTTTTATGGCAGATTTGTTTTAAACGAGCTGGAATATAAGGAGAAAGTTGAAAGTACCTCGAATGCCTCCGTGATGTCGGTGCCCTTGGTGAGCGTGATCCACTCCTCACCACCCGGATGTTTTTTGACCCAGTCCTCAAGATCGTAGAGTTTGTCGCCGACTCGCCATAGTCCTTCTGCGCCATCGTCCTGCCGCTTTCCCTTCAGCCAATTTGCCCCGGTTTTCAATGGGTCGTCCCTTCCACTCGGGTACTTTAGCCCGACTAGGGTGCTCTCGTTCTTTCGCTGCACCCCCATGTTTTCTGTGGGTCCGAAAATGACGGTGAAAAATAAACTGAGATACTGATTGATTGTAAAGAAATTTGAACCAGCGTTCTGTCGAACCATTGACAGCGATTCGACAGAAGAAGTGTACTATGATGGATATCGTAAAGTATCGTTCTGATCTTTGTATTAACGCGTTATGAGTCTTCTTTCGGAATAAATATATTCTACAGAAGTGAATAAGCGGTCTATTACTATGTGTCTTGAATCAGCTTTTCAAACCCAGTTCCCGCCTCTAATATGTGTTTCCAAAATATAGTCGCGCGCGAGTGTACGGACGCGCTTGCGTGCACTGCAATAATCATCAACCATTCATTGTAATTGATCTACAGAAATAAATGTATCCGCAATGTATAAAGTAGGATTAAGGTCAAGTAATAAATTGTCTGTGTTCGACGCACTTCACAGAGGAACAGGACTATTTGATTTTTGATTAAATATTTCTATTACCACTTACTTCTTCCAACTTCCCTTATATTATTATTGATAACATACGTTTGCATACCCCAAAACAAGTCTTTTTCCGTCATTCTGTGGATGAGTACAATTGTTCCAGATGATAATCATAATACTAGGTCGCCACTCGGACAATCATTTGGATCACGTTTTCACGTTACAACAACAATCAAGTGCTAGCTCTATGTACGGCAATACTAAAAGTATAACTGGTAACTACCATTCAGTATACGCATTTAGGTTACATTAGTTTGGGTCTGTCAAAGAGCAGCGTTGGATGTAAATAAATATGTAGAACTGCACTATCTGACTTCATTCTGAGTTGTAAGCATGTGCAACAAATTCATCACATGCGAATGCTAAATATCTTAAGGTGCCACAGTACTGGCGTGTTCTATATATATTTTGTGACGTCAGAATCGTGAAATACGAGGAATTTCGTCGACAAATTGAGCCCAAACGAGGAAACGAATTCCACGGGTATTATTTTTTTATAAAAGCTTGAATTGATCTGTAGGGCGCTTACTTAGTGATTTTCAGCGTAGATTACCCAGTAATGTGTATTGCGAATAAATAAAAGTGACAGGTCGTTTATACATATCCAACATGGCGGCATCAGAATTCGGCCATTACCGACTTGTCGTATTTTCGCCGCATCCAGGAGATTAAAACGTCTATCACTCAACACAGGGAGTAAGCGCCCCGTAGGAATACACACTTATTTCAGGAAAACTTATTTCACCTATCTGCGTCCCGTAAATAAGGCTCAATTTGTCGACGAAATTCCTCGTATTTGACGTCTCGGTATGACATATATCTATCGAAAATCTGAGCATCGACTTCCGGTACTGTGGCACCTTAAAAGTTTTGGAGGTATTACTTTTGTCAAAGACGATATACGATAATATTGTTGTTACAATCTTACAAAAAGAAGTGAAATCCCACGAAAAACATATGAAATGTAAAAAAAACCGCCAAGTACACAAATTATCTTGCGATGAGAATTTTCGAAAAACTTATCGCCAGTCTCTGTCATGATATTAGGAAAGCCTGCAAAGCACTACAATCTTCCCGCAAGTATACGTCGTGAAGTCGGATCTCGCTGTTTCATGTACACCCAGAAAAAAAGTGTCTTAAATCAAGTCAGTTTAAGGATTGGTTCAAGTATGAATAACTACTTGATTCAAGTAGTAATCATTTCTCATATCATTCCGAATTCAGACTCGTTATAAGTGGAAAACAGTCTCAATTCAAGAAATAGACTTGACATTTTCGAAGCAGGCATGATTCAAGCTGTCTCCAGCGGCTTGAATTGTGTCGACTCCCGACTTGATTCATGCCGTTTCATATCAAGTCGGTATTCCCGGTATGAATGATGACACTTTTTTTCTGGGTGTAGTGATATCGGAACATCATTCCAAGAGCTACGTACTTGGCGGGCACATTTTTTTTTTTTTTTTTTTTTTCTGCAGGATCCGGGATCGTAAAAAAAACCCTCACGAATTCACAGTCACAAAGATTAAACAGAATAAAACATCGCTCGTTCACTCTGGCTGAGAGGCTTATTGTGGAACACTTATGCATAAGTGTTATAAGTGTTATACCTGTGCATGCACAGGTATTGGTCAACGTATAAACTCGCTTGATCATCCGCACCGATTAATAATATAGAGTCCGATCTCCCAATAGGTCCGCTTCCCCAGTTTCTCGCTCGGAGCGTTCCCCCACTTCACCTATTAAGACATATCGTAGCGAGGAAAGAGAGAGACGGAAGACAATTGGTGCGACTAGCGAAGAAGGCTCGATTCGAGGCAACACATATATTTATTATATGTGAAAGAATTGGTTAACAGTTAATCAATATTTGTATATGAATTCGTCAAATAAATTCATTCATTTGTGAAAAATAAACTCTTTTCTAAGATAGATATAATCGGTCGAATAGAGGCAAATTACAAGTTAGAAACAGTCACGTGTGTGACTTATACCACGATATTATGTGAAAGATTCTTCGTAGTCGTGAGTAGAAGCTTCTTTGACATAGGTCGAAATTAATGGCAGAAAATTGTCACCGCAGGTAAGTTTTTGTCGACTAAGACAGCTGCTACACAAACCATTCCAAATAAGAGGCAATAAAGTGGATCCGGTGGATGTGTTTAGAAAAATAAATATGTGCGATATTTAACGAGTTTGGAAACTGTGAGAAATTTCATCGACGAAGACGTAACAAGAACTGCAGGTCGTAGTTTAGTTCCAAATCGGTAATTTATCGTGGGATTAATCGAAAACTTATTTTTCATAAGGGTCTAATAATATTCGGTTGAATTATATATCAATCGTTAAATATGAAACAGCGAGGCTAATGGAATCAGCTAAATCCAAACGTATTTGAACATGCGGATAGGGTCAAAGGTCAAGACCAAGCATAGAGGCTATCAAATTTAAGTATCATATCATTTATACTCACTCAGAAGCACTTTACTTCACTGAACGGAAAAAAAGGAATTAATCTATTATGCGCACAAAAATTGGAAATTAATATCTTGATGATGTTTCTTATTGAACAGTATCTCGCAATCTCTTCTGCGATTCGGATATTCAACGAATATATAAATTCTGTTTATATCAGTGAGGCCGAATCTTGGTTTAAGGTTGATAAATGATAACGTATCGGATAAAAATTTACCGAGTCATCTACTTTTTGTTTGTTAGCCGAATATCTTAACGCTTATACTTTAGATTAGGTGAATGATCGTTACGATTTCAGCTATAGAAATCTATAGGTGATGGTCAAACTTCGTCAGGCAACTATATATCGATATGTACGAACCGTTTAATAGTATATTGTTCAACTAGGGGGGGAAAATGGCCATTTCGAGCGAGGGTGAGATGTTTAATACGAGTCATAATGTGATGTCGAAATTACTCATGACGAAAGAAAACTCGCATTCTATAAATTTAATATTACACATACTTTTGAGATTTAAAGCCGAATGGACCATATTATTCTAATAGGTGCTTTACAGGACCTGAAAGGACCTATATAGGCATTCTACGTTGGCATACAGAATCCGTAAGGTTCGATATGTGTTCGCAATAACCTATGTAGGTGTTTTTCAGGACCCAATAGCAACCACATATTCGGCTGCATGTCTATGAATAAGTTGCAAATGGCCATGGGTCTAATTTTACAGATCTGCAGAAGGAATTTATGTGGATTTTTTCAGAATTTTCGGTTTGCATTTGTCGATTTTTTCGAAATTCCAACTTTTTCTACAAACCTCCGTATCTCAAAAGTATAAGATCATACAAGAAAATTAATGAGACAAAAAAAGTTGCAGTTTCGAATCAAATTTCTGCAAATATTTTGTTGGGAATTTCTCGAATCCCAAAAATACCAATTTTTATCAAAAATACACAAAAATTGGTTTTTCAACCAATACGTCACTTTTCATTTGCCTCAATAATTTACAGAAAATACTGTCAAGTGTTGACAACAACCGCATTTTTTTTTTAAGTTTGTTCGCTTGTTATAGTCACAGTCAAAAGTTTATTTCAGTTGACGATAGTTCTAGAATGACTATACAGTAATAAATAAGATTGTAAGAGACTCTCGAGAATCTATTTTTATTAGCTTGTATTGACTTGGTCGGCTTGATTGACGATCCGTAATACAGATGGTATATATTTTCCGATTATTTTCACATGAAACTATTTTTCGAGGACATGCGGAATAATACGTGAGATCACAGGAAAATATCAAAAGGTTTATAATTCGTGGATTTTTTTTATTTTTATTTTTTTTATTTTTGCGGACGTTTATCTGGTATTCGGTGTCTTCTTCGGCTGATGGTTTCCCAGCTGTGTGAATTGGCCCTTAACAAGTTTCCACTGAGTCCAGAGTTCCATGTCGATGCCAAACTCCTCGCAGGTTTTAACGAACGCAGGTTCGCAGAGATAAAGATAGGCGTGATCCACTGTGGGCAGAAGATGGTGCAGGGTGTGTGATCCGAAATGGGTCAGGACGAGGAAGATCGAAGTTTCGATCTCCACTCGATCACGAACCGCGTCTATTTCGGCAAGTCCCCAGTCGGTGTCCCCACGGTGTACATCTCCGTCGTGATAAATATCGGGATGATGGTGACCGGCGTTTAAACCGACCAAGGTAAAATGGAAGCTGGTAACGGCTATGATCTTTAACCAGGTCCAGAAAGCGGTGACAGGATGCGCAGAGAGGCACATCAGGCCTGGGATTAAGAATGGAACCACGTCTCTGATCTCGGGGCCATTCCACTCGTAAAATACCGAGTATATTCTGTTTGGGAAGAGATAGTGAACATATTTTGTGCTCAAAATTATACTCAACATAATGCATAACTTTTGGTTCTTCGGAGAGGTTCCACGCTTGGATTTTATTGGAAATTATTGATTATATTTAAGCAGTGGGTCATACAAACCTTTTCAATCCCTGTTCGAAAGAAATTAAAACCCAAATCAACGGGGCGTAGAGCCAGGATGCGTATCGTAAGATCATTCCCTTGTGTGGTTGGGGTAGCCAGGACATGAAGGGCTCAAAGGCGGATATCTCTATGTCCAGAACTGTGTTGGTGTACATATGATGACTGAGAGCGTGGGTGATCCGCCATTCTTTCGAAGACATGAGGCCCAGGTCGAAGTAGTACATCCGAAGGGAATCTTTCTGATGGAAAAAATTGTGCGCCGATATCGTCGTCCATGCCAGGAACATCCCTGAATAAGAATTGAGAAAGATAAACCGGAATCCTCATCTGACTTGTCACATCTAATTATACGACATCTGAATCGAGTTCAGATTTACGGGATAATATTGAGGTGGAATCAATGCCATTGACAATACTCACCGCTTCCAATGATCGCGAGCCAGGATTGCGTGGCTGCAGCCGTCCAACAAAGTGCTAACGTCGCGGCGAAGAGAGAATCCGCGATGAGATTCGAGGTCCTCGAGGATCTGTGAAAGTCAACATCTTTGAGGGCTTCTCTAACACGGGCCTTAAACTTCCGATAGAAGCCATCGGACTTGAAGGTAAAGGGACAGGACCTGGGCCCGACTGCATCCCGGACGTAGAATTTTGGTAGCAGATATTCAGCAGTCAGGTTGATATGGTGTGCCTATTTCAGAGGATAAATATACCGGCCAGTTTGTTATGGCAGATTTGTTTTAAACGAGCTGGAATATAAGGAGAAAGTTGAAAGTACCTCGAATGCTTCCGTGATGTCGGTGCCCTTGGTGAGCGTGATCCACTCCTCACCACCCGGATGTTTTTTGACCCAGTCCTCAAGATCGTAGAGTTTGTCGCCGACTCGCCATAGTCCTTCTGCGCCATCGTCCTGCCGCTTTCCCTTCAGCCAATTTGCCCCGGTTTTCAATGGGTCGTCCCTTCCACTCGGGTACTTTAGCCCGACTAGGGTGCTCTCGATCTTTCGTTGCACTCCCATGTTTTCTATGAGTCCGAAAATGATGGTGAAAAATTGTGCCTTGCTCCAAAGTTCGTATCCTCTCAACTACACATAATATATCTGGATCCGGGATCGTAAAAAAAAAACCCTCACGAATTCACAGTCACAAAGTTTAAACAGAATAAAACATCGCTCGTTCACTCTGGCTAGGAGGTTTATTGTGGAACACTTATGTACAGGTATTGGTCAACGTATAAACTCGCTTGGTCATCCGCACCGATTAATAATATACATCCTACTACACATAGGTATACGTCTGTGTATAAATTTATATGTTGTGCAAGAAGAGTTATAGCCACGCTTCGATTCTCTGGAATCGCACGAACTGGTCTGGCAGCTAGATAATCGGTCGAATAGAGGCAAATTACAAGTTAGAAACAGTCACGTGTGTGACTTATACCACGATATTATGTGAAAGGTTCTTCGTAGTCGTGAGTAGAGGCTTCTTTGACATAGGTCGAGAATAATGGCAGAAAATTGTCACCGTAGGTAAGTTTTTGTCGACTAAGACAGAGCTGCTACAGAAACCATTCCAAATAAGAGGCAATAAAGTGGATCTCGTGGATGTGTTTAGAAAAATAAATATGTGCGATATTTAACGCGAGTTTGGAAATTGTGAGAAATTTAATCGACGAAGACGTAACAAGAACTGGTCGTAGTTTAGTTCCAAATCGGTAATTTATCGTGGGATTAATCGAAAACTTATTTTTAATAAGGATCTAATAATATTCGGTTGAATTATATATCAATCGTTAAATATGAAACAGCGAGGCTAATGGAATCAGCTAAATCCAAACGTATTTAAACATGCATGTAGGGTCAAAGGTCAAGACCAAGCATAGAAGCTATCAAATTTAAATATCATATCATACTCACTTATAGCAGCACTTTACTACACTGAACGGAAAAAAGGAATTAGTCCATTGCGCAGAAAAACTAAAAGTCAATAGGTATCTACCGATGTTTATAAATGAGTTCTGTTTATCAGTGAGGCCGAATCTTGGTTTAAGGTCTAAATAAAACGTATGGGATAAAAATGTTCCGAATTATATAATTTTGTTTATTATAGCCGAATATCTTGACGTCTATACTTTAGATTATGTGGACGATCTTTAAGATTTCATCTATAGAAATTTATATAGGTGATGGTCAAACTTCGTCAGGCAACTAATAAGTATCGATGTACGAACCGTTTGAATTTAATTAATGGAAAATTTATGGGATTTTCGAAATTCAAAATAATAATATGTGTATTTGATTTGCATGAACTTACTTGTTCTCAAAGTTCTTCTATACCTACTATCGGCTAACAATTTTAATGTGGTTTCCTTTGGGCACAGTAATGGCAAATGTTGTTATTATAATTAAATAGTAAATCTTTGATAAGATAATATGTACTACATACACTAATTGGTTCTCGGATAGTTGGGACTGACTAAGAAGTGCGGTATATACGAAAAACGACTGATTCGACCGAGGCACACTGATAATCAGTCAGCAATCTGCAAAACTGGTAACATGAACGAGTATATTATTCTATACATACAGACGTACGGATGTGTGTCAGGTGTTTTTTGTCATTTTTATTGTTGAGTCATGTAATATATCTGTATATAGCATATTATACGTTGATTATGCACATCAACAACCGGGTTGAACCAATGTGTCTGATACAATGGCCCCACTGGGTTTCCGAGTCAAGGATTTATCGCTTTATTAACATTGCAAATTAATACGTAAAAAATTATAAAAGTTATTCAAGGAAGTAGAATTTAAAAAAAAAAAAAAAAAAATCCTCAAGTGCAAACCAGTTTACTTACATCTACAGGGTCGTCCATTTAAGATGACACAGCTGAATATCTCGAGAACAACGTATTTTAGAAAAAGATGTTTCGAATAAAAGTTTCATGGTTTGAAGGGGCCAAAACACTGTGTTATCGTATTTTTCATTCGGTGGAGAATTACAAGGTAATTCGGTGGTCACCATTGTTTTTGTCAATGGGAACGTATACTTTTTTTTACAGATTCGCATTTTATACTGAATAATACAAAACTTTTGTCCCAAGTTTTTTTTTTTTTCTATGACATCAATTTTTTTAAATTGAAGAAATTTTTATTTTTTTTTTTCAAATATCCGCAATAAAACAATAAATTATAATTCAAAAATGAATTTATTTCAACAGATGCTCAAAATTATGCCCGTTCACTTCGATACATTTCTCAAAACGTTGTGAAACATGGACAAAAAAAATTTTTTAATTTAAAAAAATTGATGTCATAGAAAAAAAAAAAAAACTTGGGATAATAGTTTTGTATTTTTTTAGTGTAAAATGCGAATCTGTGAAAAAAAAAAGTATACATTCCCATTGAAAAGAACAATGTTGACCTCAGAATGACCTTGTGACCCTCCATTGAATGAAAAGTCCGATAGCACAATGTTCTGCCCCCTTCGAACCATGAAACTTTTCTCTGAAATATCTTTCTCTAAAATACGTTCTTCTTGAGATATTCAGTTGTGTGAACCTCAATGGACCACCCTGTATACACAAACAGGGCTGGTTAACCTTTGAAGTGAAAAATAGTATTTTGCATTTTAAATTTCAGTTATTGCAAATTCGTATGCATTTTACCATTTATTAATCGTTTTGAATGATTGAATGCTTCTTTGAGCAACGATTTGAAAAATCTTTTATGAAAAGTGCGCGATTCATGGAATAGACTGTATAGGCGTCCATCAAGTAGAAGAAACATGATTTAGTATTAGATTTTGAAAAATTATTGCTTTTAAAATACAAATAAAATTTCTGCATTTTGAAATAAAAATAACATTCCATCAAACTAATACTATAACTATACCTATATGTATCCTACATCATTAAATCGCCATTTAAATTATTATTATTTATTATATTGCTTCAATTTGTATAGCCAATAATTTGGAAAGTTGAATATCCATAATCAGGCAATAAATCCTATATGAAGGTTAAAATATATAAGACGCATTTTACTAATATTACGCCGAAACGAGGATCGATAACTTTAATTAGCATTGCAAATGAATTTTAATTAGCATTGCGAATGAATTTTAATTTCGTTTATGAGTCAACCAAATTTCCAGCATTATAAACTTTCACTGCAGTGTACTAGTATACGTAGTCGCTCAGACCAATGCATTAATCCATATATATTATATATTTACCATAATGCATAATGTCAGGAGTTCACTTGCATATGAAAAAATAAATACTATACTAAAAATTTGTAAAGTTTAATTCAAGAACGACGTTTTTCTTATTATTTTGTATTTTTCGCGCCTAATGCTTAGCAGCTTTGCACACAACTGTATGTTTGGTTGCCTGTAGCCAGGCGCTAAAATTCCAAGCTTCGTTCTAGGCTCTATGATGCTAATTTTTTTAAATCTATAGAGATAGGAAGGTGCGGGGTATGATAAATTAGATGTTGATAACATATAGGAAAAAATGAGTCGTAGAATATGTTAATATATTGTAAAAATATGTTTATTTATTTTAACGAAGAATAAAAACTTTCGTCCAATATGAACTGTGACTTATCTTATATAACAGTGCTCCTACGCGCGGTATCTCTTATATTATAATTACCGCGTTATTCATGAACGTACATATACGTTAAACAATAACGAGCGTAATAACAGCCGTTTGGTAAACGGCTTAATTAATAGTCGATTTTTTTTTTTTTTTTTTTTTTTTTTTTTTTTGTGAAATCGGCTTTCATACCGGAAGGTTTCGTGAAAATTACAGATTTCTAATGTATTGAACAATTTGTAATTTCCACGAAATGAAATCTCCCGGTATAGTTTTACGCTCGTTATTGTTTAACGAACGTTCATGAATACCCCGGTTAGACTTACAATATTACTATATATGTATAAGGCTCAACAGATATCTGCGTTGAATATTTTTATATGTAATAATATATCAATAATAGTATTAATAATAACAAAAAGTACAGCTTAAAGATAAGACTATAATTAATGATCATAGATTATAGTATACACTAGTATACACCATATAAGGCACATGTCTGTTACGTATTTGTAGTATATATATATATTTATATACCTATAACTAATAAAATAATATTTACAAGCTGATATCCCTGAATGTGTTAATATATACTTCGAATATTGATGAGCTTAACTATACACACAGCTATAGTATACCTATACGTATATACAGCAAAAAATTTCTCATTTATACATAAACGAAATGAATATAATAATATGGAGTAATACAATTCTTATCCCGATCGAATTGCGATACGGAAAAACTACTAAATCTAGATCCTAAAATTAGCAAAGGGTCTACGTAGTATAATTATATCATTCAACTTCAAAAAGAAAAGGAAAAAATTATAGAAAAAAAAAAAAATAATAATAACAATTGTGGTAATTATTATTTTTTTTTTTTGTTTTTTTTGTTTTTTTTTGTTTTTCAATTTTTGACCTTAACATCTCAAGTATTGCATATTATTATTATATATACGTAATTATACATATTTATTATTTGAGCTATACTAAATATAAATACATATTTTTGTTGCTTTTATAAAACGGAGAAGATCAACATTCTGCCTATTTTATATATAAGCCCATACATGCTACGTTCTACGGAATATTTTACTCCATAGTATCTAACTACGAAAGTTAATTATCTTTTAAATATACCTATACATAAAGATTGTATGGTATACAAATACATACGTATATATAGTATATTATCATATTCATTAACAGTCTCATTATCATTCTGATTGAACGTTTTTTATTTTTCATTTTTTTTCTCGAAAATACATCGCAGTAAGCTCGGTTGCCTATCAGCTTAGGCAACTCGACTTACAGCCGTGTCTTTCAAAAAATATATCTACCTATATCCATAATCTTTATCTCATACATACAATTATAGCCTCGTTGCAAGCAAATGAACAAAAAAAAAAAAACAAAAAAAAAAAAAATAATATATACATAAGATCATCATCTCATTTTCTCATAAAGAAATTCAAATCAGCCTGTGAAACAAAAATTCTAAATGACAAAAATATGATAAGAAAAAGAAACAAAAAAAAAAAAAGAAAAAAAAAAAGATCAATTTATCGATCCAACGACAATCTTGAACTAGACGTGGAAGCTCCGTCGGTTGATACCGATGGCGAATGAGCAGGAGATAAATTCGTACCGATCGGTGAGTGCAGTAGATCGAAATTATTGTTATACTTGTTACGAGCTGAGGTGTAAGGATTATGAATACGAGGTGAATTATTAGAAGCGAAAGGAATATGAAGTGCTAAATTTTTGAGCTGATTAATTTGACAGTATTGTTCGTATTGTAATTGTTGATAATGCTGTATCT
Organism: Tenthredo mesomela; assembly: GCA_943736025.1. Taxonomy (NCBI): domain Eukaryota; kingdom Metazoa; phylum Arthropoda; class Insecta; order Hymenoptera; family Tenthredinidae; genus Tenthredo; species Tenthredo mesomela. The sequence goes on from OX031017.1 coordinate 33,734,837, forward strand.
GTTGGAACCTGGCTAATTCAATAGCAGAAATATGAAACTGTGTTGGAAAAATTTGGCGATTTATTTTCGAACTATGTTGTAAATGCATAAGGGGATTGAAATTATTCTGACTTCTATTTTCAATAGAAATTTCTCTAGCTTTTGACGAACTGCAATCTTCGTCGTCTGCCCATGGACGATGAAGACGCGGTTTAGGAACCGCAATTTCTTCTTTCTTCGTAGGAAGTAACGGCGGACTTGCACTTCCCGAACTACTCACTCCGCTATCGTCAAGACTTCCGGTTTCACTTGCAGCTCGTTTTACTCTTTGGGACTTAACCGAGTCTTCTAATCTATGGGGGTAACGGTTCGACTCAGACTCTGAAGAAGATATGTTACTTTCGTCGTCCTCGTTGTAGGCACGATCGTCAAGCCTAATTCCGTCTTCAGGTATCGCCTCTTCGGATGAATCGAAACTTTGCATCTTTCTTTTGCAACGTGATTGTCCCGTCTCACGAAAACCCTTGGCGAATGGGTTGTTGTCGATTTTCAATTTCGTTATATTCTCGTTCTGAAATTGAATTTTTTGAAGTTACATCCTCGGGTCTTTATTATTATAGAAAGATAAACCATAATAGATGAAATATCTATATAGTACTACATACCTGATAGGCCGTTACGGCGATAAATTCAGTTTCTGGAAAACAGAACGATGATGCTGGCTGAGAAAACAACGACGTCAATCTCGCGATGTCGTCACATCTCACTATCCAAATTCTAGGAACGTATTTGTGCATTGATGTCAATACGACCTGGAATCAAAATTGCGAAAATTCTATCAATGATGAAGAAAGGAAGATATAAGGTTCACTCAGAAAAAGGTCTTGTTGACACAACCAAAATTTGGGTTATTATATGCACAATCACATTTTTTTGTTCAGTCAACCAAAAATTTTGTTGGAATAGCCAAAATTTTGGTTTTCCCAACAAAATTTGGTTTTCCCAACAAAATTTGTGTTATCCGAACGAAATTTTTGGTTGACTGAACAAAAACTGTGATTGTGCATGTAATAACCAAATTTTGGTTGTGTCAACAAGACCTTTTTCTGAGTGTTGATGCAGATGAAGTTTTTTTTTTTCTTTAAAAAAAAAAGACGAGATAATTTGTATACTATATATAATGTTTGAAGAGCATATAAGTATAACGCGAGACTTCATTACAGTGAGAAGTAATTCCCGAAATCCAGACTGAAATATTATATGATGTGGCAAGGCGTTATAACCCTTATTCCAAGAATCGTATTTATTAGGCGGTATATCTCACAGCGCCACTTTGCGCCTAATAATTATAAAGACGAGCATATGTGGTTCTTCTGAATCGGGCATATATACATATACTATATATATATCTCAATTAGTCTCGTTTGAAAATTGAAAGTTAAATTAACGACGTTTCCATATTATATATATACTGCGTCATTAAACTGTTATATATATACATAAACATCGCTATAATCATCTCTCCCATTCTGAGTTCTGACATCCTTATATATATTCACAAACCGAAACCTATATCATCAAAAATTCAAATACAAAAGATGAAAATTTAAATAGAATTAAATAACTCTTCGAGTCATTTTCTTATATATATACCAATCAAGTTCCAAAGAACGTAAAACTCTATCCTTGCATCAGCGGTTCTCTAAAAATATCCTAACTGCGAAAATTAAATTCGAAGGACGAATATATGTGAGGCATATATACGGGGTCAAGTGCTAATGGCTTAGGAAGATTGCAATAACCGCGAACTAGGTTTTAATGGGTTAAACAATTACGCCTCTCGCAATCAAGGTTTACGAAACAATTAATAATAATCAGCCCTAAAATCCGCAACGGGTGCAAAAAGATCGTCTGTATTAAACTTAGAGGTTTGAAAGTGTGCGCGTCATGTGCAAAAGAAGAAAAAAAGGAAAAAAAAACCCTCTCTCTCTCTTTTCTGAATCTTGCCTACCGCAGTCAGAACATCAGTTACAGTAGTAGCAGAAGCTGAGTTAATAGTATCAGTAGTATTCAGAAAGGCGCAGTTTATCTAAGACGCTAATGTTTAGACAGCTTCTTGTCTAGGTGCTTATGGCTGCGGTTTCGGGTTACGAGAAAAACATGCAAAGGACATAGTAAGCTTACGGGAGGTCTAGCTGTTCTTCCAAGAGTATATCTATAAGGGATGCGAAGTGCGAAGGATCAGCACGTGCGTCTTTTCACTTTAATGCAAAATAATTTCTATAAAATGAAAGCTGCTCGGGCCATTTATGCGAGATCGAATCATTAAAAATTCGGTATTGGGGTATAAAAGTATATATATATTAGGGTGCTTTTTTTGGAAACGACTATATTTTTTTTTTTTCTTGCAACTCCCCATTGAAAATCTTGTTGTAGACGTCGAAAGGGGAATCCTGTCCAATTTTTAGCTCTTAATTCCGATTCTAGTACTCGCGCTTTTCGTTTTAAGTTTTTCCATGCTAAAAGCTGCATGTGAACATTACGACTTTTTCTTTAGTCGCGCACAATTCAGCCGCATTTCAATGGATTGTTCTCATCCAAAACTCATTTGACAGAGAATTTAGTGTTCTTCAAAAGTACCCAAGATAGTTTGACTGACTTGAAAATATTGAACTTGACATTTTGTTGGAATTTTATATTTAAAAAAATCAAAGTCCTTATATCTTTTGAAATACTGGTTTGAGAGACTTTATGTACTGGACTTTTTTTGTAGAGAAATAAATTTCCTACAAAATTGTTCGGAAGTTTTTTTCTCCAAGTCCAACTGTTTATTCGCCCACAGCGAGAAAGAAGAATTATGCATAAAATCGACTTTGGAGGCTCACACAAGTGCGGCGGTTGAAACCACAGCCAAACTACCAACGACACTTTTGAAGAACACTAAATTCTCTGTAAAATGAATCTTGGATGAGAACAATCCATTGAAATGCGGCTGAGTTTTGCGCGGTAAAAGAAAAAGTCGTAATGTTTACATGCTTTTAGCATGGGAAAATTTAAAAAGAAAAGCGGAATTGGAATGAAGAGCTAAAAATTGGACGGGATTCCCTTTTCGACGTCTACGACAAGATTTTCAATGGGGAGTTGCAAAAAAAAAATAGTCGTTTCAAAAAAAAGCACCCTTATATATATCAATGATCATAATATGATGACGAATGGTGACGTACCAAATTAATTGATCGTTGATTCTACGTGTGTGAGCTTAAAGAAGTAGAAAAAAAAAAGGTGGAGATATGTGTATAATAAGAGAATACGACCCTGCGCAGCAGCTCGGATGATCGTTAAGTCTTATCTACGTCGGCAGCGGTTAACGGTAGCTCTAATGCTCGCTGAGATAGTGAACCGTGTGGGGGCTTTTACGCTTCGGTATATAGACAGCAAAGCCGAAGCCGAAGGGCCCACCTAAGAAATGCAACCGTTATACTGGGCGGTCGTCGAAGAATTGTAAAAATAAGTTGAAAAAAAAAAGAAGAAAATAGAAAAGAAAAGGAAGTAGATTCCTAGCCAGCGTGCGGCTATCGGGACAAATGACGTTTCTTACTTTCAGTTTGCTGCGCATTAAACATACCGATATACTTACTTTACTCCGACTTGATTATAGAAGAGGTTTTATTACTAATTTATTGCCCTGAAGTACCTTCGTGCTCGATTCGGCTTCCAGTTTACTCAGACGGTATTTAATTTCCGAATAAACCGAATACCTGAATTTTTAATCGACCCTTTATCACTTTTTATCTATACTTACATTGCTGTGATGATCCACTGCGTTGTTCGTAAGTTTTAACTTGTTGAAACTGACCGGATGCTGCATCCAGTGGGTTCCAGTAGCTGGACTATCAGGGTGGAGGTATACCCTCCGGTTTACGTGAGGCTGGGGTTCTGCCGGACCAGCCGATGTCCATCCCCTAGAGCTTAGAGATCCGCCATTATCTCCGCCCCCGCCGACGTACTTGTGACGGCGTCGGGACGCCGGCGCTACCTCAAGGAGAATACAATAACGGGCGCGTCGTTCGAGACCGTCAATTTGAAGCTGAAGAGAGGGAAACATCCGTCTGCAAAAAAAAAAAATCAAAAAAATTTAAAAAAAATTTCTTTTAGATTTTTTTTTTTCCCCATTCTAGGTAATCCGTAGTTTTTTAAGTAAAAAAACTTGTAAGTTTTGTGGATTTATAATACTAATTATAGAAACTCGGATACTCGATTAGCTTTTAAGTCGAAGCGCGCGAGGGCTATAGATAAGAGTGGCGCAATTAGAAGTTTTCCGAATTTAACGACGCGTCGAATACCTCCGGCTAATCGACGTACCAATATAAGGAGTGGGGGTAGAGACCTGGTCAGTCTGTGTCAGCGCCTCAAGGCTTACGTTTGGTTAGGTTTACCGGAACTGACGCCGAGTTAATGCTAATGCTAATGGCCATAAGTGCTAATTGCTAATTCCTAATTGCTAGTACATATAGATGTACCTACCTAGTACCTATAATACATACATACATATACCTAAAACGGTGGTATAGGCTCGGACATTTCCTCGTTAAATTCTAGCCTGAGGAAGTGACAAATACGATAAAGAAATTCCTTATCTGGTTTCCGAGCTTTATCGAAAGTGCAAAGTGGTTCCTGTTAACGTCGTATATGTATATACTATGTATACATATCTATATACCCACAATATATATATATATATATATATATATATAGTATATGCAGTAAACGGAAATGCCATAACAGATTAAAAGATTTTACTCGACTTGTTTTCGCTTCGAAACTGCAGCACGATAACAAAATCACATACATGTACAACGCGTTTCCGCAAGAGACTCCTCTTTCTTTCTTTTCTTTCTTTACTTGATTCAAACTTTTTCCGTTTTATTCAACACGTAACGTAACACACTAAGGTGGTTCAAAAAAGACCTAATTTCTCAGATGTTGCTGCTCATCCGTGAGTAGGTATGTTGTTTGTGATTTTTTAAAATTATTCCATTTTTTTTTTTTTTAGCTCTATTGGACAATATTTACTACTGCCTCAGTGAAGTTGAAATTTCGAAATTTAGCCATTTTTGGCAATTTCAAAGTTCTCAGATCAAAGCGCTCATCTGGCTACCTTGAGATTCTCATTCAATGAGCATGTTGGTTCAAGATGAGACTCGTACGATAATATTTAGTACTGCCTCGGAGACATTGGAGTTTTTTTTTCAATATTTTGCGTTTTTTCGAAGATTCGATCGCCAGGTGCTGCTCATGAGACAGTTTCATCTTACCAATATAAGGAAGAAATCCAAGCAGTTTGCAGTCTGCGGGACCATTTTTACTACTGCCTCGATTGAGGGCGACTTTCTTTCAAGTAAAATTAGCAACATGAGGCAGTAGTAAAAATGGTCCCACATACTGCAACCTTCGTGTACTTCTTCCTTAAAATGGTAAGAAAAGACTGTCTCATGAGCAACACCTGACGATCCAATCTCTAAGAAAACCCCTAAATAGTAAAAAAAAAACTTCAATGTCTCTGAAGCAGTACTAAATATTATCGTACGAGTCTCATCTTGAACCAACATCCTCATTGAATGAGAACCTAGAGGTAGCCAGATGAGGACTTTGATCTGAGAACTTTTAAATTGCCAAAAATGGCACAATTTCGAAATTTCAACTTCACTGAGGCAGTAGTAAATATTGTCCTATAGAGTTCAAAAAAATGGAATAATTTTTCAAAATCACAAACAACATTTTCACGAATGTGCAGCAACATCTGAGAAATTAGGTCTTTTTTGAACCACCCTAGTAACACACGTTATCGAAAAGCTCTTTAATTCTTTCATTTTTCTGAACCATACTTTTAGGACTTTTAGGACCGAATCGAAAATGAAATTTAAGGAAAACCTGGCCTATCTTGAAAAATCTTGAGATGCCATTTACTGATGTTATCGGAAAATTGACTCCGCACAATGTAGTGTAAACAGTTCATAGGAAACTCGGCTTATCCAAAAGTCAAATCCGAAAATCCTATACTGGAAGTCAAGTAAAAGTCAAGTCCTGGTCTCTGAGGACTTCCCCGCGTGTTTGCTCGCGTAATTACAGGTCTAGTCAGGGTATGCTTAGGACTAGAAAGAGGAACTAATTCTCTGGGATCTGAATCCTAAGTGGTAAGAAAAAGGTACTATGCTACAACAGGAAGGAATTGAAAAAGGAAGAAAAAAAGCAGGTTCTTTTTTTTTTAATTAATCTTCGTCCTTTATTCTTCTATATTTCTCTATATTTTGTTCTTATATACTATACCGGACAGTACAAAACAGTCGGCGTATAGCCTGATACTTTAAAATTAACAAGAGAGCCGCTATACGTGTTGGCGGTGAAAAAAAAAAAAAAAAAAAAAGAAGAAAAGGAGAACCAAAAAAACGATAAGAAGCTAAGTGGTACCACGCGTTCTGCGACGCTTCGCTTCTTACGTCTTGCGTCTTTCTGATGAGCACGCGCCGCGTCGCGTCGTTATAATTATAAGATAGCGGTAGATAATTATATATCTAATGCTGCTGCTGCTGGTTCTTTGGCTGTGGCTCTGGCTGCTGATGTTCGCGTTTTATCAGCACCGTGTCAAGAGGAGAACGCGTGCTGCGTTCTCTCGAAATAAAAAAATGAAAACAAAACTGAAAAACGATTTCGGACCGAATAAGAAAAAAAATAAGAGGAAGAAGAGAGCCATGCATCATCTCTGGACTATGCGGACCAAAACTGCAGCGAAGAGTGCGCAGGATGGATAGAGGGAGAATTTAGACGTCTCGACGTCACGGCGTCACGGCGCCATGGAAAACAATATATCGGTAGACTCGACTGGCGCGCGAAAAATTGTCCCACGCCTGCAGCATGCAGCAATAGAGTACTGCAACAACTTTTCTAGACCTTATGCGCTGCGTTAGCGCAGTAACTACCTCTGACCTTTGCCCCTTCCCTATAACCAAACTTAAGCACCTTTGACGCCCACTTGACGGCGCCGTTGCACTTTAACCGACGTCCAACCCTCGACGACTGCAGTCTGTGCAAACCGTTTGTCCCTTGCTTAAAATTATCATTCTTTAGGAATGGGTACACGTTTTTTTTTTTTTTTTTACACATTTCTAACACCGCAATTTACTCTTTGGTTCATCAGCCTTATTGCATAATGTGTGAAGATAATAGTATAGAAAACGTAATCGAAGTTATTTTCCACGTTTAGATTTCGGCCGATTTTATTTTAGGAAACTACTTCATCCCCAAAAATCTGCAACGAATCGGACTGCATGAAATAGAAAAGAGAAAATCTATAGAAGATAAAAGATGGGTATAAAAGGAGAAAAGCCGACAAGTTTCGTGTCTCGGAATACTGATCAGTTTCTGCAGCAATAATAGCTAGTTGCTTACCAGCTGTACGAACCCTGCATCACATGGCCAACACGTGGGACGTCGCGAACTACGATTACATGGCTTTTATTGAGAGTTTAAACCTCTGTATTCTTATTATTCCTAAGATCCCTCGAGTCCCAGGTAAAGGAGTTTACCAAAAGATAATAGAATAAATCTGCACCAAATGTAGCGCAGGAACTTTTGTTTTTCCGCTTCCAATAATAATTCCAGCTGAATCAGATCTAAAAATCGTTTTCGTTCGGAGACGTTCTATGATCCTATATCTAAACGCGTACCTACTTCTATCAAAAACAGACGAACACCATTTCATATGGAAAAGAATTAGCGGTAATTTTGCCTGGTCTGATATATTGGAAGTTATCCCGCTTTCTCTGCGTCCAACACTTCTTTTTTTCTCCTTTTTAATCACCCTCGAACAGTCGTGTCTTTCGTTATTTATCTGTGGTCGAATTCCGTTACTCGCTTCCGCGATTCTCGCAACAACTCGTGCACGTATCTGCATATCAATTTCTGCGAAATCGTAGGCGAAACCTATACCATCGATGAGTATGTATAAAAAAAAAAAAAAAAAAAATAGAGAGGAGTAGATATATATATATTTTTTTTTTTTTTTTCAAACTCCTACGCGCCTGATCGTTTGTTTGTTAACTGTTTCCCGGTATATTTCCTTATATATTCAAAGTTCATTGAGATATATGTTAAAATTTTTGAATCATGACATGACTTTTTTTTTTTTACTGATATTTACTGCGATATTTACGGAAAAATGATATAATCGCAATGTTAAAAAAGGCGAAGAAAAAGAAGAAGAGAAAAGTCGAAAGATGCATGTATAATAGATGTGTAGGTATACCGTCAGACCTAAATGGGGTAACGTAGCTTGTCTACACGCTTGTAAAAGGCGTAGTTTGCACCAAACTACGAAGGTCCGAAAGCGCCAGATCTCCAAAGATCTAACCGAAGATAAAACGGACAGACCCAAGTTCCTCGTTCCTCGTTCCTCATTCTTATATACACGTACACTGTATATTATTATCACACGTACATATACATATTACGTAGATGCGTATATATGTATATATAACGATACCTGAAGATTTCGTGCAATATATCCCACGGCTAAAATCACTGCATAAGATAAGAAAGAGAAAAGAAAGGGTAAAGAATGATGACAAAAAAAAATAAAAAAAGTCGCTATTTAGCTCTAATTTCTCTATTCCTCATTTTTCTGTAATAAAAGACATACTTTAAGGCAAAAACGTAACCCATGTACTGAAAATGTACATATACAGGGTGACCCAAGACCCCCGGACCGGAAGGAATGGGTGAATTCCTCGTTGGATTTTGAGACGAAATTTCCTTTTCGAAAACTTCGTCCGATTAACGGTGTCCAAGTTATTAAAGATAAAGAGTAGCCAATTAGCGCCTGGCTTTAGGTCCGTGCCAGTGCCGGGTCAATAGTGAACGGTGGGCAGGGCCCGTGGTTTATTTTACATTTGGCTACTTTCTTCTTCACTTTACGATCGACGCGTATTATTATTATTATTATTATAAACCACGGGCCCTGCCCGCCGTTCACTATTGACCCGGCACTGGCACGGACCTAAAGCGAGGCGCTGATTGGCTACTCTTTATCTTTAATAACTTGGACACCGTTGATCGGACGAAGTTTTCGAAAAGGAAATTTCGTCTCAAAATCCAACGAGGAATTCACCCATTCCTTCCGGTCCGGGGGTCTTGGGTCACCCTGTATACGTATATAACGGTCAATAATTTCGGTATGCGGTCTCAGCTGGTCATCGGCAAGGCATGCGACTCTTTTAGCCTCTATATAGATTCTGGAGCCCGAGAGCCGCATGGCTATATGGCTATTGCAGCTATGTCGGTGGCGGACCGTCGGTCCTAAGACAAAGAAAAAGCAGTTTTAGGCGCCGGCGACTGTCTGTCCGACTTGCCTTTGCCTTTGCCTTGCGCCTTACCCCGTCGGGGTTGTACCCAGGCGGCTCGACTCTATGTGCCTTATATACCTCCCCAATATCTCCGCCGACCCCCCATCGGCCAACGCGCGTGGGACCAGACCAACTCTAACTCCAACTGTTCTATTTCCATCAATAATCGTTTTTTGTTTCCATATCATTTCAATTTCATTCCTCATCTCTTTTTTTTTTTTTCTTTTTTTTTTCCTATACATTTTCGTCTATGCGAACGTTTCGATGATCCCAACGATCGTAATCGAACCCCAAGGAAACAAGACAGAACATGACTACGTTTGAAATTCTTGATATCGAGATGTTGCGATATATTATACACAGAAAAAAACAAGGTGGACAATTTTTTCTGTCCCAAGAAAAATTTTGTTGTCCCAACCCAGACAGCACGGAATATTGCCCAATATTGTAGCAACATTGTAGCAACATGGCAATATTGTAGCAACATTGTAGCAACATTGTAGCAACATTGCAATATTGTAGCAACATTGTAGCAACAATGCAATATTGTAGCAACATAGCAATATTGGGCAATATTCCGTGCTGTCCGGGAATAAAATTTTCTGCAAACGGATTGGAAACGGAAATTTTTACTTGATTCAAGATAATTTCGGTTTCCAATGCGTTTGCAGAAAATTTTCTTGGGCCAAAAAATTGTTTTTTCTATGTAGAAGGCTGTGGCAGTAATTCTGATGATTGCATGAATGGTTTTAAATGGAACACGATGACGTTTGAGGAGCAAAAATTGTGACACAGAATATATGCTGTGGCAGGCAATTAGCGGGTTTCGAAAATCCGAAATTTCGCGGTTAGTAAAATCTCAAAGATGCCGCTTGTTCCGTAAAAGAGCGAAGTGCCAGTCAGTCATTCTTCTTGGGAGTTGCGGCAAGCAGGGATTCGAGTCAGCCATGCGTGTGCAGCGGTGCGGCCTGCGGGACTAACGTCGCCACGAAGAACGCGACGCGACGCGACGGCGCGTCTTTCGTTGTGTCCTGGCAGTAGGTCTACAGGACTGCAGCGTCGAGCTGTGCGGTTGGATAGGGATAGGAATGGGATAGGATAGGATAGGATAGGATAGGATAGACTAGACATAGACGCAAGACGATAGAGTGGCGAGTGTGCTGGCGGTCTGGCAGCTGAAGTATTCTTTTAATTTTAACCAAACGATGAGCTGGCGTTAGACTAAGAATTAAGTATAAGAAACATGGTAGGTATAGATGAGAGAAGAGCGGTCCTCGAAGATTTTCTCGAAGGCTGCAGTAACACTACAGCAGTCTATAGTCTATTATACATTTATACCTATAGAGAGAGACTAGATACTCAAAATTGAAACCTATAGCCCTGGGTGCTTATCGACGCTTGAATGATCCCGCCCAATACTAAAACCCGAGTATCGGTTACCCGACTACCGAGGTAATGAGGTCAGCTTAGGTCAGGTTAGACTTTGCTAGTATACGCAGGGATTATATATTCAAACGTTTTTCCCTTCTTATTGTTGATCCTGTTGTTATGCGCGGAGGAAGTAAGAAACGGCAGATCCTACCGCGTGAACTTTCTACCATCTATATATAGGGTATAGGGTGCAAGATTCTCTATATCGCACATTTTCCATACGCATATAGTAATGAGGGAGGACTGATTTTTTAAGATGCAAAAGCTGTCTCAATATTATATTTTACACCTCGGACACAAAAAATCAAATTTTCGAATTATTAACGATTTCAAATTTTTTTTCACGTGCATGACAAGTGGCACACTTACGTCATGAGAATTCTCAACAATTTTCACATCATTCAATAAATAACAAAAATACGAGAATCATATGCAACGATTTATCACAAAATAGTTGTTCAGGAGCCAATGCACTGAGAAAAAGGTCTTGTTGACACAACCAAAATTTGGTTATTATACCTATGCACAATCACATTTTTTGTTCAGTCAACCAAAAATTTCGTTCGGATAACCAAAATTTTGTTGGGAAAACCAAATTTTGTTGGGACAACCAAAATTTTGGCTATTCCAACAAAATTTTTGGTTGACTGAACAAAAAATGTGATTGTGCATGTATAATAACCCAAATTTTGGTTGTGTCAACAAGACCTTTTTTCTGAGTGTGCAATCATACTTCGTCAACGATATTATAATTATTCTTCATCTTACTCACCGGCCCAATTTCGTGATTATCATTTCGGTTGTCTCCGAGTGAAATTGTTGCCATAGTTTAGCATTCTGAAGAGATACTGTTACATCACCAGGCAGAGTGGGTCCAGCACCAGGAGTCGGTGGTAAAAGCCATCCGTTGTTCGTTATTTCTTCTGTAAAGAAAAAAAATGTTCAGGAATTAGTTTAAGCCTTCTATAAAATCGAGGGGATCGCAATATCATTGGATAAAACGAATGAAGGATATTAAAATAATTCCGAGGAAGACTGTGGGGGTTTTTGAATGCGAATATGCACCATGCGGTATTGTCCGATACTAATTATCATGTTTTCGCGCATCGCGTGGTTTTCGTAAATTTTTGCTGCCAGGTAAATAAAGATGCGCATCTCAGTCATAGACTGCGCCGTACAGCCACGCAGCATGAGGTGAGGATTATCCGCGCATCGTACAACAAACAGCGGTGGAAAAAAAAAGGGGAAAAAAAAAAAAAAACTCTCATTGAATAGAGGGAAGAATCCTCCGGTGTCTTTCCACATGGACGGATGAGTGGAGGACGACACAAGTGCGTTTTTGAAGAAAAAAAAAAAAGAAAAAGAAGTTTCTCACCGTCCCTTTCGCGGCGCCCGGTATTGTCCTCGTCGCAAAGGACGAAGATAACGATTCTACGGATGACCGGACCGCGGTGTCTTTCATCCCTGAAGGACACAGCGATTCGTAATGTAACTGCGGAAACTGCACCGAGTTCATAATAATATTTTTCCACACGGCGTGCGCAAAGTTCGATTTTGCATAAAATTCAACTTAACGCGCGCTGTGTTGAAAAATAAAGTTCGATACACGTGCGAAAGGTGATTCTCGACTCGTGTGATTGTCAACCTCACTTCGCTCGGGCGAAAAACTTCACACTCGTCCGAGAATCAACACTTTCGCACTAGTATCGAAAAGTACTATTATGTAGGTATACGAATTGAAAATAAGTAATATGAGGATAAAAACGATTCAATTGTTTAGTTGATGTTGGTGTTTCTTTAAAAGTCAATTTGCTATAGAAGAGTGAGAAACTACAATGTGCTTATTACGTAATTCAGTTACGTGATATAGAAGTGGTATAATGGGATCCTTTCAACACCTGCAGTCCATAAAAGACTTTCTACCTATGCGGAGATGCAATAATGATGGAGTTTGTAAGTCGAAATAAGAATGAGGAATTGCTCGGAGAGTGGAGCAGGTAGTTAGGCATAAGGTATAAAAGCCATAAGGAGCAAAGCTGCAGGCTAATGAACTTATAATGTGATAGGGACCACCACGCGTTTCTCCTAGCTCACTTATGCAGGCTACGCGTTGTTACAGCTATAGTATATGAGGTAGTTTATTATCCCGCAACACTAGCCTCGGAATAATAACGCTTATAAGACATAATCCAAAAGCCTACAGGGCAGCAGCAAACAACTACATATAAAACAAACAAACCATTATAACGGAATTACCCCCTTGGAAAATGCCGGAATTATATAGTGGCCGGGTAAAAAGGACCTCCGTTTCCCTGGGGGCGAAGAAAAATTTCGTAACAGGATATCAGCGTTTATTGAGTTCGTAACAGACTGCACCGATGTGGCTTTTTTCGAAAATATAGTTACGCGATTGTTCCAATCTTAAGAAAGAGAGGAAGCGTTTTACCATCGATAATAATGTGCCACCCCAGACAGCACGGAATATTGCCCCATATTGTAGCAACATTGCAATATTGCTGCAATGTTGCTAAAATATTGCAATGTTGCTATAATATTGCAATGTTGCTACAATATTGGGCAATATTCCGTGCTGTCTGGGACATAATCTTTGCCCACACAGCACCCAATATTGTAGCAACATTGCAGCAATATTGCAGCAATATGAGCAATATTGCTACAATATTGGGTGCTGTGTGGGTGGCGATGAATTGCTCGAATAAGTAATGAGAAAATGACTCCTCTCTGCTCCAACTTGAACGTGGAATATATAAGTATTAGTGAATTGTCACCGTGAATCGTGATTAGAGATCAGTGGTCATTATATTGTGTGACAGAATCTGTCAGAGAATAAAGTGGATCACTGGAGTTTAGGGCTTGTTTGTTCCTCGTTTACTCGTTTCTTTTTTTTTCCTTCTTTATAATTTTTATAAGTGCTGTCATCTTCTTAGCGCGAGGGCCCGCCGTACACCATTAGAGGAAAAAAGCCACAGTCTAAAGGGTTTTCGTATAGGTGCAGGTAGGTATTGAGGGTGTTGGCTGTGTTCGATGCGGGACGAATACAGGCGTCGCGACGCTACCAAAACCGTGGGGGGGGGGGGGGGGGGGGGGGGGGGAGCAGGACTTCTTCCGGGATTTTCTAAGTGTATATAAGAAATAAATGTGTGTGTATCTATATATATGTACCTATATACTATACGGATGCATACATCTATGGACATACCTACGAAGTAACATCTGCCATATATTTACTCTTTCTACGAAGTCACCACCACCCCGCACTATGCTATTATGATTGTTAGTTTTTATTCCTAATGGCATAAAGATGTTTGTCTTTTGTGTGTTGTTTGACTTCGGCAAAAAGTGACGCTTGAGGTAATGGTCGAGGCCTCGCCTACCCATCATCGTGTGGTGAAGTCTGCGTCTTATTATACCGCGAGAAAAAGACACGATGAAAAAAAAACAAAAAAAAAAAAAAAAAAAAAAAAAAAAAATTTCAAGAACAGAAAAAATTGGGGAAAATAATTGAACTGAACAGAAAATCGGTGCAAAACGAAAGAAATTATTCATTCGCCTATATCCTTAACAGAAAATAAAAGAAAAAGACATAAGGAGACAATCAGGGATTTGAAATTAATCAACGAAAAATTGATTCTGCGTTCGAGTACAACTGAAGGATTATCAAAAATGTGAAGAAATTATATTGTTAAAATTGGGACTTATGAAGAAGAGATGATTGAAGGTAATAATTAGTGACGTCTTTTTGTCCTTCACTTCAACTGCGCGCAGTAATTACCTATAAGGAAATAATTACTGCGATGTCCTGCAGCTTATGGAAATATAATTACAATTAACTGCAATTTACGGTTTATTTCTTTCTTAATATTATTTTTGTTGGTTTTTTTTTTTTTGTTTTTTTTTCACTTTTACTCTGATTTCTTAATGTATGTATAGATTATGAAGGTACAATATAGGTATACTGTGCAGATAAAAATTAGAGCGTGATTATTTGATTAGCATATAATTATGTTATCAGGGAGGTCTGATTAATATACCAACTACTATAGCGCAGCGCAGCATCATATATCTTCTATTATAAATTTTGATATTCTAATCTTTTTATAACTTATTCATTATCTATAAATCACTAAAACTATATGTAATTATCTTTAACTACAAAATATGTATACCTAATATAGTTCAGAATTTATTTACGATATTATACTATATAATTATATACGATCGTATAACATATATATATATATATAAGGTATTATCCATCATATACGAATATGTATACGTACAGGATTATCGAGGGGATCTTCTCTGACCCTTAATTCGTTTGCGGATTATCCAACTGAAGGTGTAAATAAAAGCTGTGTATATTATTTACTAGTATTTATCATATATATGGGAATTAACGATTGAGATTAACGTCACTCTAAAAGTGTGTATAATATGTATAACGCGGACATAAATATATATACTTAAATCGGAGATAAAATCCTTGACGTATGTATATTATAATATCATTATAAGAATGTGAATTTTGGCAATATTTATTCAAAAAGCGATACAATAATTAATATAAGAAAAAAAAAAAAAAGATCTTCAGGAGCATTAATCATCGCATTATAAGATCTATAGTCGCAAAATTTTGCGACATACCATTTATAATAATTCACTAATCGTTAAATATTTATTATCAATCAATTTATCAACAAACCTGGATGGTGATGATGATGATGCGTGATATTATGCTGTCTGTACAGCATTTGATGATGTAGTTGAAGTTGAGTGTGCAAAACGTTTGACGGTGGAAACCTAGCCATATCTAAAGGTGGAATTATACTCATTATCGGTATAATATAATTACTTTTTTTTTTTTTTTTTCTTCAATCGTCTATAACACTTTAGCAGTTTATTAAAAATTCTGTTTTAAATTTGTTGCAAACAGAGCAGGAAAAAAAAAAAAAAAAACGTGTTTGAATGAACTTATTCACTTCTGGAACCACTGCACTGTGATGTTCCAATGGATATTCACTATATTTAATACCGCGTTGAAATAGATTAACAAATTTAATTTTTTTTTTTTTTACTTTAATTTTTTTATGATATATAATTATATGCAGTTTGCATATGGTAGGTATATGGATTCAGTTTTATTCACATAAAAATTCATACTCGTATATATAGATACGGATCCGACGATAATTATATTATGCCCGCTAAAATTTGAAAATTTCAAATCCTCCCAAATGACACGATATTATATAGATTCTTTGCAGCGCCAGAGTTAGCGCTCAACTGAAAACCCATTTCATTCTCGTAACTTTAGTATAGTCCAGCCTAAACACCCCCGCACTAAAATCTCAGGATTGGTTAAGGCTTACCACGCCCATGAATTTCTATTGGTTAAAAGACCGCAATCCTCAGACATGAATGAGGGAACATTTTAAGCTATCTAATGGATGATCTAAAACCACGCAATATACCCTAAGAGGGATAAAAAAAAAAATAAAAATAAAAAAAAATCTGTTCCCAAAACGTCGAAATTTGTTCATTAAAAAATTACTAACAAAAAAAGAAGGAAATAAAGAAAAGAAAATAAACTGATAAGGAAAGAAGATCAGAAATAGGAGAATGCTTAATGATTCGGGATCACGAGTTGAGGATAATTAATTTCAAATCAATGTGCAGGTATACTCTTGGGAAAAAATTTTCATTCACTCAGCCTTTTCCACTGCTCTGCAGCTGCTTGCTACTATACATATTTCGAAACATAATTCAAAATTATTTCAGATTTTACGGAGTTCGATTCGCACAGATTGATTGCGCCGAAGAAATAGTGGAATTGTCATACTGCTCATATTGCTGCAATGTTTTTGCAAGGTTGCTGCAATGTTGTTGCAATGTTGCTGCAAGGTTGTTGCAAGGTTGCTACAATGTTGTTGCAATGTTGCTACAATGTTGCTGCAATGTTGCTACAATATTGCTCATATTGCTACAATATTGCTCATATCGCTACAAATTGCTCATATTGCTACAATATTGCTGCAATGTTGCTACAATTTCGGGCAATATTGGGTGCTGTGTGGGTACCTATACGTTGATCGAAACTTTTTGTCGAAAAAAAAAATCACGATGATGGAAAACTGGCCCCCTATCTCTATATATTTTATCAAGTTACCCTGAAATTACATCGTTTTAAAACATTCTCTAAAAATTTCGATCTGTACCCATAGCTATGACAGACATATTTTATGTAATTCGAAGTCTATAAAATCTGAAATAATTCTGAATTATGTCACGAAAGATTTATTTATCAGGTGTGAAGGAAACTGAGTCAATATTATAATATTTTTTCGAATCGTATCAGTCATTTGAATGAAATTACCGCGCAAATTGGCGTACAATATGTCTAATTTTGCGGTGTAGGTATACCACAGCACAGAAGAATAAGAATATGGGAATAAGAAGCTCGCCGCTTTTGAAAGAGATAAAAATCTGCAGCATCGTTGTAAGGATCTCTGTCGCAGGATTTCTGTTCAACAGATGACTGCAGGAGCAGAAGGAAGTCGAAGAGAGATACGGATCGTCTTTTCTCATATCTGTTTCTTCTTCTTCTTCTTCTTTCGTTTTCTTGCCCCGCAGGACTTTTCAGATTCTAGTCTCTATTAGGTATAGAATATCATAGCCACTGCTCGGTAGAGAGAAGTATTGCGCGGTTCCTCATTGTCTGGATTTGGATTTCGGATTAAGTTGGATTAACTGTAAGCGATACCCACAATACTCGATTGTGCGCGTGGCTGCTGCAGCTCTTCGACCACCATTAACAACCCTTACAACGTCTTTTAGGTACAAATATACCTATATATATAGGTATACCTACCTACTTTTCCTCGGTTTAATATACTATACCTGCGCCCGCCGCAGCGTTTATATATTATACGGGTTGAAGTGCGGAGGTCCTAAATAATGCGGGATTTACTACTGTGCAAAAGATTTGCAGGGGTGATTTCGGGCACTTTGAGTACTCCGGTTATTCAGGTGCGTAAAAACGCTCTTTACGTACCCAAAATATTAATGGAAAAAGGAAAAAGGGAAAATGGAAAATGGATGAACGTACCTATACACTTCAAATACCGGGAGCTTCAAACGAGCTTTTCTAATTACTGAGTAAATAGATTATTAAGTGGGTGATTATTGTACGCAGGTATACGCGATGAATACTGTAAACCACGCGATCAAACCTCTGTACCTATACGGTTACAAAATAACTAAAAAAAAGTCTTCTCCCTTCACCATATATCATTAAGATGTCAGCTTCCTGTCACATTTAAGCAATTATACCATATCATGACTGAAAGAGTTTCTTGTTCGAGATAGTTGATACGTAGAGCCCGTATACGGAACAGGAGCAGTAAAGTAAATTCGAATCTAAATACAGTATACCTATACAGGGGAGTGAAAGAAATAAAATGAAAAAATAAAAAAAATTCTATATCAACAGCGCAGGAACACAAATACTTACAATTATCATGATATAGATGTTACAGGTATAATGGAAAGATGATAAATACATATATATACGTCTATAAAGATGTTCAGGAATAGACTTATATAGATCCAGCCATGCGAGTGCCATGTCGCAGACCTTAGTTCTGTATCTATTGTAAAAAAGACTTTGCAAAAAGAATCAAAGATCTGTATGGGAAGATTGCGGTCTGCAGCAAACGGGGGCTGCAGGAGTCATAGACCCTTTTTATACATTTCGTCTGTTTTTTTTTTTTTTTATTCCATCTTCTACCTTTTTTTCACAGAGTAAAATATGCCGACGTTGTAGTGCTGTGCGTTATTTTCGGAAGCAATTGAATTTTTTTTAATTTCATTCAAGGATCATGTAGTCCACCCGGTAAGTTATGCATTAGAGTGCTTTTTTTGAAATGACTATTTTTTTTTTTTTTTTTTTGCAACTCCCCATTGAAAATCTTTTTGTAGACGTCGAAAGGGGATCCTGTTCAATTTTTAGCTCTTAATTCCGATTCTAGTACTCGCGCTTTTCCTTTTAAGTTTTTCCATGCTAAAAGCATGTGAACATTACGACTTTTTCTTTAGTCGCGCACAATTCAGCCGCATTTCAATGGATTGTTCTCATCCAAGATTCATTTGACAGAGAATTTATTGTTCTTCAAAAGTGCCCAAGATAGTTTGACTGACTTGAAAATATTGAACTCGGCATTTTGTTGGAATTTTATATTAATAAAATCAAAGTCCTTATATCTTTTGAAATACTGGTTTGAGAGACTTTATGTACTGGACTTTTTTTGTAGAGAAATAAATTTCCTACAAAATTGTTCTGAAGTTTTTTTCTCCAAGTCCAACTGTTTATTCGCCCACAGCGAGAAAGAAGAATTATGCATAAAATTGACTTTGGAAGCTCACACACGTGCGGCGGTTGAAACCACAGCCAAACTACCAATAGCACTTTCGAAGAACACTAAATTCTCTGTAAAATGAAACTTGGATGAGAATAATCCATTGAAATGTGGCTGAGTTTTGCGCGGCGAAAGAAAAAGTCGTAATGTTTAGCATGCTTTTAGCATGGGAAAACTTAAAAAGAAAAGCGCGAGTGCTGGAATTGGAATGAAGAGCTAAAAATTGGACAGGATTCCCTTTTCGACGTCTACAACAAGATTTTCAATGGGGAGTTGCAAAAAAAGCACTCTATTATACGTGTATGTTTAGTTCTTCTATATATTGATATGCTATGTCCTCATTGCTCTTCATCGTACTATATGATATACTATAGGTTTAAGGAAACTATCCCACGCGCGTGTGCAACTCGTCAACTACTAGAACATCCTCTGGAATAGGTAAATAAATAAACCCTTGAAAAAGCTCTCGTGATCCGTATGTAAGATCAGCAAACGTAGCTGAAAGGACCTGCGGGTCTGGTAGTTCCTACATATGTATGTACTATGTATCCATAGCTTCGAGTGTACCTCTTATCATAAGTGCGAGTATACATCGAATGACTTCTGGTATATGAATAACATCATCTTTTGCTACCAATTCTGCTGTGAGTCGAAGGAAAGTTACATTAACAAGATGATTGGATCGTAAAACGAAGAAACGACGAAAAAGAACCCAATAATTTCATCTTCTTTATTGTATACTACGTATAGTTGAAGTAGTCATACATATTCAATTTTTGAATAGATATACATAAGATCAGAATCGTATATCGAACATTTTGTCAGATCTATGCTACAGTGGCAAATTAATTTTGTGATTATGAATATTTAGCTTCTTGTTCTTCCGATCCTTGTCCTCAGCTTTACATTGTACGTATAGTAGTATATGACGAGTTGTTGAACAAATCTTTGAAGAGGCGGAGGACTACTCTTTTCTTTCCCAAAAGATAAGATGAGCCATATGGTTTACGCCAAACCCGTGCTAAACCTCAGATTGTGAATTTTTAAACAAACGAATAGTCTTGTAGATGAGTTATGACTGTAGGGACGACGACATACTGAGAGGACTGTAAGTCTTCGCTGTTATTTCAGGATAGGAAAAAGTAAATAAAGTCAGTTCAGACGAAGAAGGAGAAGAATAAGCGATTATAGTCTTGTATAAAGGACCCGTTCGTTACTTTGACAATCTCATTAAGTGTCGTACACTTTTTTTCTTCAATTATTCAATTTTTCAACTGCTTTTTTAATATCTTTAACGAATCGTCGATATTTCTATTCTAAAGCTCAGAGTTTTAGCGGTTCTGCTGGCAGATAAAAAAAATTAGTTTTGAAAATACAGGGGTCCGAAATAATCGCGTGTAAATAAATTATCCTCGCATGACTGGTTAACAAATTTAATATATTATAAATCCTATACCAGGAATTGTCAATAATGCCTCGAATGTAAAATATACCAGAAATATGAAAATTCGGAACTTTGCATGAGATAAGATTCTATAAATAGTGAATCACTGCCATGTCCATGAGGCTTAATATATTAAATATTTAAAGGCCCTAATAGTCAAACTAGTACCCGATGTGTCAATAATTCAGCGAACGGAAGTCGCCTGGGATAATCCTATAGCATATATAATATACTAGTGTTTGCAGTTCTATCGAACCGTGAAAAGACTTTCAAGAATTTCGAATACCTTTTCCATTAATTTTCAACATATTATAATATATAACAATTTAGGGTGCTTTTTTTGAAACGACTATTCTTTTTTTGCAACTCCCCATTGAAAATCTTGTTGTACACGTCGAAAAGGGAATCCTGTCCAATTTTTAGCTCTTCATTCCAATTCCAGCACTCGCGCTTTTCTTTTTAAGTTTTCCCATGCTAAAAGCATGTAAACATTACGACTTTTTCTTTGGCCGCACAAAACTCAGCCGCATTTCAATGGATTGTTCTCATCTAAGATTCATTTTACAGAGAATTTAGTGTTCTTCAAAAGTGCCATTGGTAGTTTGGCTGTGGTTTCAACCGCCGCACTTGTGTGAGCCTCCAAAGTCGATTTTAAGCATAATTCTTCTTTCTCGCTGTGGGCGAATAAACAGTTGGACTGGAGAAAAAAACTTCCGAACAATTTTGTAGGAAATTTATTTCTCTACAAAAAAAGTCCAGTACATAAAGTCTCTCAAACCAGTATTTCAAAAGATATAAGGACTTTGATTTTTTTAAATATAAAATTCCAACAAAATGTCAAGTTCAATATTTTCAAGTCAGTCAAACTATCTTGGGCACTTTTGAAGAACACTAAATTCTCTGTAAAATGAGTCTTGGATGAGAACAATCCATTGAAATGCGGCTGAGTTGTGCGCGACTAAAGAAAAAGTCGTAATGTTCACATGCAGCTTTTAGCATGGAAAAACTTAAAACGAAAAGCGCGAGTACTAGAATCGGAATTAAGAGCTAAAAATTGGACAGGATTCCCCTTTCGACATCTACAACAAGATTTTCAATGAGGAGTTGCAAAAAAAATATAGTCGTTTCAAAAAAAGCACCCTAATATAACATATATATAAAAACTATAGAATTTTTAGGATTATGTAATTCAATACATGAGATTTCTCTTTTTTCAAAACGTCGCATAATATATAACTCAAGGAGTTTATATAGACTGTATATTTAAGCGGGGAGGAAAGATCGGGGTTAGTGAAAAATCTGTCCTCTGTATTTCTCGGTCGTTCGTTCTGTCATTCCGCGAAGTGTTTTGTATATATATTTCTACTTATATGCATATGCGCATATAACGTGTGTGTGTGTGTATATACAATATACATAAATAAAATAGTATAAGAAACTACGACTCTAGATATATTCAAAATTCAAAACTTTTGCCCCAAAACGAGGTATATACGTAACAATAACCAACCATCCAACCGACCACACGATGTATTTATGTATACTAAATACCATAGAGAGAGAGAGAGAGAGAGAGAGAGAGAGAGACTTGTGCGACTTTTCCTATGCAAAGCCCTGCGCTGCAGGACGATGTAACATATAACCACGCATGCTTCTTGTTTTAACAATATGCGGCCTGCAACCAGGCAGGAAGTCTACTATACTGCGAGAACGGAGAAGCTGATCTGTGCAGACAGAATAACAAGAGGGAGTGATCGCCTGACGTCATCAAAGGACCACCCAAGAACCTCTAGCCATGATAAACAATGACCTACAAGCAAACTTCTGCTTCTCCTATTCGCATTCTCATTCTTATATACTTATTATAGCTATTGATTTTCAAATCTAGTTTATTTCCTTCAAACTTGGAGTAAAATAACAATAAAACGAATTTGTCAATTCAGTTTTAAATATTTTTCATTATTCTAAATCCAAAATTTATGAAAAGGATGTAATTGATGTTGAGAATAAATGAAGAAAAAAAAGTATCCGAATCGAATTAACGACTGTAATAAATATTTGAAAAAAGAATATATGCCGCCGTTTCCCTTTGCCATATAATAAGATGTGGCGCGTGGGTGTGCGGACGTCTTTGACGAGAACCGCGTTTATCGTTGATTGGACGCGTCGACTGTTTCAGTCCCCGCAAGTCCAAGTTTAGTTTCGTTTTATTTCAGCGATTATACTTCTCGCGGTTATCTTTGTCGGCACGTTAGTGTAGCCGCCGCGCATTTCCGTTATAATACCAACCGATGATAAAGAAGAGCGTGATAACAATTACGAGCTTCTGTTTAACAAGGATAAACCCGTAGGCGTGTGGGGAAGCACATTGCACGCCCACAACGAACCGCGTGCAGCTTACTCGGGTCGATTCATTCATACTTATTACCTATACCAAGATCATTTCTGAATAGGTTTAAAATATATATGTTGAAAAGAAGCGCGTCAAACGGCGCGAACGGAATGAAATGAAACCATTTTTCGAATTTCAAATATAATATGGGGTGTCTTTGAGCCTCATGATATTTAACAGGCATTTAGGATATCCATTTCAGGGCATTATTTCGAATAGATGAACTGGAAATTCGGGATGTATAATCCTACGTGAACAGGGTGCGTGCTCGAGATAATCTCCTTAAACGCGCGCCTGTTCAGCCAGTTTAGCTCAAGCTTTGATCCCGTTTTTCGTTCGGGCTTAGCGCGTGCCCACTATAGTCTATATGGTTATTCGTTACGGCGCATTCTCTCTCTCTCTCTGTCAAGGATATTATATACCTACTTTCGAGACTTAAGTAAATTGTTTAAAAGCGACAAGGTGATTATTACAAGCAGTGGGATGCCTGTTTAGAGACCTACTTATTATAATCACCAGACATTCTGCAGCTGTCCAAGTTTTATTACAATTTATATTCACCGCCTAAAATACCCAATTACGGCAGTGATTTGTTATCATTTTTTCGCGCGCCATTATTCGAATACCTGAAATTATTGATAATTTAAATTTTTTTTTTTTTTTTTTTAACAGGAAAGGAATCAATCAATAGATTAACAATATAATTAAGAGCATCATTCTTTATATGATAATATAATCACATACCTTCATTCATACCTAACAAACCAAAATCAGTTACAGAAAGATATGATAAATAATAATTAATAGTTATAGAGAAAATATAATCATTATTATTATTATTAAACGTAAAACTTTGTTTTACCTATTAATTTAATGTATCATATTAATATTATTAATAGCGCGTAAGAAATATTTGTATACTCTAGACTCATTGTTAAGATAATATAACATTGTAAACATAATAGACGATAATAATATATAGATGTAATATAATATATGTATAGAATCGTGTAGCAATAATAATAATAATAATAATAATAATAATAATAAGAAAATTGATTTTTCTATAAATCTACTACCTAATTTCGTCTTATATATAAGATTAGATTTTTAGATATAACAGAATGTTGTGATAGAGAACTGAAAATTATTATAACGTACACAATTCCATTAAATCTTGTACGATGTAGTATATTCTATAAAAAGATTTCAACTTTTAAGAAAGTAAAAACGAACATAAAAAAATCCGTTGAAATTATGTAGGTATACTATTATAACGAGTATAGAGTATTCAAGCACTGCGATACACAAACTTATTCTGTATAACAATTACATAACTGTTTAATGTTAATGTAAAACAATTTGATGTTACCGTGAATACGTTTTTTATTCAGAAAATCTTTGTGAATTAATTTTTAGTCGTTTTAAATACTTAAATAAAAAGTAATTTTTCAATTTTATCGAAACATATCCCGATATAATAACTGATCTTGTGGGAAGTTAAAATGTTTTTTTTCTCTTTTCAATATAATATAATATGTATAATTGGAAAAAAAAAAAAAAATGTGTCGAATATCATATCTGTTAGGTATTAGATGATTTTCCGAATATAAAACGTGAATAAACATGAATAATACGCGATGTATAAATTCACAGTGGAATAAAGTTCAAATAAAACTTAATCAATCTTGTGTATGCGACCCGCTACATGCTCTTAGCAATCCCGGGGCTGGTCAGGGGCTTAGAAGGGTAGAAGGAAATAGGGCGATTTGGGAATTGGGTATTTGTTACTAAGACACACCGAAGCGCACTTCCAGGCTTGGTCATATTTATCGACTTCATTTCTCGATAATAAAAAATATGAGAAAAGAATGTTAAATATCAATAGAATAAATGCATCACGCTTATAACTCGTTGAATAATAAGAAAGCTAATTTATGCTTTTATAGATGTAAAAGTTTAAAAAAAAAAAAAAAAAAAAATAAGAAGAATCAAGTACATACAGTAATATAGTTATAAATAGTGAAAATATCAATTATAAAAAATGTATAGTTATATGAAAATATTTTGATGAATAAACTAGATATCTGACTAATGAATTTATCGATTTTTTGAATGACTAGCCCAGAAGTGCCGCATTGTTACGATACTTTGACGAATATCAATATGACAATTTCTAATCTAATTAATTTTGAAATATAAACTATATACTGATCACGTTTGTAAATGTAACTAGAAAACAAGAATCTCATTTTGTCTCTCAATGACTTAGAAGAACAATAAAGTTTACAAATACCGCACAACAACAACAGGGCAATATCACCGCAGTTTTTACTCCCTATAGAATCGCATAGAAATATTGTAGAAAATTTCGAATAATAGTATTCAATTTTATTTAAAATTTCAAACTCTTCATCCTCGATTTTATCCTCTCTGACTAATTTCCCGATTATATCCAACGTTGGATTTATTTCAATGTTAAAATCGAATTGGTGAATTTTATTTAAAAAATTTGTCGTCAAAATAAAAAACGACGTACTATGATAATGTTTAATGTATTTTAAAAACGGTAATAGTAATTTGACATTTTTCATTGCGGTGATATCTGTGTCGATATATGATAAGCTTGCGTTGTAAAAATTTTTGAAAAAAATTTCCAAATAATTACAATTACCGATAAGACAACGAGTCATTGTTTCCAGTAATTTATCTAACGTGATAAAAATTCTACCTCTAACATTATGGGCGAAAATTATTACTGATCTCTGCTCTATAATAATACATGTTAGACACCATTGATACAATTTTAATAAGTAATATATCCTCTTCTCGTAGGAATAAACGTAGTTATAATAGCGAACGAGTTGGCAATTGAAGTAGGAACAATGCAGGAAGTTATGATTAATAATTAGCCCCAGGAATTGCAATGTCTCTCACGTGAGTAACGTGTCGTCTAATTCTTCTATCTTACCCTCTGGCTGAGACAACACTTTACGAAGTACCTTGCTCACAACGTCGGATAAAGATTCTCTTGCGCCGGCATCCAGCAGACCCATACATCTCTGTTGAAGTAATAAATCCACAAGTTAGAATCAACTTCCTCATATCTAAATGCTTTCTACTTCATTCCCAGCTCACCTGATGCTCGGAATCCCCTTGTCTAAGTCTCAGCACAGCTATGAGTGCCAATTCGCTGTTTGCCTTAACGTATCCGTTCTTTTCTTTAGTCCCATTGACCAGCATCGGTAACAAAGATCTCAGAAGTTCAGGGGACATTTTTTCAGATGGAATATTCCTCGCCAAATGAATACAGATTCTAGCCAGTAGTTGCTTGACTTCATTGCTGTTGTGGTTCATCGACTGTGAGAAGAGAAAATAATAGGAGTTTTATCACTTCGAAAACTAATAACGTTTCATATTATTCAGTTCTGCTTCTCTATTCGACTTACTCTCACAAATGGTGTAAGAATCTGTTGTGGTATCGGGTGTCCCTCGTTCATAAGATACTGGAACAAGTATCCGCAAGCCCGCACTCCGTTCATAGCAATTTGAACTCTGTCCGCGGCTAAGTAAGAGAGAATTACTTTGCAGACACGTTCTTTGTCTTTTCCTGAGTAAAGACTACCCGGGGCTTCTTTGAGAGCCACAAACAGAGCCGCGGAACGACCGTGCCTCAGCATCCAGTCGGTATTAGCGTCGTCGCCTAAAGAGATCATAGCATGTTAGTTATCGATGTGTAGATTTCCATTTTCTTCAGCTGTTTTTCAACAGCCGATAGCTACGAGGCTTACATAGCAGATTGTCGTTATAAGCGGTGGTAAGCTGTTCTGGAGAGAGCCAGGGCAATAAAGCTCCGAAACATCCGGCCACAGAATTCCTAGTCACATCTTCTGGATGTCCTAACATACTACTCAGGGTAACAAACACCTGCTTCCTCATTGGCTCAGTCATTTTATCACCGGCAGGTGTTAGCACGCCTCTCAATGCTTGTAGCATAGTTTCTCTGCGATGAAACGTAATTTTTATTAGTATGATGAAAAAAAAAAGGGAAAAGAATGGCTGAATTTCGAATGATTTTCAATTTAGTTTGAAATGCTGGTTCTAAAATTTGAACAAGGCTACTTAGGTAGCGAATGCATACAATAGAGAGACTAAACAAAAGATATCGAAGAATTCCTGCTCCAAAAAGCCTGTAAAGAATCTAAAAATTGATCAAATACGTAGAACTTGAATATCGAACTTGAAGAAACCAAGTCAAACCTGATTGCAGGATCATCAGCAGTCTTGATTCCAGTATGTAGCTCAGCGAACAATGGATCGGCCCTTGTATGAATGACGATAAGATTGCTGAGAGCGTATGCAGCCTTAAGTCTGACTTGTCTATTGCTATCGTTCAATGCCTTGAGGAATGTGGTTTGAAGTTGAGGCAAGAACTGCTTCAGCATAACGCCCACCTATTTGTTAGATAAAAACCGATTGATTGATTAGTAAATTGCATATTCCAGAAATTCCAACGGGTCTTACCTTCCCCAGCAATATGGCGAGTGTTTCTAGGACTGCTGCTTTTACACTCCAGTTGAATCGATCTCCCAAAATACGAATAAGAGGACCAGTGATATGCACGACGCTTGGTTGTAGGGCAGAAGCACTAGTGAGTCTAATAACTTCGCCCAATCCTTGCGCAGCCTGTTCTTTAGCCTCTGGCATACCATTCAGAATAGCTTCTCTGAATATTGGAAGAATAGGGGTGATTCCCTTAGGCAAACAGAAACCAGGCAGCAAATCCTGCCCCTTTAAATCTGAAACTGCAAACCGCACGGCTTGTCTGATGTCCTGAACGTGTGCGATCTGCTGGTCTGATCCCAGGGTCTGAAAATGAAAAGATAATTGAAGACGATTTCGAAAAGGGAAGAGAACAGGTCAGGGTTGCAAAAAAATGCATTTTTTTTCAACGCATTTTCGACTTAATTAATGAAATAATCGAAAATGATTAATTATAAATTATTTCAACTATCCATTTTTTACTCAATTAAAAATTACAATCGTCCTAATTAATCATTTTTTTTTAAATGGATGGTTAAAATAATTCAATTGATGCATTTTTAAAAAAATGGATAATTGAACTAATTCAATTAATGCATCTTCTTTCTAAATGGATAATTCGACTAATTCAATTGATGCATTTAAAGTAGTATGGTCGTCAAAAATGACTAGTTTTTCATAAATTTATTACGGCATAGTCGCCACATTGAGTATTAATCGAATTATTATATTCATAAACTGATGATTTCCC
This sequence comes from Tenthredo mesomela, assembly GCA_943736025.1. Lineage (NCBI taxonomy): Eukaryota > Metazoa > Arthropoda > Insecta > Hymenoptera > Tenthredinidae > Tenthredo > Tenthredo mesomela. The sequence continues at coordinate 33,763,209 of OX031017.1, forward strand.
TGACATGTCCAGAAACAAAATAATACCCAAATTATGAATAAATGGCCAGATATCGATTTTTCATTTTTAATTGCTTCAAAATCAAGAAAAATCTAGTAGATTGGTACGATTACAGTCTACGACGGCTTATTTTCTTCAGGAAACTATTCTCTATAATCCGACCGTGATACTTTTTTTTCATCATGTTGGTGACGGTGAATATTCAATTTTCAAGACTGCACGTATATAGATTTCAATAAACAAATAACCATATTGAATTGCCGATTAACAGAGAAAATAATCTGTCGCGGTGAATTTGTGGGAAATAGTTTTCTGGACAAAATGAGCCATCGTAGACTGTAATCGAACCAATCTACTAGATTTTTCTTGATTTTGAAGCAATTATAAATGAAAAATCGATATCTGGCCATTTGTTCATAATTTGGGTATTATTTTGTTTCTGGACATGTCAGGGAAATCATCAGTTTATGAATATAATAATTCGATGAATACTCAATGTGGCGACTATGCCATAATAAATTTATGAAAAACTAGTCATTTTTGACGACCATACTACCTTAAAAAAAATGGATAGTTAAAATAATTTAATTAAATTAATTAATTACCAATGCATTTGAAAAAAAATTAATAACAAAAAATTTTAATTATCCATTTAAAAAAAATGCAATAATGAAATTATTTCAATTATCCATTTAAAAAAAAAATGCAATAATTCAATTGTTTTAATTATCCATTTTTTTTGTAATGCACTAATTAAATCATTTTAATTATCCATTTTTTGAAAAATGCAACAATTAAATCATTCTAATTATCCATTTTTTGAAAAATGCAGTAATTAAATTATTTTAATTATCCATTTGAAAAAAAAATGAATAATTGAAATGACTTTAATTATCTATTTTCCAAAAAATTAATAATTAAAATTATTTTAACCCCTTAAGCGGCAAGAAAAATTTTACGCTGAGTGCCTCAAACGCGGAAAAAAAAAGTATTTGGATTTTCACGAAATTTGGTACTCCTGGGTTTCCGATATCGCTGATTACGAATCTGACCTCAAAATGCAAAAATTCAAAATGGCGAATCCAATATGGTGAACCGGAATGCAAAAATTGATTTGAATCGGATGAAACTTGGTACTCGGGGGTTTTCTAGGTCGTTGATGACGATTCTGCCCTCAAATTACAGAAATTCAGAATGGCGGATCCAATATGGCGGACAAAATGCAAAAATTGATTTCAATTGAATGAAACTTGGTACTCGGGCGTTTGCGAAGTCGCTGATTACGAATCTAGCCTCAACGAGCAACTGGCCTTACAAATTTTGCATCTAAGTCCACCATGTTCTATCGATGAATTCGAATTTATCAATTCTGAGGCCGGATTCGTAATCAGCGACTTCGAAAACCCCCGAGTACCAAGTTTCATCCGATTCAAATCAATTTTTGCATTCCGGTTCGCCATATTGGATCCGCCATTCTGAATTTTTGTAATTTGAGGGCAGAATCGTAATCAGCGACCTAGAAAACTCCCGAGTACAAAGTTTCATCCAAATCAAATCAATTTTTGCATTTTGAGTCGCCATATTGAATCCGCCATTTTGAATTTCTGCATTTTGAGGCCAGATTCGTAATCAGCGACCTCGGAAACCCAGGAGTACCAAGTTTCATCCAAATCGAATCAATTTTTGCATTTTGAGTCGCCATATTGAATCCGCCATTTTGAATTTCTGCATTTTGAGGTCAGATTCGTAATCAGCGACCTCGGAAACCCAGGAGTACCAAGTTTCATCCAATTCGAATCAATTTTTGCATTTTGAGTCGCCATATTGAATCCGCCATTTTGAATTTCTGCATTTTGAGGTCAGATTCGTAATCAGCGACCTTAAAAACCCCGGGGTACCAATTTTCGTGATAATCGATCGACACAATCACGAAATAATCGATGTGCGCCATATGGCGTCAATGCCGCTTAAGGGGTTAATTGTTAATTTTTTTTTTCAAATTAAAAATATAATATTTTTGAATTAAAAAATTTGCAACCCTGGAACAGGTATTGGTATACCTTTGTCACTGCAGTCAGGGCCTCCCAGCTCATCTGCAAAACGTCTTTGTCGTCGTCGGTGAAGAGGTGGATCAAACCGCGCAGAAGTTGTGGTACATACTGGCTATAGTCAGCCCTAGAGTCTCGGCAGAAAGCACATAAAAGAGTGGCAGCGCTTCGACGCCTTGAGGGATCCTCAGCTCTGGTTGCTTCCATAAGTTGATCCATGACCGTTCTCACCCCAACTTCGTCAGTAACAGACAAAACAACTGCCTGACAGTACTCCAGCTCCTGTGCCTCGTTTTGTGCACCTTGGGCACTGGATAGAGCCGTTAATAATGCCGGGAGAATCTTGTGGAGGAATCTTGTCAGAGCTTCTCCTGCCACGCTGGCCAGAATTGATAAGGCCTTGGTGTTTACAGGTGGAGCTGTTAGCTGAGGGACCAGATATGGCAGCACGACTCTAGACTTTATCGCCATGACTTGGCGAAGTCCATCCAAAGTATTTTCAGCCTCTGATTGATCGGGGGAATTAAGCTGGTTCAACATAGCAGGTAAAATATCGTCCAGTGCTCTTACTCCAACTGTAGAATGAAGACTGTCGAAGGTTTTGGCAGCAGCTTGCCTCACCTCGGGAAGAGGATCACATAAAGCTTTCCTAACAGTGGGTACGAGGCTATTAACAAAGGTGAGAACCATGTCTTTGCTAGTGCTAGCCATGATCTCGGATAGCCCAATGCAGACACCTTGCCTCTGGTCTGCCTGTTCACTTTGCAGTCCTCTTTCAAGAATCGGTATTATTTCAGGGAGAACTCTTTCACCCAATTTTCTGACCAAATCTCCCAGAGTTCTGGCAGCTACTTGTCTCTTATCGTAGCTAGTGCTGGCTAGACATCCTAACAATAGACTGAACAGCGTAGGTAAAATTTCTCTCAAAGTTCTTGGCGTGTTGGTCACCACGACCTTCCAGACGTGAAGCGCGGCTTGACGGACCATTAGAGCAACGTCGGATCTTCCCATGTACAGACCAGCGAGTACCCTGTTTCTTCTTTCGCCACCAAGAGCGTTTATTATCGCATAATGGGACTGTTCGGTACCAAAGTTATCGTCTTCACTGGCAGTTTCTGTGGACATTTTTCCTGATACTCCTGATATTCTGTACAACAAATCCCCAAGAAGTTGTACAGAGGCGTATCTGATCCTCCAGTTATCGTCGAAGAGTCCTCTCTCTAGTTCAGGCAAGAGAAGCATGATCGCTGTATCTGCATAAAGGGTGACGATCCTTTGTCCAGCTTTTAAAGCAGTTTCTCTAACGTATTCGTTCTCGTCAGCCAAAGCCTTGAGGATTGGATTGATGATCTGTCCAATGTAGGGTGTGAATTCTGTTGTAAAAGCACTGGGCATGTAGATGAACATCATTATGTATCCATCCTTAACGTGGGGTGCAATGTCGGTTCTTTCAGCTGTACTTATTATCTCAGGCATTAATTTGTGCAGCTTTTCCACCCCCAGACCTCTGACTACTTCTGACAATCCCTGTGCAGCTCCAGATCTATCGACGCTGCTAGTCTCTGATGTTAGGGTCTGCATTAGCCAAGGTAGTAGATCCTCAAAGCTAGATTCTCCCATTCCTCGAACCATCGCGCCTAGAGCTCTGGCCGAAACGCTTCTAACTTCTGGAACGGGATCTAATAAGCTAGTCTTGAGCCCCGGTATGATAGTGGGCAGGTAAGGCGTCAAATCTTTCTGATCAGTGAGGGAATACATGTTGCCTATGATCTGAGCCGCCATTTTCCTCGTTTCTGTTGACCGGTCCATAAAAGCGCGCTGGACCACAGGCATAATGAGAGCGAGAGAAGGAGCGTCGATGAAATGAACAAACTGCGTGTCTAACAGTGTTTGCAAACAAGTTGCAGTTTTGTGGGACGGATCTTGCAGGGCCTCTAAGAGAACTGGTACAATAGCCTGGATCTCAGGGTTCCTAATCACACTGCCAATCACCTTCAAGGCCTCGGCTCCAGCCTCTTGAACTTTCATGTGTGAATCACTGAGAACTTCAATGAGCTTTGGCACGATGCTTGGGAGGCAGCTGCTCAGCTGTTTAGGGGCGCAATAAGCCATCGCGCCAAGCAGTTCTACAGATCCTGTCTTGGTTCTCCAGGAGTCTTCTTCTAGGGCAGCTAGCAGGCTGGGAAGAACGAGTTTAACCCCGTGGGCAGATAGCTTGCTCATAACTACTCTTGCCGTATCATCTGTGGCTGCTCTAACATACTGGCTGGAATCCCCAAAGCAAAGTAACAAGTGTGGCAGCACGTGGACAATGTAGGGCTCGAAGAGCCTTCCCAGCATTGTACAGAGCATTTCAAAGGCAAACAACGCGCCCTCCCGATGCCTATAGTTCTTTTTATCTTGAATAGCGTTAGTCAGTGTAGTCATGATATCGAGCTGTTTGAGAGCAAGGATTCCCATGCCTTTAACGAGGCCAGCTAAACCGTAAGCCGCGCCTTTCCGGTCTCCGTATTTATCTGATTTTAATAACTGGTGCAAAAGCTTTTGCACTATCCCAGGCGCGTCATCTTTTATGGAGGGAACCAAGTGAGGCAGACAGTTAGCCACGGCCTCTTGGACCTGTTGTGAAGGGGTTGACAAAGCAGATACCAAACGCAATACTATCGGTTTTATCCTCGCGTCGTCTTTGTCCAAATGCCTTGCCAAAAGCCCCATGAGAATGACCACAGACTGTCTTATGGAGTCAAAGCTTCCACTCTTCGGTGCCTTGTCCATAAACTCTTCAAAAACCGGGAGTAAAGACGTGATGTTTCCCTTGCCGTGTAAATCAACAGCTGCAACAGCTGCGGCTAACATTTCAGTTCGAACTGCGTGATTCCTGTCTCCCAAGCCAGTAGAGACAAAGAATTGGACCAAACATCGAACAGTTTCAGGGGTCAGGAGTGGAGCAAGCTGAGCCAAGGCTAGGGCTACCCCTCGTCGAGGTCCCCAAGTGTCTATGGGCTGTTCAACGACTCTACCAAAATCGTCTAGCTTTGGCGGAATCATGGCCAGTTTATCTTGATACAATTCTAAAAGACGTTCGAGAATTGGTGGCATGAGGCGCTGATCTGTGGTCAACAATTGGGCAAGAGCTCCAGCAGCTGCCTGTTGAACTGCTTCAACAGGATGAGCGACGTCCTCCATCAGGGCTTCGCTGAGAGGTTCACAGTCAGCAACAAGACCAGCAGAGTTCCAAAGCTCCTCAGCAAGGAGTCTATTTTCTTCATTAACGTCGAATCTTGCGACCCAGATTCTCCTGGTGAGTCTAAGCGCCTGAGAGTAGTCCTCCTTTTCAGTGGGAAATGCTCTATGAACAACGGCAAGCCCTCGTAAAGCCGCGTCTCTCACCACTGGCAAAGGGTTCTGCAGCGCTCCAGTCAGGGACTCGATTTCCCCTAAACTGGTTGTCGCAGTTCCTTGGGCTGCACTTCCAGAGTGGGCAACATCCAGGAGAGTAGCTACTGCTTGGGACTGAACACGTCCAGTAGTTGTACTGATCAGCTCGATCAATAAATTGAACATTTGTCTCCTTGGAAGAAGCCGAGGATGCCTTGGGTTCTTGGGATTGTCATCATCTCCTCTCAGCTTGGCATGATCTTGGACAATCTGCAGCCCCTGGCTGATAGTATAATCGTCTTTGCTGGACAGGAGAGTCGTATTGATGAATGGAAAGAAGTAGCAAAAGGCAGGTGCCGTTGGAGCCAGCTTCTGCTTTACAGTCACCAAATGCAACAGGTGGAGTGTTCGTTTTACCGCGCTGTCTAAGGGTTCGTCTTCCCAAGCCTCGTCCAAATCGCACTGTGGTTTTAGCTGGCGGAGAGTGACGTGTCCAACGAGCTGAGCAATCGTCGCGTCTTTTCCAATTCTTATGATTTCTCCAAGGCTTATGAACAGCTCTGATAGAGTAGGAGCAGCCAAGGGAGATCCTAGATCTCTGAGCACGGCTGGAAGCAGGTCTTTAAAATAGAGAGATAATTCTGTTCCGTTGCCGCGGGCCGCGGCTTTCACCATAGACACAGCCTCTGTTATCTTTGAGTTTAAGCCTGTGAGTCTTAATCTGACCGCGTTTTCTTTAGCCGTTTGTGCCCGCAGAGCTTCTTCTTGTTTAGCCGTGAGTTTAGGTTCCTTAATCTTTCCCTCCCGTTTACGTTTCTCGTAAAGTTCTCTTCTTAGCTGCAGTTCCTCCTGTTGTTCTTTGAAGGAATAGACCTTGCTCTCTCGTTTCATGTTCATAGCGTTCAGAATATCGTTCTCGTCGTTTCCTGGTATTACAGATTTGTCATAGAGCTCTCCGTCCGGTGTTAAATATGTAAAATACTCGTCTTTAGTTATCCTTAGAATTTCAGGGTCTTCTAATTTGCTCGTAACATTCAATATCAGTGCAGGAAGAATGACGTCAGGTGCGAGAGACACAACTCTAGCTAAAGCGTTCTCGTAACTCGGTACAGACTTGTAATTTTGGACAAAAGTCTTCCTTATTTCGTTTCCAAAAGTTCGGAAAAATTCTCTAGGCGTTAAGTTGAAGTTCTTTACTATTTTGAACCACAGATTTGGTACGGCTTTTAAAATCGCCGGATGATGAGCGGGGATCAAGGCATCTCTAACCAGTTGCATTCCTGCTAATTCGAATAGAAAAGAGCCAGAACAAATCGCCAACAATCCATCAGCTAAAGCTCGACCAGTTATTTCCCCGGATGGAGAATCCTCTTTGTTTTCATTGTCAACTTCAGTCTTGATCTTAGCTACCTCAAGGCATTTGTTGAACTCTGTAAGCAAAGCCTCAGCAGTTTCATAGCTCCCTAATCCAGTGAGAACCTTTTTTAGTAGAGGAGCGCAGCGTCTTCTAGTAGCGGGTTTGCCGGCCGTTACGCAAGCTACTATCGCCCTGTTTATACCGCTCAAAGCTTTCTCGTTTAATCGATTAGAAAACTGTAGTAAAAGTCTCTCGCAGAGAAGCATCACGTTGTACAACGCGTCATCTCCGCAAGATAGCAGAAACTTTTCCGAAAAGAACAACTGATCGTCTATAGCGTTCCATAAAATAGTTTGCTTATCATTTTCCATTTCTCCAGACAGTATGAGCTTTGATATTAAATACGCTGCGGCTAGGCCTTCCGCCACTGCTGCTGGATTAGTCGACTGCTGAGCAGCCCTTGATATTGCTTGAGTGAGAATCGGGGCTACAATTTGCGAGTGGGAAGCCATTGGGGCGGAGAAAAGTGACTTTATGTAAGCAGCGCGAACCCCAGGAGTCAGTGGGGGCTTTGCAGACATTCCTTTCTTGAAAGATTCTATTACAGGCTTGGGTACTTCGTTAGAAAACTTGTTGCACCAAAGAACCATCATTTCCAGAGCGTGAATTAGGGTCTTTTCGTGAACCTCGGTATCTAAGACTTTGATGAAATGGGTGCAAGCTGTTTCCGAAAGCTTCTGAATGCTGCTACTAGCTACAGCGTTATAACTAAGATTACCAGCACCTTGAAGAACGGATATCTTGTGGGTTACAACAGTCAGCTTTCCCTCCGAGCCATGAAATACGGCAAAAAGAGAAGCTAAAAGCCGCTCGAGTGCCGCTGGGTCTGAACATTGTAAAGCCAGTCGGCGACAAGCATCCGCGGATTCTTCTCTGACAAGATCTTCCTTGGAATGTAAATTCGCGAACAATCCTTTGCTAATATCTTGGCTGTATTGACTCAAGTCGAGGCTTAATCCGCTCAAGATATGACCCACGGACGCGATTATTATCTCAGGATTTCTAAGCATCGCTTTCTGGAGCGCAGGCAGTAGCTGGGTCTTGAATTCTTCGTGGGAGACCCTCTTGAGCAGTGGAGCTGCTGCGTCGACGACGTAAAGGTCAGGCTTCTTCTTGCAGCTGACGCTGACTTTGATTAAAGCGTCCAAAACGTTTGTCTGTAAAGAAATCAAGTACCGAGTTAATTTTACGATAATAAACATTAAATTGTCTCCAAACTGAACTTTACACACCTTCAAATCGTTGGCTAGAGAATCTTTTTTAATTTCGACTAAATAATTTATCAGCAAACTGGCAAGAACTACGAGCCCGCTTGTAGCTTCAAATTTCACCAAATTCTCAACGTATTTTTCGTCGATACCCTCCACAGTTTTCCACCCATATATTAGGAGCTTATAGACTTTATCGGACAGCTTTTTACCCCCACAGGCTAAAGCCGAGGCGGTTAAATTTGCCTGGGACTCTATCAGTTTCGGTAATTCTGCATAACATGATTCTGACCCTTTGTTAATACCGTGGAGGAGGACCAGGCTCGACCACTTCAGAGTTTGATAAGCAGTCAACGATGTGTTGTATCTGTAAAATTCCTCAAAATCAAATTTGATGAAATACTTGAACTAATTTTTATTGAAATCGTTCTTCAGATAATTTTTCATCAATATGTGAGTTGACGTTAGCGTTTAGTTAAATATTGGACAAAATATAAACCTTTTGGATTAAAGGGAATCAATTTTATAAAAAAAAAGATAAAAATTTCTTGATTTCAGCCAAATTTCGTGATCGATTTTCACTTTTCAGATACATTCAGCATCTCTTAGAGTCATACTCACGTAGGTACAAGATTCTTATGCCAAGTAGCTTGTTCTGCAATAGCGCTAGTCATAAATCTGACCGTCGCCTCTGGCTGCTTATCGAGCAGAGCTATTATCAAATTCTTGACATAGGACTGTGATGTCGTTTCCTTATATCGATGCAAAGTGATCGATATAACTTTGCAGATACCGCCGACAATTTTCTCGTTGATACCTTGAACATTGTGCGACGAGTGAGAAGGTATAATGAAAAAGTGAACCATCATGCGCTAAGAAATGCGGTTACTGACCAACGGGAATAGAATAAGGTCACAAAATTTTGAAAAATGGGAAAATTCTAAAGCGCGATGATCTTGGAGTGAAAAATTCAATAAAAACTCAATAAAACGGACTAATATTTCTACTCATTTTGACTTTCGCAATACTTTGAGTGAATATGTCTAAAGTGGATGTTAGCTGCTTATACATAGCGTGCGAAGTATACATGGAAAATGATTGAGTTGCGCGGATTGAATAAGGTAAGAATCGAATGAATTTTTAATTTTATTTTATTATATAAATGTTGATGAATTTGTTTGTCAGAAATTGAAACAAAATATGTGTGGATTAATAATAATGTATTGTAGAATATTACCTGGGTTTGACAACACGTCGACGACATTTTTTAGTATATCACGCCGCTCGTTTTTGCTAGCGGTTTGTATACGGTTCGGTAGATCCTTCAAAGCTTTGGCTAGCTGTAAAAAGGGGGATTTTAAATAGGTGTTTCTTAGTTAATTTAATAATTGGTAATAATCAATTTCCACGTGACACACTCACCTCTGTATCCGCCATATTTCTTTTCCCTTTAAGAAACCGGCGATCGTGGTATGTAGATGAATATAATGTGTTTTATTCATATGTGTCGTTAATTCACATCGCTTCTATTCCCTGAGGATCACACTGTACGAAGTTAGCCGGAGTTATTACGACGCGGAATAAGAGCCTAACGAATTCGTCTGCTAGAGTGCGAAACGACTGTTCATATATTTACGCATTGATATAAGAAATCAGAAATTAAAGAAAGGGTTTAATATTATAATAGAAATGTTAGTTTCGAACCGTATTACAATTATCGTCTAGTTTTTTTCACCGATAAAGTCCGTAGGATTAAATATTAGCTTCTGAAATCGTGAAGCGGGTATCCGACCGCGGCTAATTTCACTACGATGTGAACGCTACTACCCTACAACTACATCTACAACGTCACGTCGTGTTTTAATACGATTTGAAAATACGTATGATACGTATGATTAGTGCTGTGATAAATAATTGTGAAGAAATATTGTGAAAAATATTATTTTCCAAACGGAGATAAAAAAAACTCGATTAAACGCAACCATACCCATAGTCTAAACAACTCATTATGATATATTCATCCAATCCCTACGAGCTGAGACTAAAAATAAAAAATCTAGTAAATAAATACGTAAAACATAACCTAATATTACCCACCAAGTGACTGCTGATATATATTACCGAAAGAGAAGATCAACCCCCGATAACATAATGTACGCTTTTAAACCGTTCGTATTCACTAAACACGAGCCTCGAAGTGCCGAAAGACCGAGAGCCCGAAGTGGTCACAGAATCGCATGTGACCAACAAAACCTCTACTCTTATGGCGGTTTCAACCCATGCATATCCAACGATGATCCAGAAATGCAGAACGACCAAACATGGATGGACAGTAAACCCTTGTTCAAAGAATTGTGGAAATTTAATCTAGTCACTCAAGAATGGCGCCGTTTACCTTGCCAGGAAAATATGCCCAATGAATTAGCGTCAAACGCCGTTATCCTCAAGGGAGATACTCTCATGGTTTACGGAGGTACTGGCGTACCTTTTGGATACAGTTGTAGCAACCATCTTTACATATGTAATGTTAAAAATGGTAAAATGAAGATGGTACCGGCCCGAGGGGATCTACCAATTGCTCAATACGGCCAAGCCCTGGTTTGCCACGAGTCTTATTTGTACACCGTCGGCGGTACGACGGGGTACGATTATACCTGCGATATACATAGATTTGAGCTGAGTAAAGCTGTTTGGGAACATGTTTACATTTGCGCTGGGAGAGACCAGTCTGAACCTATGGGGAGGTATAGGCACGAGTTGGCTTTCGATGGGAATAAGATTTACGTACTTGGAGGAGGGACGGCCACCGAAGCTTTTGGATTCTTGGTACAATTGATGTCCCAATTTTGGTTCTTTTACTATCCTAAATAGTTACGAAATGGTTTTTTTTTTATCCCTTTCCAAGATTTTTTGGAGAATCTAAACTATTTGAACGTTTTTTCAAGCTCTGAATAAACAGAAATTGGAACTGAAACGAATGTTCAAAATTTATGCAAAACTGAGGTCTTTTTCTGTTTTTCTATTTTTTATATCCCTGGATCATTCTGTAAATTTTGATTATTTCTCTGATATCGTTTTGTTATTTACAGGAAATTCCAGCCTTTGATCTTGAGACAAAAAAATGGATGATTTTGCACACCCAAAGAGACAACGACTACAATTCTGTTCCTGCTCCGAGAAGGTGTCACGGATCTGTGCAATACACAGATGAAACGACAGGAATAACTTCGGTTGTTATTTCCGGAGGATATGACGGGGCTTTTGTATTTTCTGACGTCTGGCGGCTAGACTTGAATAATCTGCAATGGAGTTGTTTGAGAAAATGCATTCTTCCAAATCCTGTTTATTTTCATTCTGCTGCGCTAACACCAGAAGGATGCATGTACACATTTGGAGGGATCATCAAGGAAGTCGACGAGGTTTTTGTAGCAGCAAATAATCATGTGAAAAAAAAATGCAGCGATATTGAATATTAAAATATACACATGAAATTCGACTACTTTAAGTTATTATTTTTTCTAAATTTGTTACAGGTGGCAAGAACGGACGCCGTTCATTCAGTTTGGCTAACGATTCCAAAGTTATCAGAGATTTGCTGGCAAGCGTTGAACTACTATAATCGAAATTTGAAATACTATCCGCCTGACGAATTGCTGCACATTGGCGTACCTTCTAAATTTGTACAAAGGATCGAGCACGACGTTCTATAATTAATATTTCGTTTTCATTGTTAACAGCGTTACCAATTTTTCAATCATTGTTGAAAGTTATTTATTACTTTGTATTACTATTATCGTTAAACATGTTAGCATTTTTTTTTTTTTTTTTTTTTTTTTTCAATTTTTTTCTTCAATTTTTATCAATTGATTTCTATTCGCGTTAATAAATAACTAATTATTAATTTCGTTAATTTGGCAGTTAAGTAACGTACTTAAGTTCGAGTATAAATCATTGTACATTTGTTATTCTGTAAATTGTTTTGTGGATGTTCCTGCAAAATCTAACACTCATAGTAATAATTACCTCGAATAAAATACCCTACTTAAAATAATAACGCAAACAATTTGAGAAAATGGTACACTATACTATATTGACTATAGTTTAGTATAGTTTATATTTATAGTTAATATAAAACGCGCTTTTTTGAGAATTCAGCTCAATACTTAATATCTCTTGATCAGCTGCTAACAAGTCGCACGCCAACACTTTACGTAATATTATACCTACCTAGATGTTGCAGGAAAATCAGCATTATTATACATATATACCTAAATAGGTGGCTACATAATGTCCTTAATAGTACCTAAATTCATATGTTGTTCTATTCGGGTTGTTTATCAGGAATAACAAATTAATGATATAAAGTGTATAGGTATATATATATAATATATATATACGTATATATATATACACTAGACTGTGTCAAAAAAAAACGACATCTTCTTTTTGTTCGGGCCCTTTCGAAAATAGTTAGTGTTCAATATAAAGAAATTTGTCCCCAAAGCTCAGCTATGTAGCTTGAACACAGAATTAGCGCATTTGAAAATAATATTTCCCATGTATTTCAAATGTCAAAATTTGTTTATCCTAGTTTTATTTTTATAACGCTCTTTATTCAACTGATAAGAATAAAGTGGATATACGGTTTTGTAGAGAATTTTATGATCTACAAAAATAGTCCTTTGGCCCAAGTTGCTCGATTGAACCGTTAACGAGTTACAGTGGTTTAAAAGTCACATGTATATTTGATTACTACTTACTTTTCGACAAATTAATTGAAAATTTTTTTTTCATGCATTTTCTCAGAAATTTTTTTCCCTTCAAAACCGTATATTCACTTTATTCTTATCAGTTGAATAAAGAGAATTATAAAAATAAAACTAAGATAAACAAATTTTGCCATTTGAAATACATGGGAAATCTTATTTTCAAATGCGCTAATTCTGTGATCGAGCTACATAGCTAAGCTTTGGGGACAATTTTCTTTATATTAAGCACTAACTATTTTCGAAAGGGCCCGAACAAAAAGAAGATGTCGGTTTTTTTTTGACACAGTCTAATATACACAGACACACACACACACCTATACATAACATCTATACTGTACTTATATTATATACGACTCTTGCCTTATTATTAGAATATTAGGTGAATTTCGGGATAATATATTATATTATTAACAAATAAAATTAGTGATCAAAATTTTAAGCCTGATTCATTGTTAAGCAGACGTGTAAATCTTAACAGAAAAATAAGAGAGAGAGAGAGATAGATAGATAGATTCATTTATTATGCCCTGGTCAGTTGTCCGTGGGGCAAATGCAAAATACAATAACAAGCAAGATAAAAATAATAATAGAGAGAGAGAGAGAGAGAGAGAGAGAAGAAAATATATAACAATCATATATATATATTGCAAATTTTTTTTTAATATTATAGTTTACCATCGATCTTAGAAAATAAAAACAAATTTACTTCCTATTTCTTTGATTTCTTTTTTAGTTTAATTTTTAATTTTCTCATTTACCGTTGCTATTAAATCTAAGAAATTATCGTTATAAGATATAAAGAAGAATTTCTTTCAAAGGTAAAGTAATGTGGAATAAGAAAGAATTCGAATAAAAGCCCGATGACGTCATGACTTTAGGGAAATTCCGGTTGTTGAAAATAATATTAATAAAATGGAGAAAGGAGAAACCTAAATCAGGAGAAATATATTATATCTAGTATTTTTGTTTATTTATTTAAATATAAATCTCGAATAATAAAGATTCCAGGATATAGTAGGTATAACATGCGTAATTGCCTGGGAAATCCCGGAAAAGAAAATGTCGAATTTCTCGGTGTTCCGAAATAATCTACAAGGTCAGGCGATAGTAGCGACAATATTTCGTATCTTGAAATAGAATAATGAAACAAATGAGACGGTAAAGCAACGAGAGCGAGAGAGATAGATAAATAATATCGCAGTAGTTCCGCATAGTTTTTAGAACCCGGATGAAAACAGTCAGCAATCTACGACTAAGTTTCTAATCACTTACGTAACAATATAGTCTATGGCAAAGTCCCCCCGAGATCTTCGAGCAGCTGGAGTCACTTGCTCACTTCAATCCAAGCCCGTGGTTGAAGTGGACGTGTTTTGTCGAACCGTCTTTGCGTATATCACGTTTCTCATGTCTTCTTATTATCGTAAACGACCGTTATTACACCTTAACATGTACAGTGAAGTGTTTATGTAGTATACGCTGAAACCGTAGACACCATTGGTTTGTCTGATACCTAAATCAAAATTGCTAAATCGCTGACACATAAAGTAAATCAGCGAATTATCAACCGCAACCCATCCAACAAACGCGGGGATAGATATACAACACCAATAAAGATGGAACAAAAACGGGTATACAAGCTTGTACTTACCGGAGGTAAACAAATTATCTATTCATTTTATATATTTAAACATTATTTTTTATTTTTTTTTTCTAATAACTGATAAGAAGATAGTTTATTTCATTTATCAATTCATAAATAGTTTTTACATAGAAATATATGGTATGTATGTATAATATTAGTCATATTAAAATAGTACTACATGTATAAACGGTCTCTTCATCGGCCGAGGCACGGGACTTTGCGCGCAGTCGCCAGCTGCGATATACTTATATATTTCTTTTTTCTTTTTTTTTTACCATCAACTTAAAAATTACTGAAGAACTTCCGCAACCAAACCACGTGTGTTTCTTCAATTGTGAATATAGAGTTAATATTAGCGAGGTTTTATTTTAGAATAATTTCTTTTTTTTTTTTTTTGTTTCTTAACCTGCGTCATAACTCTATTTTTCGATTTCCACTTCCTCGTTTTTCTTCTTTTTTTTTTTTTTTTTGCTCTTACATTCAGCTAAATAAAAACGCGTCATAAGTTAATACATAAATACATACGACACGCATAATGTTTCATATATCTATTGGCAAGGCTGTGCAAAACCGTGAATAAACAAATAAAAATAAACGCTCTTGGATTGATTGTATTATTATTAGTTATGTATATGTATCTCTATCTCTGCATATACACATATGTAGTACGTTTGTATACGGTTCGAACTGGCGCACGCTAGGTAACACACCGGTTTAAACCAACTATACACTAGTATATTATTACCAATTGTCAACTAATTTATAGCGAAGAAGAAGAAGAAGAAGAAGAAGAAGAAAAAAGAAGAAGGAATTGCGCCACGTTAACTCCGCATCGCACATACCAACGCGTATTTGTTATTTAATAATTCTAAATTTTTCGATACATGCTTTTTTATGACTTATGCTTGAAATTTTGTATCTAATATCAGAAAAAAAAAAAAATAAATAAAAATGAAAATTATCCCAAAGAAATCGAACAAAATCTTACGATATAACTATACGCATGTATTTATCAATGAATGAAAAAGATCGCTATAGTTGTAACGGTGATCGTTTATTATTACGTCGTAGGTCGTTTCCAAGGTCAACGTAGCCTTGACCCAGACTTTAGACCGAGACCTTGAAAATGAAGTGTATTTATATGATATAGGTAGTATAAGTAGTTTTATTTTCTTTCCTGGTAAACTTTTTCGAATAATGAGTATAAATCGCGAAAAATACGAGAATAAGATTGAGATTGCGAGAGAGAGAGAGAGAGAGAGAGAGAGAGAGAGAGAAAAGGATGTATAATGTTTCGTATTTTCCCTGAAAATTTTTAGTCTTTTTTTTTTTGTTTACATTATAATTGTTTTAGGCCCCTGCGGAGGAAAGACAACCGGTCAGGCTCGACTTTGCACATTTTTTGAAAACATGGGATGGAAGGTGAGCGATCTTATTAATTATATCAATTTTAATCAAATCATTTGAGAAACTGATTTATTTTATAAATCTGTGTATATCTATATCTATATACATATATACATCTCGATCAATCCTTGTTGTTTTTTTTATTTCTTTCTTCCTTTCTCTTTTAAATACTGTAATAAATATGTATACTTTAAGGTACTATACCTACCTATATCTACCTACTATATACGATTTTAGTCATCTCTTTCATATTATATTCGTATTGTTTTATTTATTTTGTTTTATTTTGTTTTACCCTTTTTTTTTTTTTTTATTATTATTATTTTTTGGTTTTTGTTTTTTTTTTTGTTTTTTTTTTTTCTCATATTATCATTATTCTCAAAATTGCTCCAAACCGTTCGTCAAATTTTTTTTTTTTCACCCAATTATTATTTTTACTAATATTGTTACATATTGTTCTTGCATATTTCGAAAGATAGAAAAAAAAAAAAAAAAAAAAAAAAAAAAAAGTCAATGCTTCGAATTTATCTATTATCACGCGTTCTGTCTGCCTCCGGCAAACCTTGTAGTATATAGATCAATATCAAAAAAAAAAAAATTTCAACTCACATCTAGATATAATACCTAGAAGAGATACATGCAGTATAATAATACAGTATAATTATCCCCGTGCGTCGTTGATGCAATAACATATTAAAAACAATCACAGACTGATGAAGTAAAGAAAAAAAATTATCGAAAAACTAAGAGAATTTAAATTCTTTTTAAAAATGTCGCACGTGTGCGATACTTTTTTATTCGTCTCTTCAATTCGTTTTTTTTTTTTTTTTTTTTTTTTTTTTTTTTTTCCTTGAAATTTTAATTTTTTTTGATTTTTTTTCTGCATATGTATATTATACATATATAATTATTCGTTGCAGTATATGACTTTGAATGCGAGTATAAAATACGTATATGCAAATGCAAGCCTAAAATTAGTCCTATATTATATAAAAGAATTCGAATTCGAACTCGAACTGGTTTTGGAGCTTTCTGGTTCGTTGTGGATTCGATAGAGTTGGTGGTTGTCTTCTTTTTCAGGTGTTCCGTGTTCCCGAGACAGCGACTGTGCTGCTCAGGTATGCTATCACAAGCTATAAGATAAAGTATCCCAATTTTATAAAAAAAAAAAAAAAAACATATAAAAAATATATATATACCTATACATACATATATTTATGGTATATATATTCACTTCAATCGTAATAACAAACTTCGTTTAAATTACATATTCATTTTTACATATAGATAGGGATTTTATTTATTTATTTTTATTTATTTTTTTTTTATCATTATATTATACAACGTGTCGTCATAGTGTGAAAGAAATAGAGAAAAAAAGAGAGTGACAAGTATAGAATATCAAACAAAGAAGATATTCAAATTTTACTATTAAATAAATTACATATTAATTAGAAAATTCCCAGGATACGTACACATAGAAAAAAAAAAAAATTAAAGCTCTTCTTCAGTTTTGTCTATTATTATTATTATTATTATTATTATTATTATTATTATTATTATTATTATTATTATATAAAATATATGTGACTATTTTAATTATGCAATTATTTTTTTATTACTAATACACGTGAATTGTTCACTTATCGCGTTATGTACATTGCAATGTATGGTGGCCAAGTATACGCATGTATTACGAATATATGTTATTTTAATTCGTTGCACATAGCGATAACGAACTGATATCAATGAGACAATATAATTTATTCAACATTTGTTTCACTTTTTTTTTTTTTTTTTTTTTTTTTTTTCATCATTAACATTGTCGTTAAAAAGATTTAAAAACAAAAAAAAAAAACTTCGAATGAAAACTGGGAAAACAGACGTATACCTAATTGATAATAATTTTTTTTTTAATTTTAATTTTTTTTTAGTTATATATACATTATTCTATCATGTTTTTCCTTTCTTTTTGTCAAACATTATTAATCTTTTTTTTATTCGTTGGCGTTTCTATACGAAAGAATAATAAATAAATTAAAAAAAAAAAAAAAAGGAAATCTTTCGTTTTTTATTTTAGTGATCGTGAGCTATGACAAAATTTTCATCCATCCTCTGCTTTTTTTCCATTTCAGTGGCGGCATCAAATTCACAGACCTGAACGCTGAAGAGGGTGAGCTAATTTCAAATATTTTTATACATTATATTTACATAATATTATATATTTATAGGTATACAATATAATATAATATATATATACGTAAAATGTGCAGAAAAAAGGGAAAAAATTATCTGTTTTTTTTTTTTTTTTCTTCTTCTTTCTTTGCGTTAATTAATTAATTAATTTAATAAATAAATAAATAAATAAATAAATAAATAAGGAAAACCGCGCAGTCTTCGTCATATTATCTATAACTCAGTCTTTCGACTGAACAACTAAAATTTCTTGGCATAAGTTTTCGCGTAAACTTGAATATAGAAATTGGTATAGCAGACTGCTTGACGCCGAGATTAAAACCGGATCGACAGTAATTTATTCCTTAATAAGATTATATACCTATGAGAGAGAGAGGGGCACTATAATTAAACTGTATATACGATGGATCGTATATCGTTATAGATCTATATATATAAATTATAATTATTCTGTAATATTAAATTAATTTTTGATAAATTTTCGTCAAATTTTTGTTTTAATCATATTTAATAAGAAATTTGATGTTGATGCGCATCATCTTCAAGAAATTTCACAGTATAATAATAATATTGTCTAATTGAAATTTGATAAACGCGAAATTATATTTCTCGCCCAATGAAATTATAAACTCTTATATATATACCTGCGACGATGATAATATTACGCTGCAAAGTTATAATATATGAAATATGATTATATGTATGTATGTATGTATGTCAGCATTTTTTTTTTTTTTTTCGTTTTTTTTTTTTCTTCTTTTTCCTTCAAATCTCTTTTTCGTATTACGTACTTATATATGGCTGACTATATTAATAATATAAAAGCGAAATAACGAAGAGTGAACAGGTGCTCTACTTTTCGCAAAAAGCTAATGAACGTTTTTGCCAAAAAACTACCACTGCCGCACATAGCAATAAACAATTTATAGGTATATATGCGGCAGTACATATTATATACCAAAATTTATAGTACCTATATACTTATTTTACGGTCGTATAGTAGTTTGCTAAAAACCGTATACCAGCGTGCGGCTTCATGCCTTGCCTTATATACGTCGTCCTACATGCCGCATAAAGTACCTACGCGTCTACGTGTGTGTATCTATATATTTTTCGCTGGGGGGCTCGAAAAGTTTCACAATAAATTGCGCAAAAATAAAAATGGCCAAATGCCAACCCGCTTTGTCTACCACGTGACTCGGATCTTACGGTAGTCACGAGGCGCGAAAAATCTCACGTAGTAGTATATATATATATATATATATATATATATATAGCTTATCGCGTTTATCGAACTAGAATTAGTATATACATACAAACGAATAAGTAAATAAACAAACAGCGGTCGTGATAATCAACGGATAATCAGAATCCCGAGTCTGATTATATCCGTTGATAATAAATGATTAATGAAATCATCCGAAATACAAATAAGTAGGCGGGTTAATTCGTGATGCGATTAATTAATCAACGGCAAGATTGTATAATTCCGATCTATGTTAATTTATGAATATATAGGTATTAGATAAATTATGTATGTATGTATTTATAAATGTATATGTATTATAGAAGAAATACTAATTGATGAAATATTGTTTTAAAAATTGTTCATTGCAAATTCAATCGAAATTCAATATAGACGTTCTGCGAACTATATATATACGTATAGCGTAATCCTCGACCTTGTCGTAGTGTAAAATAAGTGAAAAGGCTTCCCTTATTAAGTGATGCAAGTCTCGATATTACGGCTTCTTTCACTTAAACCTATACGTAACAATTATTATCACAATCTACACAGAAACAATTTATATTCTCTATATTTCTTTGAAGTTAAAAATCACTGACATCGGATAAAAAAAAAAAAAATAAAATAAAAATTCCAACTTTATACAGGGTGATTCAAATTGAGTGGGCCATATTTTGAGGGAAGATTCCTTGTGATATTCTAAGACTAAATTTCCTTTACTAAAAATTCGAAAACGGAATAGTTTACGAGTTACGAAAGATCTTGCGGTTGACCAATCGCAGAACTTATACGTGGGTCGACCATGAGCGGAAGTTGCGCAGTACCCCGTCTATGCGAGTTATACGCTCTGCAATTGGTCGACTAAAATCTTTCGTAGCTCGGAAACTATGGGTCTCTCGGATTTCCGGTAAAACAAATTTAGTTTTAGATTTTCACGGAGAATCTACCTTCAAAATATTTGACCCGCTCAACCTGAAATACTGCACTGTATATACATACGTACACATATAAAGTATATATTGCTAAAGACCGCGGTAATAAAAATGATATAGATAATTATTTACGTAACTCCGGTATTTTATTGTTCTGTCAGAGTCGTAAAAGACGATTGTATATAAATCCGCGTTCTCAGCAATAAATACGGTTATAATCACATTATTAAATTGGGAATACGTTGCATATTTTTTTTTTTTTTTTTTTTGTAAGCTGAAATATAAGGCCACAGTTAGGTTTTCATTCGCTTATAAATTACAATTACGCATATAGTTGAATTAATTTATTACTTTTTTTTTTTTTTTTTTTGCTCTGTTATCAAGAACTATACAACTAAAAAAAAAAAAAAAAAAAAAGAAAAATTAAAACTGAAAAATGAACGTGGACAGTCTTATATACTACTAATTATTATTGTTGTTATTAGGGTTTTCCATTTAGTATATAGAAGCTGTTATATTATACGCCTCAATACGTCTTTCGAATTTAATAATAATAGACTTTTTGAACTAAAGCCAAAAATTATTATATAATCATTGTATGTATATATATGTATAATGTATATATATATGTATAGCTTACGTCAAAAAGCTTTCAAAGCCTCTCGAAATTCCTCTTCTCTTCCTCCTTATAGGCTCCGCATGAGAGAGATTGTCCTAAAATATTAAACACAAGTAGCTAAAAGAAAAAAGAAAGGAACTTCTTAGTCTTCGTTGTTTTTCAAAACGAACTCGAAATTCTGATCGTTACATACATATATAGATATTTTATCTAGGATCCAACTGTTTTTATTTATTTGTTCATTTATTTCCTTAAATTTTCTCTGAGATCATTTTTGTTCATAATATTATACACGCATAGTTAAGATATCCAATTTTCAAGGTTTTATATCATATCATACCTAACAAAAGTAAGAATATATTAATTATCAAAAAAAAAAAAAAATAAAGATTCCAATGCATCGTTTTGTATTAATAATTATCGGAGTCATAAGAATTCAAAGTTTAGTTTTAAAAAATACATGCAATTTCACATTTGGAACTTTCGTCGTCTTGGGGGTCTCGGGTTAATATTAATATTAAGAACTCAAACTTGGCAAGAATTTGTTTTTTTTTTTTTTTCTCTTTTTTAGTTATTTGGAAGGGTTTTAGGGGATCTATCAAAATTCTAAAATGACCAAAATAAGGACCACCCTACAATTTTTTTCTTTTTTTTTTTTTTTTTTTTCTTTTTTCTTCGAATCTTGTAATACCTACATTAATCGTAACTATACCTATAGATACACCAATCTCGGAGTATTTTTCAAGGGTGTCCAGGCGTTGGTATATATACTCGAAACGAGAGGGTTTCGGATCGATAGCCCAGTGCCCCGTTATGCGTTTACTGTATATGTATATGTACGTATATATACATATATGTACAAGCTCAGGTAATAACCGCGAAAATTCATGAGCCTTTTGTCGTTTGCTATTCAGCGACGATTTTTCAAGGTCGTGTATATTTAATACCTGTAGATAAAAATTTATCAAAAAAAAAAAAAAAATTACCAAACGCTTAGAAAAAAGAAAAGATAACAATTTCGTTGAAATGCAATAGAAAGAAAAAGAAAAATAAAATGTAGGGGAGAGGCGGGCAAAATGGGCACTAACGGGCAAAATGGGCACCCCTGAAAATTTTTCTTAATTTAGTCAAAATTGTAAAATGTTCTGAATTTCATTATTTACTTACTGTAATAGTATTTTCCAGTGAATACGAAAATGAATTTAAAACCTTTTTTCGATTTTGAAAATTTTTTCGACAAATTTTTGGGGTGCCCATTTTGCCCGCAATTTTGGAACTTTTCAGGCGAGGGCGTTCAACACTCGGAATTGATCAGGTTATCGTTTTTCGGACAAAATTCGAAGATCCATCGATTCAAACCTGTATTTGAAGCCTTAATTTCTTAGGGTGCCCATTTTGCCCGCCTCTCCCCTATATATGACTCTACTCTAATTATTTTCTTAAAATGTATAAATTAATGTATAACACTGTAGTTGTTTTAGACATGTAATATCTAATATATATTACATGCCAAAATGAGGTAGTTAATTAATTAGGTCGATGCCCGAGTGATAAGCCAAGAATACGATAATTAATTTGAGGACTGTACTTATTCGTATATTATACGATCGTAGTGTGTAGTTTAGTATAGGTAGATGATAATAATCAACGTCAGTTCTACTTCAATTCCCGGCTGTGTAAACCTGCAAACTTGGCAGTCTTGCAAATTTCACTTACTAATAACATTTTTATAGCTATATATATTGTATATAACGTACATGCACACACATACAGTAATATTCATTAATGGTTTCTCAGTGGCTAACTGTTTTTTTTTCGGACTTTTTCATAAACGGGACTCCATTCTAGTCGTATTTCATGTGCCGATAGTCGAAAATATAATATTAATAATTATGACCCCTTATAAAAATAATATTATTTTATTTTATTCGATTCTATCCTAAAAAGTCCGAAAAAACAGTTAGCCACCGCGAAGCCATTAATGAACATTACTGTACATACACATACAATATTATTAGTAGCTCGAGACAACAAGTGGTTGTCCTTTTTTCTGTTTTTCGTGTTACTTTTTTTTTTTTTTTTTTTTTCTTTTTTTTTTATACACATTTATCAAATTGAAAAGAATATTTTTCATTTGTTTCTTTTAATTGAACAAAAAGTTTACAAAACGAGGTACTATATACGCGGTTTGGTTGGAAATTTACCTATTGTACTACACAGAACAATTATACAACATTTGATATTGTATTTTCCTGCTGCTTGATGAATATTTCAACTTCAATTTTCTCTCTTTTTTTTTTTTTTTTTTTTTTTTTTCTTGTTTTTGAATAAATTTCGCTCTTTTTTAATTAAATTCTTGAAACACCACGCGCGTCATGAGCGGTTTGAAAAAAAATTGTTTAATAAATAATGTGCGGAGGATTGGGTGGTGAATAAATAATAAAAAGAAAGGATCAGAAAAAGAAAAAGATTTAAAAAAATGAAAAATGAAAAATGAAAAATGAAAAATTCTTATTATTTAACGTAATTTTCGGGACTGCGAAGGAAAAAAGAAACGATAAGTTGTTTATAGCACGAAAAGCCGCGACCGGTACCTCGAGGTCTCGGGATTCCCGCAACGGGGATAACAACGTGGTCCAGAACGAAGCCAAGTGGCCCGAGGTCCTACAGGTCAAGTCCACCGAGGGTGAGTCGTGTTACCCTCTAAAGGCCGGAGATCTCGTTTTCTCGTTATTATATTCTATATAACAAGACTTATAACTGATAAATATATAATATCTAGTATATATTCATTATTTATATTGAATATTATTATTTGTCTTGTTAATATTATAAGCCGCAGATCACATTTTCGAATAACGAGAAAAATATGAAGAAAAGAAAAAAAAAAAAAGAAAAAAATTGATCATGTATTTGAAGTCTTTCATTTGCTCGTTATTCGAAGTGTTTTTTTTTTTTTTTTTTTTTTTTTTTTTTATATATATAACATATATCTATTTATAATAATATGTATAATTATTACTAGCTGAACTTATAATTGTATAAAAATTGTACAATTTTTGTTCATCTGCTTATCACACAACTCGTCTAAGTTATAGTATATATCATGCATATTATTATATCTAGGTATACTGATAAAAATTCTGTTTGGTTTATACGAAACGAGAAACCCGGCCTAATAGATCGTGTGGCTCATGTCTAATCCCCGCTGCTAGAAACCTGCCTCGAGTTTTCATATTTTTCATATTTTTTTTTTTGTCTTAAAACCTAATAAATAAAAAAATGAATAAATACATACATAGTACATACATACATACGTACGTACCTAAATAATCTAGAGCTCGTTTTTTCATTGTATGAACTACCTATATACGCTGTTGCAACATTAGTGTATATATCAATAAATAATTATATCTCTTTACGTACGACAAACGTACTGACTATCATTTTTCATCATTTTATTTTATCTCGAAGAATTTTGAAATTATTTTTTTTTTTTAATTTGATTTAATTTAATTTTTTTAATTTTTTTTTCAATTTTCGGATTGAAATACTTTCGGGGGGGGGGGGGGGGGGGGGGGGTGAAAAAAGATGCCTGTTAAAAGCGGAACTCTTAATATTGAGATTTAGAGGTCGCTCATCGCGGATTTCTATTTTCCATTTAAATAGCATAGGAATTTTATTTTTTTTTCTTCAGAATTTCGTAGCTCACAAACCAATGAACAAATCCAAATAACTCTTACATATTTTGATAGGGGATTGAACACTCTAAAAAATGTATCTATCATTGTGGAAAAAAAAAATTCACAAAAAAAAAAAAAATAGTTGACTCAACTATAAATTGAACTTTGAGCTTGAATAACTTTGGAAGGAGTCAATTTATCAAAAAATGATAAGAGAAGCTTTTTGTAGAGTGTTCAATTTCATATGAAAATATGTATGAGTCATTTGGATTTGTTCATTGGTTTGTGAGCTACAAAATTATAAAAAAAAAAAAAAAAATTTCCTATGCTATTCAAATGGAAAATAGAAATCCGCGATGAGCGACCTCTAAATCTTAATATTAAGAGCTCCGCTTTTAACAGGCATCTTTTTTCAACCCCCCGAAAGTATTTCAATGCGAAAATTGAAAAAAAAAAAAAGAATAGTCGATTTTTTTGAACCGGTCTAATGTACCTATAACGTACATAATAATGAAGATTGATGATTATCTATATTATACACACCTATTGTGATATGTAATTTTGATTTTATTGAGAATTATTAGCGTAGGTCTAAATATAGTAGGTATAAATTATTATGTATTGTATACAGGAAACGAGAAATGAATGAATTTTTTTTTGTGTCTGTATGGATTCGTATACACAGAGCGATATGTACATTAGTATTTATTGAGCCGATTACGTGACTAAGAGGAACCTTGTGAATTACGACTTACATATTACTATCTAATCTATATATTTTTTTTTTTTTTTTATGTATTCGATTCGAATCATTTGCGACGCAAAACTCCGAATCCGGAAAAACTAGACATATATATTATATCTGTTTTATAGTCTATAGTGTCTAATCATGTCGTGAAACTTTTTCCACGATTTCATAAGACCGCGTTTTGTTATGGCCTCGACTCTTTTTTTGTTAGAAATAAATCTTAAAAAAAAAAGTACAACATATTTATCACAAAGTTACTTTGAATCGCGATAATCAAACTTTAGAATTATTCAAAGAGATGATCAATAATAATTAGTGCCATATAATGAAATGA
Organism: Tenthredo mesomela; assembly: GCA_943736025.1. NCBI lineage: Eukaryota > Metazoa > Arthropoda > Insecta > Hymenoptera > Tenthredinidae > Tenthredo > Tenthredo mesomela. The sequence continues at coordinate 33,788,836 of OX031017.1, forward strand.
TACAATTTTCAGGATCACTTGTTATCGTGTGTTTTATCTATATATCTGTATAGTTAGTTCAAGAACAATTTGATTAGTACTATATATGCATAATTGGGTCCAAAGTATAGTATACAATATACGTACATTACAGATTTCCATTTATGTCACAGAATACATAGGCATTGCGTGTGGCTTACTAATTTATTGATAATCTCAATGTTGCTATACTTACTATATCGCAAAACTTATAACTTATTTACTCGTGATATACTAACATTTGAAATTATTCCATAAACTTACAGGTATCTAAATGTATACGATTATCGTCGCTCTTTATTATCCAATTTTTTATTATTATTTTACTATTTAGTACATTATTTTACAATATAGTACAATATAGTACTCTATTTCATTTATTTATTTATTTATTTATTTATTTATTTATCCTTCAGTTTTTTGAGTATGAATTCCACAGCTCATAGTTTTACCTATTATTCATAAAACTTAGTTCGTGACTCCTATAGATGATTCATATTTAAATAGACGAATAGACAATAACTGTTCAGCTCCATTAATTATTCTTTCCAAAGCGTTAATCAATAATTATAAACGATATCATGTTATATTGATGAAAAGTGTACCAGGTTCCGTCACTGTAGACGCGTTTCTTTATATATTCAATATTCAAGTCTTTTAGATTTATTCTCTTAGAATAGTATCAGTCATCCGATTAGTATATACCAACCATATACCTATACATAGGTATACATATATCGATATTCTATGACTAGTTTGAAAACAATTATTATACAAATAGGTCCTAAAGTCAATAAATTTCCTTTCTCTATTGATTCTTGGAATAATAGAAACTCCGGTATACCTAGTATCCATCTAGACACATTCTACAAATAAAAATAGACCATACTTTAGTCCCTGTGTAACGGTAACTATATAATTCATGAACTGCTTTAAATATGGACAGCGTTGCTTAACGACTACAAATTACAAATCGTATTAAATTTTTCAAAAATTGTATCAATTATCCCAAAGTTTTCTTACCTCAAGGAGACATTTCGTTGCATATTAAAGTGTAACATATTGCGCAATGAATATCCTGATGATATAAGCGTATCATTTAATTAATTAACACAAAAATTTGGAAGATCTGGGATAAATTAATTACAATACAATATGATATGATACCTTTTTCTGTGCTTTACCATTCCAGATATGCAAACATAAAATAAAAAGAAGAAACATATGTTATAATTTGCAATGCTAAACAATATTTACACTTTTATTTTAATGGATTTCTTTTTCATGAACATACATACACGATTTTCTATACCGTATTATGTATGAAAAAGGATTTATCTTTGTTCAGTTTTATTTCCAACAAAAATACGTTTGGTTTTTACATTTTTGACTTAATGCTGTAGATTATGGCAATCGCTTGTTATCAAGTACAGAACTACTTCCATACAATTTAACACGTATCTCCACTCATTCGAATTGTTTCAGCTTTTAAATTCCAAGAAAATCTACTACGAACAATGATACAAATTGAAAACACGTTTTTTCAACTTGGAGATAGCTGTTCAAGAAATTGCCTCATCATATGTGATCGCGGTGCTATGGACGCCTCTGCATGTAAGCGGCTATTCTTCTACTTCACTATTCTACCTATATTCAACGATATCTACCGTCTTTGACTATTTACACTTGTTCACCTGAATTCGCAGTTATTTCAAAAGACAAATGGGAGCTAATGATGGCCTCTAACGGATGGAACAACGTCGAATTAAGGGACAATCGGTACAATCAAATAATCCACATGGTATCTGCGGCTAATGGTGCAGAGGAATTTTATTCAACTGAAGATCACGCCTGTCGTTCAGAAGGAGTTGAACTGGCCCGAGAATTGGATTACAATGCAGCAGCAGCCTGGGTTGGTCACCCTTACTTCGACGTTATTGATAACTCGCAGGATTTTGATAGCAAAATATGCAGAATGATCGAATGCGTTTGTCAAAAACTTGGCATCGATACTGGAGATAGATTGAGGGATAGCAGTCGCAAACTAAAGTTCCTCGTCATTGGCCCTCTTCCAGAGGACGCTTTCCCACCATATCAAGACTTCGACGTTGTGCATAACTACCTTCAAAGCAAGACTCCCAAGCTTCAAGCAAGGCTCAGAAAACGCGGGCAGAAAGGTCCGCCGCTTTTATAATATATATTATATAAATGAAAATGAAAATAAACATGTTTTGTCTATTTAGGAAAGAGAGATAGATATCTTATCGCCTTGAAAACTATTTTAAAAATGAAAACTATCTGTTGACAGGACATTGGTCTTACATTCACACCATCAGACGACCAAAGATGTGCGGCCAGGTTGTTGAAGTTAAAACCCAACTAACGCATCGTGATTATTTGAATATGTTGGCTCAGCGTGATGACGCGCATTTCACAATATTCAAAAGGCGACGATGCTTTCTCATCAACAACCAATACTTTCAATTGGATATTTACAGAGAGCCGGGTCACCCTAGGTACACATACGCTACATTACTAAACATGGCATTATCGTTGCAGTTTATAGTCTTATAACGATTTAAGATAATGAAATCTAACCTTAATCAACAAAATCTAGATGCAGAGGGCTAATGCTGCTCGAAACATACACAGCTTTGAGCGGGGAAGAGCTGAAACGTATATTGCCACAGTTTTTGACCATAGAAAAGGAGGTCACCGGCAATCCAGACTACAGTATGTTCAATCTGAGCCTGAGGGAGGAATGGAACAGCACGAATAAATATTGTCATACTTTGCACGGTGAGTTATAATCAATTATTTTGAATCTAGGAATAGCATCGTCAAACAAAAAAAATGCACCTAAGAGCTTCGTTTCAAGTTTCAAGTTTGCCCGTTGCTTTATCTCAGATATTGTTTGAGATTTGACAAAATTTGAAATTGATTTTCATTGAAAATCGATTTTTATTCCATGATTGTTATCATGAGTTGGCTCAATTTAATGAGCTAATTTGTTTGACAGTAAAGGCTTGTTCTCTCGCAGGATTGGGAGAGGGTGCTTCATCGGAAAGTAAAAAGATAAATCAAGAAACTAACGGCTCACCGAGTAAGAAACATGCTAACGGTGTGAAAAGTAGAATCAACGTTGTAGAACGTAGCAGCAGTGGTGTCAATGGTTTAGAGAACGGAGTCAACGGAGTACAAAATGGTGACCACTGTGTTGCTAACGGGATATTAAAAAACACAAATAATGTTAATAATGGTAGTAGCGTTGATTATAAAACAACAAATTGCAGCGTTAATAAAAATGATATATTAAACGACGGAGGTATAATGGATAACGGTACGGCGCATAAGTACGGGCTGTTAAATGGTCTAAAAATATAACACATAGAAATGAAATGAAAATAATAATTTAAATTACATACACAAACACACACACACACACATACATCTATTTATATAAAATACTAACTTAGGCCCGCAGTGGTAGGCATTTGAAAATTAATTACTTTGTTTCGATGTAGCGTCGTAAACTAGTAAAATTCAGAGAGAGTAATACCGTGTTTTAGGCAATATTAGTATTTAAATATAAATGAGAAAACTGAAATAGTTTAAAAAAAAAACGATTATTTTCTTTATCTATTGAAGAAGAAGAAAAAATATATGAAAATTGGAACCTCCTCTCGCCTCGTAGAATGTACTTAAAAGACTAACAACCAGGACTTAGAAAATCTCTTCACTTTGCTCAGATTATTATTATTATTATTACTATTACTATTATTATTATTATTATTATTATTATTATTATTGTTGAGAGTAACACAGCAAAATGTCCAAGTATTTACCATCGTGTATCATATTTATGCTTTTTTTTTTTCCCTCTCATTTTACCTGAAGTATTGAGTTAAGAATGTTGGGATTTAAGAAGGAAACTACTATATTTATCTCACGAGAGTAAATTTATAACAAATTTACACAACCGAGACTGTATTACCACCACTGCTGACTATAATTGTAAATCGTGTATTCGTTTAAATCATCGATCTTAAATATACATATATGTGTTAATTACATTTATATAAACCACCTATATAAAGAGACGGAAGCAATAAGTAAATCATTGCCTTTTAGCTCGCTACGACTGATTCGGAGATCCTGCTCTCATCGTATCAACTGCTATTCTTTTGGATTAAAGGACGGATACCTTGCAACGACTAATTATCTGAGGTTTTTTCCTTTTTTTTTTTTCTCTGCTTTTTTAAACAAAACAAAAAGATAATTTAATGAGAAATAATAAACAAACAAACAAATAAATAATAACAAAATCATATTCTATATATATAATATCGTTCGATCGATATTTTTATGAATACACGATTGATGATAATGAAAATTGTATAAATAATATACTATACTATATATATATATCTATATATATATATATATATATAACGATGACGAAAAACTTTTGTCATATTATTAATATACTTATAGTAATATCATTGTGACTGTTATTTTTTATTTTTTATTTTATTTTATTTTTTTGTCATGTGTAAATAGCGCGAATGAAAAAAGATAGAAAAGAAAGAAAAAAGTTAAAAAAAGTTGAAAAAAAAAAAAAAAAACAGAAAGAAAATAATAAATGAAAAAAAAAAAAAACTATAAATATGACTTGAAATTAAAATTTACGTTGTGATAATAGTAAAAGATGCTACGCCAGTTTTTATTTTCAATGAATATTATACTATCCATACGAAAATATGTAATGCATAATAGGAGTAGGAATCGGTACGAATACCTACTTGTTAAGTGTTCGTACCCTTTTTAAACGTTCGTACCTTACATACAGCGAGTAGTAAATAAACTAAAATGACTTAAAATAAATTAAAAATAAAATAAAATAAAATTACTGTTGACTATAAAATGAAATCTAGAAAATTGCTACAAATTCATATCGCTACTAACAGAAAAAAAAAAACAAAAAAAAAAAAAAATGAATGTGTAGTATTTCATCTTCTAAATGTGAAAAGCCTGATACTTTTTAACACGTGAATATTAAATTTATTTTTCAGATTCAAATACAATATCAATTTTCCAATTATTATTCAATCAGAATAAGAAACTATAAAAACTCGACTTTGATACAGGTATAAAAGCAAAAAGCAAAAAGCAAAAAAAAAAAAAAAAAAAGAAAAGAAAAAAGAAAACAAAACGACCACTTTTTATTAATAAATATAAACAATTTTTATATTTTTCCTACTCAGCTGCTAATCTGATCGATCTATATTTGATCGACTAATTAATTGAATAATAAATATTTAATCCTATAGCGATATATATACTTCTTATCACAGATTTTGTCCTCTTCTGACGAGTCAAAATATTGTGCCTGTGAAATATTTATATATGTATATCAAAAGAAAGTAAAGTATATATAGTATATTTTGAACAAACAACAAATTAAACAAACTATTGGCACGCTACGATACGATACCAAGGATATATTCAATTTATCTGATAACACATTGTACTTATCTTTAAATAAACAGTCGTTTGTCTGCCAATGCAATATCATTTAACATTTATTTTATTTTCCTAGATCTCCCTGTCTTCCACTTACTTAACTTACGTAACTCTTATAAGTTGAGTGTTTAGATTTTAATTATGCACAGAGTCATAACATATGATATGTAACACGCTACTTATGTTGTGCGCTTGTTTAGACAGCTTCATTGTGAAACTTAAATCTCTTAGTCTGTGCGAATTATTCCTTACGTAATAACTATAACTACAAGATGGTAATATATTATTTCAAACTAAGCATAACAACAGTTTCGAGAACAAGTACTTTTTATTACATATTATTTTACAATAATTATAATTATTATTTGAAAACAGATAAGTATCAGATAAGAAAATGACTATTTATTTAGTTTATTGGAAATTTCACTAATCGCATATTTATTTACTGACACTGGAAGTTCTATTACTTTGCGTTTTTATGCGTTGATTCGATAGATTCTACAGACTCTGTAATTTATAAAATCTATCATACAAGGCAGATATGTATTGCGGTAAAATTTTATGTAATTATAACTTCATCTAGTTTCTTGCGGGTCAAGAAAAAAGGATAGAAGAACTATGTAGTTATTTTAATTACTATTTCATATCTGAAGACCCTGAAGAAAAAGAAAAAAAAATAGTTACTCTTCGTTATAAGAAGAAATTAATGGAAGTATGACAACTCATTCTTTAATTGTTTGCCAATTGAGATATTTATCTCAGTTGGCCCGCTTTAGTTTTATAACTTGTAGAATGAACTTAGGGAGATATAATCACTCGAACGTATAATGATTAAGACATTTATCACTGTCTGTTCGGTGTTGAGGAAAAAAAAGTTTAATTTATCATTTAATTTTGATAACTATTATGATTCAATAAACTATTTTTCATTTCAAATAAATCAGAATTTACTTCAAGCTATTGGCTTATGAATAGATAAATAAAATATTCAATGGAAGAAAGAGTGTCTATGAGGTATACATGCATACATATTACATAAAGTTTCTTTTTTATAACAAAGTGACGTAACACTACTTGAGAAACGAATGAAGAAAAAAATCAAATCAAATCAAGATACTCGAGTAAGTTATCTTGAATATTTACTAGTATATCTTTTCTATTTCTATATGTAGTAACAAATATTCCTTCATATATTATTCACATGATATTAATATGTAATGTAAATATTTAAACAAGTTAAATGGAAGTATGCGGGGAACAGTGCCAGACAATATAATCTATTGGATATTGTATCATATTATATAGTTACTTGTTTTCTCTATTAAATAAATTCGCTACTCAATATTTTCAGCGTGCAATTCTAATACTCTTACTACGTTGTGAGACTTCACCACCTCTTTTCGTTCAGGTTTATATATATTAATATTTTCTGTTAAATATTATTATTACCTTACTTATTATTCAAGATGAAATTTCAAATATAATATTTAGGTATATTGCTGATAGAAGTGTCGAGTAGAAATACTACGCTATAACTTTACTGTATGAATTATCGATCTCTGTACGGCTTTCACCGTTCTTAAACTTTCAACGATTCTCTAAATTCGTTTTCAATCAAACAACACAATGTAGTTAATTCCGAGTGATAATTAACGTCGATTTCCTTTCTAGATAAAGAAATAAAAAAGATCTCCGCACCATTTAATTCGTAGTTTGATTAACGCTACGAATACAGAAATTAAGATGTTCCCTTTGAGATTTATGTTTCTCTCTAATGAATGTATATATGACGGAGATAATTCTCAAATATACATATATTATTATCTAACTGTAATTTATATCAATAATAATTCTCACTATATCTACTTTGATATTTTGATCGTGAAATATGGAAGCATTTAAATACGAATACATAAATAATGAGGAAAAATGTTATTTCTGAACTCTAAAAATAATAGAACGATGATGATATATTAATACTACACACGAAACCGCCACCGCTCTAGATTCATCATCAAAAACAGCGAAAAAGAAAAACAGGAAAAAGAAAAAAAAAATGTAAAGAGAGCTTTCCTAGTACAGTTTTCTCAGGAAGTTCTTTCCCTACACTATGTATATCTACTTGTCTTAGGCTTGTTTCGTTCGGTATATGTTATTGTAGATTGATCATGCAGATGAAAATTCTTTAATTAGGTAATATTTAAGCTAATCGAAAACTGTTTCAATCTTTTGATGTAATAGCAGCCTTGGAAATGAACGAAGCTTCTCTTCTTCTCTCATGGATGGCGAATAAGAAGAATTGTACCTGAAAGTAAAGAACATTGTATAAATTTGATCTCATAAATTCATCCTGTTTAGTTTATTGTTATTATTAAAAGTATAATTCACCTTCCTGCCTTAGTATTAAATGTAGACTTTGTCTAAGCGCTATATTTATCTACTAATTGCTTTAGTTTGTTGCGCTTTGTACATTTTCATGACTTTCTTTCCTGGAATAAGATTCTGCGTAAGTCCTGGTCGTTTTTTTCTCTTGTGCGTTTGGTTGTTTTCTTCGTCTACTTCATCCTCTTCGTTAAAAGTTGCCTGACCGTTGTACTGAGTTTGACAAATCAAAGTCTCCTGGGGAGCTCTGGCAGACTCAAGTTCTAGAGCAGAACGATGCAGATCTGAGTCATGTGCGAATGTGCAATTATGACCGAACCGGCATCTTCCTTTTCTGTAATTCCAACATATTTTTTTCCCGTTTATCATCTTTGTGTCGTCTAGCGTCGGCGTCATTTTAACGTGCTTTTCTAGTATCGCACTCTTTGCTTTCTCTGCTTCTACAAACGGGTTTGAAAATACTGAGGTTTTCAACGTCGGAGTTACATTGAAGTCTGGCGTCGGTAATGGAAGCTTGTCTATGTTGGAAGTTGGCTCCGTTTTCATCAGGTAATTAACGTCGCTGTTCTCATCCTCTTCTTCTTCTTCTTCTTCTTCTTCTTCTTCGTCATCATCTTCCTCACCCTCCCCGTCCTCCTCCTTACAACTGAGAGTTAGGCAATATCAGATTACAAAGAACAGATACAATCTTACATGTTATAAGTTTATAACAACTCTTTTAAAATAACGCAAACTATGTTCTATGTTATTTTATTTCATTTTTTTTTTTTTTTTTTTGCTTTCTCTTCTTAGTGTCTCTTCCAATTATTCAAATGTAATAATAAACATTCAAATGAATACATGAATTTTTGAATTTGCCGCTCTTTTGCCTTTAGCCGTCGATTTGAAGAAGTAAAAAATCAGCTGATTGAAGGAAAAGAGCTTTTTATTCTGGGGTAACTAAAGAAAAGAAAATGAATTTCATCTCATGTAATAAAAATGTGTAAAACTATAAATTCTGGTGTCTAGATATAACCGGCGAATTAGTTTAGAATATAATCTGTCATTCGCAATGTTTAGGTTAGGTTCAAAGATCAAATGAACACAAATAGAATTGATATTATGTATTATGCGATCTTACATGTTGTCAGAATTGTCGGAAAATGAATCCGATTCGTTATCAGAGCCTGAGGAAGTACCATAGTCAGCGACTAAGGAAGCCATTTCACTTATTAAATAATTAACAGAAAAACAAAACTATCAAATACTAATCTAATAACCACCATAAATTATCCCACTTATTTTTATTTTATTTTTTTTTTTTTTTACCTCCAAGTTATTTAATATTCTATCTAATCGACTTACGAAATATCGAGGACATGGCAACACCGCAATGCGTCACAACAGACACCGGATGTAGCTTGCGCTCTCTATCTTATTCTACAAACAAACACGTACTAATACTTCGCTCGGTACTAACCGGGTGGTTCAGAAGTAGGAATTAACTCTAGTAATTTGTATAGGGAGAATAAAGGAGACGAGAAACATTCTGCATTTTTATAATATGTATATTTATTGTTTTTAATGAAATAAAACCATTATTTGCTATTCATATCACATTGACAAAAACGATTATCGTCTAAACTACACCAGCGTCGGTTACTTCGACTGAACAATAAGAACCGGATGATAGACGGGAGCTTTTCCACACAGCAATTTTCCTCTTTTCAAATTCCGTGCTTTCTATGAGTAGCCTAGTATTCGGTATAGAATACCAGTATCTTCCCAATACCGGTTTACGGATCAAAGGAAATTTCGAAACGTTCATTATTCCGCAATCTTCTCTCCATTGTGTTATTGAGTTTGTTGTTATAACAGCGAGGTTTAATTCGTTTGCTATGCATCTCAGTATGTTTGAAAAATTATTAAGACCCGAAGTATAAACGGACACGCTTGAGTCTGTATTACAATTGAAAAATATCGCCGGTAACGAGTCTATTACCACAAGTTTTAGCTGCGACGATTTCTCCAACTCTACTTTGACTAAATTGTGCAAGAAACTCATCAGGTCCTCCTTGTTCTCTACTCGTGTTACCATTATATGATTCTCCAATACCAGGCCCTGATGTTCCTGTGTGTATAATAAAAAGAAAAGAAAAGGAAAGAAAATAAATTGTTATAATTGCGCAAATCCTTGAGACGTATCAAATCACCTTGTTCAAATTTTTACTCTTTAAAATCGTCTGTGCTCTTTTCGCGCAAAAATCTCCCTTTGCATCAACGTAATGTACAATTCCGTCCAGCTTCTGCGCAATATTAACTGCGAGTGTGTGACATAGCTGCGATTTGCCGGACGAAGGTAAACCGCATATTTCGTAAATTTCACCCCCGCGTAGGCCCCCTTTTAGCAAATTGTCCAGACTGTGAAATAACGATCTTTTATAGTTACAGTTATTTCTAAGAATCGCTCGTTCGTTTTATGTTTACCTTTTTATTTCCGTTCGTATTACGTTGTTGTATTTAGTTTTCAACAATTCAGATCCATTTCTAATACCGCCGGTGTATAAACCTGTTATCTTTTGTTTCAGATGGAGTATTTCCTGACAAAATTTAGGGCTTTGTTGTAATAACTAATAAGTATTATCAGAAATCACGTTATTTAATTGTTTTCAATTAATCATTGCCTATTACCTGGTAAGTTAGACCAGAGCACTGCATTATCTTTTCAGAATCTTCATGCACGAGATCAAAAACTGTGTGGATCTTTTTAATTTGTAAAATTGATATTACCGAATCCGTTAATTTCGGGTGCAAGGTTGTAGTTAGTCTGGCCATGGCTTATTTTACTTGTTATTCAATTGTGTGCCGGCTAAAAAATTCTTTACTACGTTCGTATGATATGGGGTTTATAGATGTTCGTAAACACGTTGAAATATAATAGATAAATGTATGTATAGGTAGGTAAAGGCGAGTGTGTATCTAAGACTGTGTGTGTGTGTGTGTGTGTGTGTGAATCCTGATCCGGTTTATTTTTGTTGCCATTTCTATATACGAAAGTAAGAATACAGAATATAAAAAAAAAAAAAAAAAAGAAGAAAATTCTGTTGCAGATAATGTAAATAAATAAATAAATGAATAAAATGGTATAACGGATTTCTATTTGTTTATATAATTTTGAAAATTATTTACCACGATGTTTATGTACTACGCAAATCAAAGGGAAGGTAATTATTATTATCGAAAATATGCCGGTTCGAGTATTGAAATGATCTCGGAGTGGTGGTTCGCCACATGCGGCGGCGAGTAGTGAAGATAGATCAAAGCGAGTCGAGCGCGTTTGCGGAGTTTAGGATCATCGAGCCTCGTGGTGGGCTAGCATAAGTATACATAAAACCGTATAGTAGTTTCGCGTTAATAAATATCGCATTTCAATAACTGGTACTAATATTTCGTTGTATCTTTTGTTTTCTTTTATTTCTACGAATTAACATGGCACAGAGATTTTCGGTTCATTGTTATCCCCATCTCATTAACATAGTCATGTCCAGCCACGTTTTCGATCCTCATATTCTGATCAGAGCACTACGCGCAACTGTTCGTTAATAAGAGAAAGAATGAAAGTATAAAATGAGACAGCTATTTCGTAAATTAATATTAAACGCGTGATGTAATAAACACTGCTTTGAAAAATTTCGATACAAGAGGAAAATAATCCGGCACGTGGCAAGACAGAAAAGTACAACAAAAAAAGAAAAAAGAAAAGGTAAGTGAAAGTTCTTTTTTTTTTTTTTTTTTTTTTATATTACTTCTTTTTGAAGAAACTAATATATCGCTGCGCGAACGGACGCCATTGTAACATTTTATTCGCTCGGGTTAATAATTGTGGTAGAGGTTATGTTTTTTCGGAATTTTTAATTTGTACAACAACGTTCTCATTAATTGTATGGAATTTTTGCGATCGATCAGCAACCCGTTCCTTCCATAAGTATTCATCCACGCGTTGAAAATCTGGTTGCTGATTTGACCCAGGCCCGGAACTGCGTATCTTTTGTATTCTCATCTCTCGGCCAATGAGAGAGCGGCATTTATGCCACGTTGCCAAGTTTCGGGCTCGTTTCAACCAATCATAAAACTCCGTCCCGGACGCAGCAGCATCTATTAACGGCTTTGTGAACTAAGTTAGAAGGAGTACGAGGCAGGGAACTCGGCTTGCTTGCTGGCCGCGGTACGAGACAGTGAAATTTGTCGGGGAGCCGTCGCCATGTTTAGAAGTGCAGTGTGCGTCCTTGAGCAAGTCGAGCAAAAATGGTCAGTAAAATATGAGATATAGCTCACGTGCCGAATATTACGTGGGGTACCTAATTACGGTTTAACACTTTCTCATTACCGTTCTGATGTTATTTTTCGCGGATGGTTTACCTACGTTGGAGAATTTTGTGATTACATTATGGTAAGTTCGCCCGTCTTAGGAGAGCATCGCCAATATGGCGGACGGAAAATTTCCTTTGTATTGTAGCGGGTTTGCCGACGCAATAAAACAAAAAAAAAAAAAAACAAAAAAAAAAAAAAAAAAATGATCTCATCTTATTCGCTGGACTTTATCCAAAAGATTTAATTTTTACTTTCATCAGCTTCCATCGAAACAATTTTCATAAATATATTAAAAATTTATTAATTTTTTTTTTTTTTTTTTTTTGATTTGATTTGATTTGATTCCTTTTTTTTTTTTTTTTTTTTTTTTTTCATTCATTGGTAAGACGTTACAAATACATACTACGTTACTCCCGACGCCCTACGTAATCGCGCGATACGACCGAGCCCGCGAAATCTTCACGTTACATCAAACTAACAAAATTAAAACTCTATGTAATAGTTTTTGATAATTCTTAATATTATATGACTTCGTTTAAACAGTCGAAAAATAAAGCCGAACCGATGCTCGATATTCCTTATTTGGCCGTTTGCATCCGACGGCCCTCTGCGGAACAGATTTGCAAATAATATATCTACGCCCGAAAATTTTACCCAAGCTATGCTAAAAGGACCATTTTGATTTCGCCGCTTTTAAACTTTTATCAATAAAACGCGATTTATTAATCAATCTTCTTCTTCTTCTTACGTGTCGGTATATATAAACTTTAAAAATTCATTTTATCAAAAATATTTTTTATTCACCTTCACTACATATTTTTTTTTTTTTTTTTTTTTTTGCACTACAATTTCAATTCGTATTTAAACAAAAACAAAACTGTGTTTGTTTTCATTGCCATCAATTTTTTTGTATTGTTTAATTATTATTATTATTATTATTATTATTATCATTATCATTATTCAGATTTCATCCTTTACGTTATGTTAGGTTAGTTAATTAATATACGTTAATAAATCGTCGTAATTTTTCTAATGCCTTTCAATATCTTCGTATTTTTTTTTTTTTTTTTTTTTTTTTTGAATCAATTTTTTTCCTTCTCACGTTTAATTTCCTGTTAATATACGTCACGTCTACGACACAGTCATCACATAGGAATTCAACAAGCACATCATCGACTTTTCAATAATTTCAAATTAAAATGCTTTTTTTTTTTTTTTTTTAACCTTCAAATTTGAACAAAAAACGTCGAAATTTCGTGAAACCACTTTTCACATACATAAAATGTTGCAAATTTATCATAAATTAAAAAAAAAAATTTGTTGATTTTTTTTTTTTTTTTTTTTTTTTACGACGGATCTTAGCTATAGAAGAAATATTCATTTAATTTCACAATTGAATTCAATTTTATTTAAGATTTAAAAATAATATTTCAGATTGACATGCGATGAGTGATAAGCAGACTGCTCCTAGTCTACCGCCCCTAATCGGGGGCGGAGGGAATAACGGAGGTGTATCCCAGCAGCAAACGGTTAGACTGCAACAAGTATTGGCTACTGCTCAAGGTCTTAACGTTCTCACGACTGGAGGCGGGCAACAGTTTGTCATTACATCCCAAGTTCCTAGTCTGGCGCAGGTAAATAAAACTGTGATTCATAATATGGAGAATTTATGTTTAACGAAAATGGTCTTCAATATATTTTTTTTTTTTTTTCTGATGAGAATACCGATTCGAGAAGTAACGAGACCCATTCAGCTTGTAACTGTTGTCGAAATTGAGGCATTTGCCTGATTATTTATATTAAATTTAAACCCTGTATCATTCTTTGTCGGCAATTATTTCAACTTCATTTTTACCACTTAAATCAGGTCATACCAGGAAGCATTACGACTAACGCGGGCGTCCAGCAAGTCGGAGTTACTAGAATTGTAAACATAAGTAGTACCTCGCCGAGAGTTAGCGTCGTTGGAGTTGCGGGAGCTAGTAATTCACCGATACCATCGCCTACTAGACAAAGTCCTGCCAAAGTAGTATTATCCACATCTCCAAAGCTTGTTAGAACGTCGACGGGGAATGTATTCGTCACTCCGTCTGTTCAGAATACTTTACAATCTCCGCCGGCAAGAAAGAGACTTAGACTCTCAGAGTCTGCTGAAAAAGTTACTACAATTGACGACTCGCTTGGATACAGAAGACGTATAATGGAGCACAAGATGAAACGGATGCGGGCCATCAGGGAAAAGTTTGCCGAAAATGCTTCCGAGCTTTTCTTCCTTCACGCAGGCGGAAATATGATGGATTTTCAAAACTGGAGAAAGAGACCCTCCACTCCTCAATATTTGTTATTTTTAAGACAGCATAGACTAGACCCTGAAGACGACGACGAGGACCTCACAGTTCCAGTACCTGCGATTACCGATATCGTTACGTGCAACCCTCCGTTGATAGCTAATGCTACTACGGTCGTTGCCCCAAGCAGCCAGGGTACCGAAGTGAAAATTCCAGGCGCTGGAGTCACTCCAGTCGCTGTTTCTACTACGCTACCTGCTGCCGTTGCACAACTTAGTCAACAAGGTGGGTTTACAAGGTTTTTAACTCTCGAAGGAAAGGATATTTCGGTTTTGATACTTTTTTCAGTTTTTGGGACCGAAATAGGGCCAAAGATTGATATTATAACGCATTTCTGCTATATTCACAGTAATATTTCATCCCTATGTAATTTTCTGATGAGATTTTTAGCGATAAAATTAATTAAAAGGGTCGCTGATTGATATTTTTCTACCCAAATATTCACAATGTTGAAAGAAAGTTTGAATTTTATCATCACTTTGTGTCTGATGCACCGAAATTTCTAAAAATCACAATTTCCGGATAATTATTCATTTACACTGATAAACTAAGTTTCGAAATTAATTCTTTGTTCAAATGGGATTCTCTTACATCTAAATTCTAAGACTTTTACTAATTAGCACATGCTGCTACGAGATCAATTGAAAATGAAAAATAAAAATAGCATATCTAGTCCAAAAGAAACACAACTATGCATAAATTGATACCCGGAATTGTAGAATACCCTCATTAGTCTGAAAAAGCTTTGGAGGCTCAAAAATCGATACTCTTGAGATATATTTGATTGAAATCTTAGGTCACTAATATTTAAATCGTTATTCATGGAGAGGTGTATTTATACCGCAGCGTCTTACTCACTCTACCCTCAAATTTCCTCATTGGCTTAGCGTCATTACTATCATTGATGTTGTTATGTAGTGGAGTTAGAATCACTATGCACTGAATCACCCATTTAAATAATAGGACAAGTACCAGGTAGACCCCAAGGAGGCCGCCATGGCATGGTGTTTGCAATACGAGCAGCTGCGGTACAGACTCCACCAGCTACTGCTCACCCTTCACCCACCTCTACTATAGCACCCACGTTCATTATAGGTGATTACAGTAGGGGCAGTCATTTGGTGTCTGCACGTCTAATTTCTTCTTTCATTTATTTATTTAGCTATTCAAAATCTACAGTTTTATCATTATCTTCGAATTTCCCATCCCCCCGCTTGCTCGTTATAATCAGTTTTCTCGATTTATTATTAATTTCTGTACACTAAGCATGACCGTCAAAATTCTTGATCTTTTTATTTATTTTTCGTTGTTGTAATAGTCTTATGGATACTTCAAAGTATTCTTTCAACTAAGTAGAGAAGAATTATCATTCCCGATCGCCGTTCATTAGTTATATCATTATTTTAGTCAAATCTTTGCATTTGAATTACGAAATTTCTTATCTTCGGTTTGCTGCTGCTGCTGATCTGATCTGGTCTGATTATATTATATTAATCGAAGAATTTACCCCACACAAATAAGCCGGCTAGTTTGATTTCCTAGTGTCAAAACAGTGTGCTCGTTGTGGGAACATAAACTCTGTACTTGTGTATGGCTGCTTAGTTTAAATCTACTTAGCCAAAGGATGTCCAGACACATTATATTCATTCTATTCACTATTTTTTTTTCATACAAAAGAATGAAATGAGAAGTTTATTCACTAACTCCGTGTAGCGTCTAGACGCATAATTTAATCTTTATGATATCCAGATATTTCTTGTGTCAGTCAGATCTGTGACTTTACATTGTGTCTCGCCATCCATGAGTTTGAATATTTTATAGTTTACGATAAGTCGTAGTTGAAATAGTCTTAGCTGTATTTAATGTTCTGTGAGCTTTTATAAAATCGATTTCATGATTTTCTTTTTTAGCTGTTTAGATCATTTATAGAAATTTGTTCAGTATTAAAATTGTGTTCTCAATTTTACGTCATTTTAGGAGGTACTCCGATAGTTCCAGATCCACCAAAACCAATACCGATACCAATTGTAGCGTCGTCCAGTCCTGTAGCTGAAAAAATACCGGCTGCTGGTACTTCGACTAAAACACAAATACCAACGCCAATGCCAACGCCAACGTCAACATCAACACAAATACAGACACCGACACCAACACCAACACCGGCAACGGCGACAACTACTACGACTACAAAAGCTACAACAAATATTACCACTACTCAACCGGTTGTTAAACTAGTTAAGCTACCGAGTTCGACGATTGTTTCTTCTTGTGATATGGCTAACAACCAAGAACAAATAGTGGAGAAAGCAAAACAGGTAAAATTTTGTTTATTATATTGAAAAATGATTTTTAATTACCTAAGTTTAGTAGTACCTTGTTTATTGATTATTTATTTTCTATTTAGGAAGCTTACGTTATGCAAAGGATCTCTGAACTACAGAGAGAAGGATTATGGTCAGAAAGGAGATTACCAAAGGTACAAGAACCCTCGAGAACTAAGGCTCATTGGGATTATCTTTTAGAAGAGATGGTTTGGCTCGCTGCTGACTTTGCGCAAGAAAGAAAGTGGAAAAAGGCTGCAGCTAAAAAGTGTGCTAGAATGGTTCAGAAACATTTTCAAGAAAAAGCTGTTCAAGCACAAAAGGCCGAAAAGTTACAAGAACTTAGACTCAAGAAAATTGCTGGCTTTGTTGCCAAGGAAATAAAAACTTTCTGGGCTAATGTCGAAAAGGTATAAACGGATTTCATCTCTATATTCATTTTTTTATCATTTTTTCTATATTTTTCAACATGTTTTTTTCATACCCCACACAATTAAGCCGACAATTTCGGTGTCCAAGTGTTGGAAATGTGTGCTCGTTGTGGGAACAGTAAAACTAAACTTGTGTATGGTTATTTAGCTTGTCTACTCAGCCAAAGACGTTTAGTAACAAAATTGGCTCTTATAAATGCAGGATGTGAATTACATTCACTCGACGTTATCTAATCCATGGAATATTTAATATTTACAGCTAGTAGAGTACAAACAACAAACTAGACTAGAAGAAAAGAGGAAAAAGGCATTGGATCAGCATTTAAATTTCATCGTTGGACAGACTGAAAAATATTCTACTTGGCTTACGGAGGGTTTGAATAAGACCGATGGAGTCCCGAGTGTTTCAGCTTCGATGAATAGTTCCAGAATATCGTCGCCCGTTGGGACTGGGAAAAATCATTCCGATGGTAAGTTGATGAAACGATAGCAAAACGTTGATCATCTCTGGTTGAAAACTTTTAATTAAAATCTTGACTATTTTTTTTTTGTTTTTTTTTATTACAGACGAATTCGAACCGAACCAGAGTTCAGAGGATGACGAAGAAACTATCGCAAAAGCAGAGGAAGAGATGAAGTCTACAACCAACCATATGGAAGAGGTTGAGATGTTGAAACGAGAGTCTGAGCTCCCGCTTGAAGATCTTTTGAAAGAATTGCCTCCAAATTACCTCGAGGAAAGAGATAAAAGCTTGTCGCCCAGCCCCAAGAACGCAGTCAAGAATGTAAGCCGTGTTGAATGATCAATCGACGATTTGAGAGCTAAAAATTCGTCATTATCAAAGATAATCTTGATTATATATCAATAATTCTTTAAATATTTTCAAGACCGATGCCAAGTCGATAGATGGGGATGAGGAGTTTGTCGCAGCTTCTGACGAGTCCTCGGATGACGAGGACACCATCATGGAACAAGAAAAAGTTGAATATAATCAGGACCATAAACAGGAATTAAATGATCTTAAGGTATTTGAATTTTCTGGATAATTTTTGAGAGTCTTTCGAGTTCGAAATTCAATTTTTGCGATACAATCTTCGAATATATTTTCTTTTCGTGCTTTTTAACGATCTTCACATGCTTATAAACTTATTTCGGTGATGACATTATACACTTAACTGAAGGTACGAGACCCATTCAGCTCAAACCTGCTATGTGATGCGAATGAGGCATTTGTCTGAGAAAATTGCAACTAATAAAAATAAAGAATTGATTGAAACTGAAAGAAATATATGATCTATGTTCAGAGTTTCTTATTCTTTTCTTTAACTTTTTTTTTTATATTTTAAAGGCTGAAAACGAAATGTCCATTGACGACCTAATGGCAAAGTATGGAAACTTCATAGACACCACTCCTATGGATGTGGACGAAGAAACTGATGGAGGTAATAAAGAAACTTTTACAAAATTTTTTTCAATTTAATTAGTAACACAATTTCAGCTGTTTTATAATAAATTTTCAATCTGTGATGATGATATACACTCCCTGAAGGGGCGAGATCCATTCAACTCAATCCTTCGCTATGATGTAATTGAGGCATTTGTCTGAGATTGTTAAAAACTTGAAAATAATTAAGATTTTCCCTGATATCATATAATAATGAGCGAATTTGTTATTATACGTTTATTTCTTTGCTTCAGAATCTAGTAAAGATTCTGTGAAAGATGAGGAAGATGATAAAGAGGATGAAAGCGAAGTTGAGAGTGAGAGCGAAGACGAGACCAAAGACGAAGAAGATTCACAGACTCAAAGCGACGACGAAACTAACGTCGGTCTTAAATCTTTGTTGGAAGATTTATCCGTTGAAAAATCGACCAATGATAAGGTAAGGGAGAATTACAATTTCGATATGCATTCATTCATTGGTTTTTCCATTTACTTACTTACTTATTTATTTATTTATTTATTTATTTATTTATTTATATATATATTTGTCTTGCCTCTTTCAGAGTACGACTGAATCTTTGGACCAGTCTCACGAGGCCAGAAATGAAATGGACGACGTCGCAGCTCTTGCGGAAAGCATACAGCCTAAAGGAAACACCTTACTGACTACCAGCGTGAGTCTATGTTCGATTTTTATTCATATTTATTTTTAATAATGGCCTTTGTGATCCAAGGTGTCTTACCAAACCTAAGGGTACGACTCCATTTAACCAAAGGTAGAATAACGGTGGCAACTTTTACCAACCAGATGAACTTATGCTTTTTTTATTCAACTGGGTGATGCGTCACGACAATATCTTCGATTTAGTTATTTAAGGGCTTTGAATTTTTCTGCGATAGACGAAATTAGTCAATGGATAAGATAGTTAGAAGCCAAATTGATGCAAGAATTCATAATTTCACGATTCTTTTCTAAAATTATTCAGGTGGTCACAAAAATTCCCTTCCTCTTGAAACATTCTCTGAGAGAATATCAACACATCGGACTTGACTGGCTAGTGACAATGTTTGAGAGAAAACTGAACGGTATTCTCGCCGACGAAATGGGTTTGGGAAAGACTATCCAGACTATTGCACTACTCGCTCATTTAGCTTGTGAAAAAGGGAACTGGGGTCCACATCTTATCATAGTACCCACTTCTGTTATGCTTAACTGGGAAATGGAGTGCAAGAAATGGTGCCCCGGCTTCAAAATCCTTACTTACTATGGCACGCAGAAGGAAAGAAAGCAGAAGAGAACAGGTACGATTGTTTAATCTATTTCGTTTAATTTTTTTTTTTTTTTTTTTTATATATATATTTCATCATGATGATAATATACACATACTCTGAAGGAAAGGAACACATCCATTCGTTCCTCCCTATTCCCTGATGCTATCGAGGCATTTGCCTGAATTTTTTTGTCCCTTAATTTTACTAACGAGGAAATAAAACCGGTTCATTACAAATTAGAATCTTTCTTCTTTCAGGATGGACTAAGCCCAACGCCTTTCACATATGCATTACTTCATACAAATTAGTCATTCAAGATCACCAAAGTTTCAGACGAAAAAAATGGAAGTATCTCATCTTAGACGAGGCTCAAAATATAAAGAATTTCAAATCTCAGAGGTGGCAGCTTTTGCTCAACTTCCAAACTCAACGGTTAGTATTAAATTTATTATAAAATAGATATTTTTTATTTTATTTAATTATAATATGATTCCTTGTGGCAATTCAACGTCCATTTATAATTTGCATTTCATTTCAGTCGGCTACTTCTAACAGGAACACCGCTGCAAAATAATCTGATGGAACTATGGTCTTTGATGCATTTTTTAATGCCAAACGTTTTCCAATCTCACAGAGAGTTCAAAGAATGGTTTAGCAATCCTGTTACTGGAATGATCGAGGGCAATAGCGAATACAACGAGAATATCATCCGACGTCTTCACAAGGTCTGTAGGTACTGCTTCCTTTACACTTTTAATTTCATTTCATTTTATATGACTTTTCAATGATCGGTATCTAATCTTATCTAATCTAATCTAATCTCATCTATCCCCGCAGCCAACCACAGTTAATTAATTGATTTACATAATTTTTTAACTGTTTATTTATCATTCAGGGGAATATCAAATATATTTCTCCATTAAAACTCATGTGTTGGAAAAGTGGAAATTCATACAACATGTGAATCCTGTCTGGAGAAACAATACTATATTTATTTTCAACAAGTTTTTATTTCGTTTTTTCTTTATCTTTTGAACTTTATTTTATACAAACTACATCGGCTTAAACAATAACTAACAAGCAATCACATAGTTCATATATTCTTAACTTCAATTTCAGGTACTCAGACCATTTCTTTTGAGAAGATTAAAAACTGAGGTTGAAAAACAGCTGCCTAAAAAATACGAACACGTTGTTATGTGCCGGCTATCTAAACGCCAGAGATATTTATACGACGACTTCATGTCTCGCGCCAAGTAAGTTGGAACAAAAATTTACCCTTTTTAAAATTCCAATTCTCGCTGAAAGTATTGGCAGTTGAAAAGCACGCTTCCACCATGCGTCTATCATAAATAGATAACACTGCTTATTTCAGAACGAGGGAAACTCTAGCTAGCGGCAATCTCTTGAGTGTTATCAACGTGCTTATGCAGCTAAGGAAAGTGTGCAATCATCCAAATCTATTCGAGGTACGGCCTACAGTGTCGCCTTTTCAGATGGAGGGAATCAACTTTGTCACTGCGTCGTTAGCCTGGAGTGCTTTAGACTACGATCCGTTTAAGGTGATAATCTTTTATTTTGTTTTTTTCTATTTATTAAATCATCTTGCGTTAGAAAACTTATCTAAAACCTTTGTATCTTTGCTTTTTGTTCACAGCACGTAGATCTCTCTTGCTTAAATCTGTTCTTGGTAGACCTGGAGCTTACTTTATCAGCGTTCGTCGCACACAGAGTAAGACAATTCCAAACACCGAGAAAACTCATTGAAGAAATTGACTCTCAACCTGAACCGCCGCCAAGGTGTCCATCTGGGAAGATCAAAATCAATGTCAGATTGTCTAATCAGAGCAAGGTCCCTACTGCAACGCCACAAACTACTCCAGCTAAACTGAAAAGCTTGACTGGAATTTTACCCACTCCTAAAGTCGGGACTTCGCCGTTGATCAAAAGCTTGAACAATCAAACACCTTCTGGACAAGGTGAAATATTGTTGTTTTTTTTTTTTTTTTTTTGTTTTTTTTTTGGGACGGGGGGGACTTTTTAACGATTTTGTCTACTTTTTAAGGACTACTTCGATGTGTGGGCGACTATTGAGCTTAGTTACTTCATATAATTCGTTGATTTACTAGTTCAAGTCTAAAATTGAACAATTTTGGTCAATTAGATCTGATTTTGATGAATCGCACCACCGATCAGTGGCTGCACATCATTGCAGTACACTTTTGCAGTGGTGCTAGAATAATGAATTCCTCAGGCCAGCTTGTTCACGATCTTACCATTCTTGGACATTCTAGAACTGAGAATACAGAAATAAAATTTTTAACACGAAATTCTTTTTATAACAAAAAACAAAATTGAAGTTATTTTATCGGCACTTAATCAACTTTAGTCAGATTCCATTCTCATTTAATTCTACCAAGTTTAATTATTTTGATTTTAAATATCCAGGATAATTGTTGCAGGAGTTACTTTGCGGGTTGCTACTGGACAACAACTTCAAGGATATTCTGTGCAGTTGGTACAGCATCAAGGCAGCGTTAAAGGTATGCTATAATCAATGAACTCTGAAGAAACATTTATTCCATTTTATAGTAAAAGGAAAAAGAAAAAGATAAAGAAGAAGACAAAAAGCAGAGAAATTCTTACATATTTTGTTAATTCGAGTTCATTATCAGTAACTGGTTTCATTTTTAACAGCTATTCCGGTCGCCACATTGGCTCACACTCCTCAAACAACAGCTACTTCAACACCGACTACTGCGGCTATTAATCCGCAACGTATTACCGTCGGCAATGCTAACATCAAAGATAGTCTTCAGAGACTTACGACACAAACTGTTACCGTCAAGCAAGGTGATTCGGTTCAAAGAATTGCTGTACCGAGTTTTGCACAACTTGTACAAACCTCGACTGGCAGACACATAATTCTTACTTCAAATCAGCAAAACACAAACACCGGTGAGTTGGATAACTTTTAAGATATTAAGAATTTTGTAAATAAATTTCAACCCCTTTCCAACCACAATACTAGCTACTCATAGCTTGATTTTGTTCACTATAAACTAGGGGAATAGCAAAACTTGTCCCTATTTAAACTCAGACGTTGTTCATAAATTGCGACGTGTGAATCCTGTCTGGGGAGACAAAACGATAGAACATAAGTAATCGAAAGTAAAATCTTCTATGTAAACAGCTTTTATTCATGATATTTGTTTTTCTTTATTCACAGTCTCTTTTCCTGTTATGACATCCGGCGGTCAAAGATTAACTGTCTTGTCTAAGTCTCTGATGGGATTGACTACATCTGTAACAACGGTAAACAGAGTTATGCCTGGCGTAGTTACTACCACGACTCCTGCAACTAGCGGCAGACCCATTATGAGAGTTCCTCCGCTAAACGTCACCACTTCTTTACCTCAAGCTTTGGCTGGAGCACAACAAATACAACAGCAACAATTGAGGTGTGGAATTGTTACCAGAAATTGTCAACCACCCTCTGCTGTTGCTGTGGAAAAAAGTCAGATAGTCAAAGAAATTCCAAAGTCTGAATTTCATCTGGTAAGTTTGAAATTTTATTATGTTTTAATTACAGTTTTTTTTGTAAAATTATTATTTTTCTTCTTCCTTTGTAACAATTATATCCAACAATGTCTTCTTCTGTCTTTCAGCCCCAACTGGAAGATGAACGAAGACAGCGCAGGCAATCTAAACTCAGGACAATCGCGAATATAAACGAAAGGCGTTGCGCAGCGTGTCCACTTTATGGAGAAGACCTTTTCGATGCTTTGAGAATAGCTAAACCTGCTAAAAATTGCTGTTGGCATGGCGAGGGGTGGCTTAATTGCAACGGTTCACACAAAAACCCTCATACCAGGAGGGAGTTCTTTTCTCGCACCGAAGCTCTTGCTGAAGCTATCAAATCCACTGAATTGATAGTACAGCAGCTCCAAGAGGTCTTTGAAAGGTATTATAAGAGTTGAAGCAAGAAATAAGGACAATTATGACTCTAAACTTTTCCCACACTAACGGATTTCTTGCTTTCATCAGGTTTGTGGTCTACGTACCTGCAGTGCGGGCGCCGATGCCAAGGTTTCACGTCTCCCATCCTCCGCCGCATAAATTATGGGCTCACCAAAGATTGCAGATTGAATTGCAGCGCGAATTGTCTCCTAAATTGACGCTTTTCCACCCGGTAACAAGTGCTATGTCCACGCAGTTTCCAGACCCAAGATTAATACAGTATGACTGCGGGAAGCTACAATCTTTGGATAAATTATTGAGAACATTGAAGACTGGAAGTCACAGGGTCTTAATTTTTACTCAAATGACTAGAATGCTCGACGTACTTGAAGCTTTCCTTAATTTTCATGGACATATCTACTTAAGACTCGACGGGGCGACTAAAGTAGATCAAAGACAGGTCGGTGTAAACAAATGATGGATTTAATGATAAGCTGGTATTCATTCGGCTTATAATTTAGCTAACTTTAATCCATTCTAATGTTTTAACTCAAGGTTTTAATGGAGAGATTCAACGGCGATAAGAGAATATTCTGCTTCATACTTTCAACAAGATCTGGAGGTGTTGGCGTTAACTTGACCGGCGCTGATACTGTCATATTTTATGACAGCGATTGGAATCCTACTATGGATGCTCAGGCTCAAGATAGATGTCATAGGATAGGTCAAACCAGGGATGTACACATCTACAGGTTCGATGAGTTTTTATTTTTTTTCGTTAAAAATTCATTTGATTTAAAACATTTCATGCGATTTCTAAGACTTTTTTCTTTCTCTTTACAGACTAGTCAGTGAAAAAACAGTGGAAGAAAATATCCTCAAGAAAGCAAACCAGAAGAGATTACTAGGGGACCTTGCGATCGAGGGTGGTAACTTTACGACAGCCTATTTCAAGAGTGTGAGTATCTAAACTCGTGGCAAAACTTTTGTGTTATTGAATTTTCTCTACCTAAACTTTCCTTCGAATTACAGTCAACAATTCAAGATCTATTCAACGTCGATCAAGCAGAGAATGACGCTTCTACTCGTATGGCTGAGGTCTTAGAACGCTCCAGGGATAGGGAAAGGATAATAGAAAGAGAACCTCCAGTTCCTGTTGTTCTACCACCGGCACAACCAGAGGAAAAGGTTGCGATGGGTGCGCTTGAGAGCGCTTTAGCAGCCGCTGAAGAAGACTTGGATGTTCAAGCTGCTAAGACTGCAAAAGCAGAAGCTGTTGCTGATCTGGCTGAGTTTGACGAAAATATACCCTTGGATGATCCCGAGAAGGAGGACACTCAGGTCAGCAAGGCTGAGCAAGAGGTTCAGCACTTGGTGCAACAGGTGAGGGTCGGATTTAAAATTCATTGAAATTGTTGGAAATTAACGGTTTCTTTCGATCCAACAGTTGTCGCCTATAGAACGCTACGCTATGAAGTTTGTGGAAGAATCAGAGGGGAGCTTTTCAGCCGCTCAATTAGCTGCAGCCGAACGTGAACTCGAACAACAGAAAAAGGAGTGGGAATTGGGGCGACTAAGAGCGTTGCGAGAGGAAGAAGAGCGACGCATGCGACTGGCTGACGACGACGAAAAGCCGTTGACCTTTGGCCGCGAGGATGCTCAAAATCAGGTTAATAATACTAGTAATTGTAAGAAACTAGCTAATAAGAAGACCCCACCGAGTAGGCGAAGCTCGCGTAGAACCAGCCGCAGTCTAAGCACACGCGAGTCTTCTGAAAGCGAGACAGAGACCACTACCTCAGAGTCTGAGTCTCAGGAGGATCAAGTCGAAGATAGTCCAGACGAAGAATCCAGTCATACAGAAAGTCAGAGTCAGGAAGACGAGGACGAGGAAGATGAGGAAGAGGGGGGTGGCGGTGGCGGTAGACAAAACGACTCCAAAACTACCGGGCCTTCAAGAAATAGGAGTAAATCTGGTAGATCTAACGATAAGAAAAGTAGATGGGATTTAAACAGCCCGCGTACACGATCTAGAGGTAACGTTAAAATCAATCTGTGGACGTTAGACATCAGACCTATTCTTCCTGGAGTCAGACCAGTTTATACTCCGAATTCTGGAGGCCCGCCTAGAAAAAGGGGGAGACCTAGATCAGATGAGATATTCCTGCCACCTCCGCCCCCAGATATTTTATCTAAAAAGATTGCTACGGTTACTGGAAATACTTTCCAACGTAGGCCAGACACTCCGCTTCCTACAGCTAACAAGAAAGCTGTTGTTAATTTAGACTTTAGATCGCAGAACAGAAGGTCTGTTGCTAATTATTCTATCAGATCGGCTTGTAGGGATAGAAAATTCGATAATCATGAATTTAACAACTCTAAGGGACCTTCAAATTCCAGAGTTAAGATTGGCGATAAGTTTAATCCTCCTAACGGCAGGGACTCTTCTAATAATTCAGATAAAAGTTTGACCAAAATTCAACCCATTGAATCGACGCTAATTTTTGATATCAAGTCGGATTCAAATAACGATATAGATTTTTCGATTCCTCAAATTATTCCGTCTTTGCAAGTGGCGGAGGATATTGATCCCGAATTCCGGACAGATGAAACAAACATGATTTTAGATGTGGGTGTCGAGGCGGAGGGAGTCGATTCTCTTTTACCCTCGACACTGTCTAGTTTAGAGAATAGCGATGCTGCGGAAAATGAAAATTGTGAATCAACACTCAATAATTCTGCGCCCGAGTGCACTGAGAATGTAACAACTCCCACAAGTCATGGTCTACCAAAATTTCCTAGAGATATTTTGAATTCTAGAAGAGTCGGTGCCGAAACGGACGATGCAGAATCATTTCATGAATTGAATAGCGATATTGTAGATTTTGTGCCTGTCTCTCCGGTGGAGGATAAATTTGTTCCTCCAAAATCACCCATAGCGGTAAAAAATGGTAGCGATAATTCGGGCGAGGCTGAATCTAGCTTCGAAATAAATGAAACTGCCGTTTTTAGCGAGCCAGAAAGTCCTGTGCCCAAGGACACTCAGGAAAGTAATTTAAATTCCAATTTTCAAGGCAATAATTCCACTCAGTCAAATGAGGCTGGTCACAAATCGACTTCTGACTCGGACTCTAATGTAGGTGAAAATTCAAAGGTTCAAACCCGGTCTTCTAGGTCTATTAATAACGCTAAGAACTTTAGGCCTTCTTCACCGGCCACTTTAACGAGGTCTAGGTGTCTATCTCGTACAGATATCGATCTAGTCAAAACCTCGCAATCAAAAAGTAGGTCGTTGAGCCCTACGCGTACCGAACATGGACAGAATGTAGCGAGTTTTTCCTCTCCATGTTCAGAACCGCCTTCTTCTCCGCCCGTTGAACAATCTGCGATAAAAACCCTTACAGAATCAAGTGAAATTCCAATTTTAGATAGCCAAGAGACACAAATGCCTGTTCTAAGTCCTCAAGTTAATAGAATAGCCCCTACTCAGCCTGTTTCTCCTCTTTTAAATCAAAAACCGAGTATAAACTCGATTGCCAAATCTAGACTCGTAAGACCAGACACTCCCTTCCCTGGAGTAACAACTCGGAACAAAAGCCTGACTCTGAACGCTAATTCCAATTCACAGCATGTGATTTTAACTAAAAGTATTCAAAGCCCAAACGTTATTCCAACTTCTGTACATGACACAAAACGAATCACTAGATCTGGTGCTAATCAGCTTAGTAGCTCTAACACAAACGGCAGCAAGTCTGTTACTAAAATTGGGCAGTTGCAGAGACCAGACACTCCTTTTCCTTCGACTGATTTAGGTCGGGTTACTAGGTCAGGTATTACTAGACCTATTACTCCTTTGCCACAGAAGCTGCTTAAGTCTGCTAAGGCTGGTTTGGTACAGAACTTAAAGCCCCCCGATCTTCTGATTCCCGGTTTAAATCATAATAACAGAAACACCAGATCCCTGAGCTCAAGTTCAAAACCAAACACGTCTATCAGCCGAGAACCGAGCAGATTTTCTAAGCGAAATTCTGTGCCTAAATCAGACGGGGAATTTCAAGTACCCACTCAATGCGTTAGAAAATGTAGATCCACACCTTCCATGAAATTAATGTCTGAAATAAACACGAATCCAAGCCCTTCGACCACAAGATCTACGCGTAGATTTCAACCGAATGTTAACGTTGAAGAGAAGTTAGATCCCCATAATCTGGAACCGGATACTCCGATGCCGGTTTCTGCGAGGTCAATTCGTATCACTAGATCAACTGCAAATTTAGATGCGATACCTCAGTCTATTAGTTACTTATATCCGTCTATAGTTCGTATAAAAGGTCCTAGAAAATCTAGCACTGATTCTCTCGTATTGAATCATAATAACATGGAAGTTAGCGATTCTAGTGTAAATTCAGAGCCAAGTTCTAGCACGCAGACTTGTAGACCTTTGTCACCGAAATTGAGAGCTAAGATAAACAGAAAGTCGTCTGGTTTACAAGAACTGAAACCGCCTTTGCCTTCCTCTGTGATCGACGATGATTCCAGAGTTTCTAATACCGATTCAAACGCTAATTCTGTCGACCGTTCACTCGGGATTTCAGTAAATTCAAAGCCTGCTGAGGATGTTAGCTTAAAAAATATAGTTCCTCCAACTGTGAAGCCTGACTCGACAACGAAAACGCTGGAAAGTGATAGTCCGAAGCCTTTGATGGATCAGAGCAAGAAGGTTGACTGTAGCGAGGCAAAAAAGAACGCATATTCATCCACTACTGGTGCGGAGATTAACGACTCTATAGAAATTGCGACCAGTTATCATTTCACGGAATTATCAATAAGAGAAAGAGCGCAACAGGTTCTAGCCAAGACTAAGTTCAGACTTAGCACTAAAAGTATTAACCATTCTTCGGGCGAGACTAAATTAGTCGCTAAGGAGACAGTCACCTCAAATTTACCAGATACCGATGAAAATCGTCATTCAAACGCGGAAGACTACTCGTTCGAGTCTCCCGTTTTACAGAAGTTAAAAACTTACGCGAATTCTTATCTACCAAAGAGTTCGTTTGCACGCGTAAGCAAGATGGTAGAAACGAGTCGATTGGGCGGCAGTAAAATCAGTATTAATTCTTCTTCTAATAATTCTAAACAAAATTCAAACAGTGAAAGCGCCGACTCGCCCTGCGGTGATATTTACACGAAATCTGCTTCTGACGAATCATTGGCTCCTGCCGATTCTACCGTAGTTACTTATATCGATTTAGACAACGAACCCGAATACATGCCTCCGCCTAAGAAATATCGAAGAAAAAAGAGACTCACACGTGTTACTCCGTTGACTAAGCCTTTAATGACTAAGAAACAAGGTAATATTGAGGTAGTAGAAATTTTAGACGAAGAGGAAAAGAGCCAGTTACGGTTGAAAAAAAAAGCAGCTAATTTTAAGTCCCCTAATTCTTTGGAAAAGTCAAATAACGGCCCAGTGTCTTGAGTTGCGTTAAAGCTTTATTACGTATGTATGTTAGTTAGCGTTGTTGTACATATAAAACTAAACACAAAACAACTATCGACATCCCTAAAATAACACTGATAAGTAATATTATCGTATGTACTATTTAAATTAAAGAACAAACCGTTAGTTTACTTTACTTTTCATATATATTTTCTTTTTTTTTTTTTTTCTTTTTTTTCATTTCTTATTAATTTTTCATAGGCTTGTAAATATTTGCAACAAAAAAAGAAAAAAAAAATACAGACACACACACACACACACAGAGCGCGCCGATCCATATATAGATTGAATTTCTGTTTTGTACTGAGTACAATTTATTGTATGTAATATTTTAAAAATGTGTAAAGCTAACAACAAAAAAAAAAAAAAAAAAAAAACAACAAAAAAAATGAAAGAATGATTAAAAAAAAATAACAAAGAAAACACGTGTCGAGCGCACGTACTATGTAAATGATGCTTAGGTACGTAAGTTATGTTTTGTTTATACTTATAAGCAAGTGGATCCAAGCTCTTGACTGTATGATATTAGATTAAACATAGATATCCTTTATAAGTTATAATAGCTATTACAGATTAGAATAATATAAGCGTATTAGATTAGGAGATGAGTTACGGGCCGAAGAGATTGCGATTCCCTATTGTCGTTGTTTACTTCTTTTCTTTATTATATTTAAAGATTAATTGAAGCATCTAAACAGAGGCAACGACGTTGTCTGTCGTCGCTTAATTGAGAAGATGAAAAAAAAGAAGAAACAAAAAAACAAAATGAAGTTAAATACAGACATCGTAATATCCTTAAGCTCGATGAAATCTGTTTGAATTAAAGTAAAGCCCTACTGTAATATTAGCGATAAGAGTTGTATGCCTGTATTTTGTATGACCGAGCGAGTCCGAGAAAGTAAAATAAAAAAAAAAAAATATTCCTTGCTATGAAAATGTGGTTTCTTATTTCTTGGTGCGTTTCCAAGTCTATTCAATCAAAGGTTCAGTTCCGTTTTGGTGTCAAATTTGCTCAGTGTGCTTGTTTATGTTTGGAAAACAATCATTGATTCAATCAATGATTTAACGAGTATCAGTTTGGTGTGGCAAGGCTGTCATTACCGCAATTTTATGTAGATAAACATATCAATTTTGATATAGTAGAATTTTCACATTCTAGATAAAACATCATCTAGTACACAGTAATATATATTATATCCTCCCAGTAATCGTTTTTAAAATGGCACCAAAACACTGCCTTTGCCATTCCAAACTTGGAGACAGCCAAGATATAAGCAGGCACATGATTGAGCGACGATAACGGTATAAAATAAAATAAAATGAAATAAAATATAACATTTATAGACCATGATAGATCGAAAAACATGGCCCAGAATGGACTGAATGAGCCTTTGAATGGATATCAGGCAATACGCTTCTACCTTTATCACCCATACAACATCGAGCTTAGTATATTCTCTTCAAAAACATCATTACAATTATTATAATCACTTGAAACAAAGGTCTTTATGTATCATCAGTCTCAGCCAATTATTCAATAATCTACATCTACAATATCAAATGATTCTATTTCTTCAGTTGAAAAAAGGCATTTTATTACATTAGAGACTGAATCTTCACTCAATTATACATATTCATTGTCAATTTGGAATACAGAGAATTCGGGAATGGATAGTAATGTCTTATATTATGAATAAAATGGGGAGTATTCGTTAAAAGTTCATTTTTTTTTTAACATTTTTTCAGTAAGATGTGTTCTTCTAACGCACCTAAGTGCAATGTAGCATCGGTATATTTTAAAACTAGAGAGAAAACTCCCCATTGAAAGAGATATTGTTCACAATGGTTTATTGTCGGGTCAATAGTATATTCATTATGCAACTTTGATGTCTTGCAGATATGGTTGTCAGAGAACACCATGGAACAAATGCCGGTTAGTATAAATTTTATCAACAAGTTTAAAACATGATTTATAAATAACGAAAGTTTCTGCCATACGAATAAGAAATTATGACCATGATCAGATGTGGTGTCCTCCGACGCCTCCGACAACAGACACTGACGTTTATGTAGACTTCTCTCTTGGATTTTTGTACGAAGCTACTCCGATGTCCGAAGCTCAACTGCCGCCTGTCTATATCAAGAAAGAACACAAACGGAGCAGGGTCGACACTGGCTCGAGTGATAGAGACGGTATGTTGATTGCAGAGTTTTAAATTCTATTTAAGGCGTTTGTTCGTTTTAAAAATCCGGAAACTATTACTGCATCTTGCAACTTTTGAGGGTCTTGTTTTTCTCCATAGGTCGCCGTCCTATAAAAATGCGTCACAAAGAAGAGTCTGTTTACGCCCCTCGCTCTTTATTCGATCGTCCTTCGCCAGCTTTGATAAAAATGCGGCGAGACATGAAGCTTCAAAAGTATCGAGGCATTGTTAGACCGCCGGTACCAATGCCTGGTATAAAACCTTCTCCAGCACTGAAGCCGACGCCCGAACCTGACCACGTTCTCGAATGGATGATCCACGAGGATTGGGCTCTACTTCAAGCAATTCAAGTCTATCAAGGGTTGCCTTTGAACTTGATGATACTCTCCCCTGGGCACACGCCAAACTGGGATTTAGTAGCTGATATAGTAAACAATACTTCGAGGATATACCGCTCTCCAAAGCAGTGCAGAAGCAGGTATGAATCTGTGATCGTGCCTAGAGAAGAAGGAAAACTTCTTTACGACACGACGCCAAAGAAGCAGAAAAAACAGAAAGGAGTTTACAAAATGCCGCAAGTTTCTGAGGTAAAAATTGACCGTTTATAATTCAGCTATTATGAACGGGGTTTTCTTTTGTGCGCAATTTCTTTATACGTTTTTTATATTTCCGGCAGCAACAGACAAAGACAAATCGCCCGATGCGAACATCTCAGCTTTACAATCAGGACAAGAATCACTCTTTCACTTCTATGTGCTGCCAAAGATTCGACACTATCAAATCGGTCTCGAATAAACGGACTCCCACCGTTAAACCATTGCTCGTTAATCCTTCCATGAAGAATCCAAAACATGCTGCAGTATTAGCAGAGTGTGGTATTCAGTACGACAGCCCGCCAGCACCCATTGAAGTGGCCACTCGTAGAGCTGAGAGAATTGCAAAGGAGAAACTGAAAAATACTGTTAGCACTGTGAGTACAATAATTAAGGATCATATTCTTAGTATCAAATGTGCGAATTACGCCTTATTTTTCATTTCTCAGGGATTGACGGCGGAACAGCAACAACAAGCACAACAAGCTGCAGCTCGACTGGTACAGCAGCAGCAACAACAACAACAGCAGCAAATCCAACTTCAACAACAACAACCACAAGTTGTAGTCAGCACGCCGGCTGCTCAACAACATCAACTAACTCAGATAGTTACCGCAGTGACAACATCGGCCATGGCTACGCCGATGAAGACTATATCTTCAACAAATACGATTGTCACCAGTGTAGCGACCGTCGTAACTACGACTGTTAAATCGAGACCTGGGGGCACATTGACTATGCAAGATGTTAGACCTAGTCCAACCGTTGTAAGCGTAGCGAATCTACAAGCTGCACAGAGAATTGCTACAGCTAGTTTGGTATCGGCGGTACAAACTCCATCCATTGTTACCCAGAAAGCAATAGTTGGTGTCACAGTCGCCACAGCTTCGGGAAGTAAGACTTTGACTCCAGCTCAGCTGCAATATTACAGACAGCAGCAGGCCCTACTAAGACAACAACATCTTAAAGCTTTACAAGCCCAAGCAGCCGGAGGACAGAAGGTTTCCGTCGCTGTTTCCCCAGCGGCTCAACAAAGGGCCGCACTTATGAAGCAGGGAATTGGCACGGCGACCGTTGGCCAAGCGACAATCGGAAAACAAGTTGCCAGGACTGTTTCTGAGATAGAAATGACCGCGATTATTAAACGACAGGCTGCTTTGCAGCAGCAGGCTAAAGCCGTGACTCAAGTACAGGTTCCTGGTCAAGCCGGACTTACTCCAGCTCAGATATTTGCCCAGGCTGGATTACAGGTGCAACAAGCTGGTACTTCTGCCGGAGGCACACCCGTCGCAACTCTTGTCAAAGCAACAAACGTTACCGGAGTCAGGGCTGCTACTCCACAACAGATAAGACAGCTAGCTCTTCATCCTCAACTTTTGGCGCAGAGGAAATTACCGGCACAAAAAGTTGCCCAACTTGCCCAAGTAGCTGGTAAAACTGGAGTACAGACACAGCTTATTGTTCAACAAAAATCTATTCCCGCTACAATGACTGTTCAACAAATACAACAAGTTATGAAACACGTGCAGCCTTCGTCTATGCAACAATTCACACATGTATGTATACTCTCGATGTTAACGGATAAGCAAAAAAGAAAAAATTGTTTGAAAATTAAATTACGGACTATATTTAACGTTTTATTTATATTTTATCCAGGTTTCTACCGGACAAGCAGTTTCGCAAGGTGGACAAGTCGTACTTGCTAAATCTCCTTTACAAACTCGGGTCATTCCGGTCGCTTCCAATTTGAAACAAACCATACAAGTGGTAACTGCTAGTAGCGCGCAATTGCGACAAGCCGCTTCTAACCAGGGTAAACCTATTGTAACCACTGCCAGAGGCAGTCCAGGCCCGAGCCAACTAAGACTTCAAACTATTAGTCATCCTGCACATTCGCAGCAGCAGCAGCAACAACAACTGCAACAGCAGCAGCAGCAACAACTACTACAACAACAACAGCAACAACAACAACAACAACAACAACAACAACAACAAGCCCATCAAGACCCCCAAGCCAAGTAAAAGCGTATTGTTAAACGTCGTTTGACTAAAAAGCCAGATTTCTTGATGATCCAATTTCTTGATGATCTTTAAATGGTAAAAACGAATCGTTAGTGATAATCTTAATACATAGTTTATATACTCGTATGTTTTTATGTATAGAGTTTTTCTCTCTGTTTGATAAATACGTGAATAACAATTCTTGGTTTCGAAGATGATGAGATTACATATGGATAAATCGAAGTCTGATAGAAATTTTTTTTAATGATTATTTTAGTCTTTTCTTTTTATTAATTGCTTTGGGATACGATTAAGGAAAAAATAAAAAAAAAAATAAAAAAAAACAGCTTAGACATAATTTTGTGGTAAATTATTACACAGTTATTTTATTTTTATTTTTTTTTATTTCGAAGGAAATAACAACTGTTATTTAAAAAACAAAAAAAAAAACTGAAAGGAAACAAAAAAATCCTCTTTGTATTATAAAGTGGAAAGTAACGACTGTAATGTTAAAAGGAGAGGAAAGATTATTTCTATGATTTAATTATACATGATTATGTTAACTTTCTTTATTTAGAACGCGCTACCTTATATTCGTTAAAAAGAAAAGAAAAAAAAAAAAAAAAAAAAAAAACGACTTCAGCAAATGAAACGTTTTGGCACAGAGAGTGAATGTTATAATAAATTACCTTTAATTTAACCAAAATTGCTTTTTCTTTTTTTTTATTCTCATTTACTAAGAATTCAGAGACTAGACTTACAGCAAAATAAATAATTGAATTTTTATTCTTTTTGTTGTTGTTTTTCTCTCAATAATAGATATATAGAGTATTATATTAATAATTGGCTAAAATAAATTTTGTAAAATAATTCATTCTTGATTAGATTAAGTTTATCGGAAAATTTCTGAAATTCAGTTTAAATTATCAGGTCCTGGATATAAATTTTATATATATTATATAAAAATAAATAAATAAATAAATAAATAAATAAATGATTAATGAACAGTTGATAATAATAATTAGTAATAATAATTAACAATAATTGCATCGCTGTATATATACTTCTAGGGTGTAGGGATATTGTTAGTATTCTGTTGATATATTAATATCTCAATCTGTAAGAATGTATCGATATGTATACCTATGTATAATAGCATATGACGAGGTAATTTATGTATTATAAATAGATAATCGCAGAATCTAGTTATCAATAAATAATGTACATTTTGAATCCTGGGCTGTTGCCAGTCTTGATACGATTTTTTGCAACTCGTTTACCTACATCTACTAAAACAAATCCTAGTTAGTGCAGTAACCAGGTTCCAGAATATTATCATAGGTCACTGAAACCTGCGTTAGTTTCAGATGATTTTGCAATTGTGTTGGAAAATTACCTGTTGCATATTCCATAAGACTGTAGACAACCACTGATCTATTTGCCTACATATATGTTTCAAAATTACTCAACGAGAAAAGACCTTGGCGCGTGGAATTTTTACCCTCACTGGTATCGCAGTGGGAGTAATGTTAGAGGTAAACGAGTAAACAAGATATTCCGTCTAAAAATCACACATGCCGCTTCATTTGTGGTGAACATAAATAGAGCATACGTGCAAATCGTTAGTAGTGACTAATCAAAGAGTGCAATAAGATATTGACATAGTATTATGTAATTGACATATCGGGATACCAGTTGTTGTGATTCGGAGCATGTCGGTCTGTTAATCTTAGAAAAATTTTCTAGGTCTCAGAGTCAGTCTTTACAGAACCATGGCTGTGTTAACACTAGGTTTGGTTGGTGACATTCTTATTATACTTGTACTCTTATTAAGCATATTTTACATATATGCTAAGTATAAGCTAAGCTATTGGAGCAGACGGGGAGTTCCTTCTCCGCCTGCGAATGTTATCTTTGGGAATTTCAAAGACGCTGCTTTCTTTCGAATCTCACCCAACAAGATATTGACTGAGGTATACGAGTATGCAAGAGAGGCTCCGTACGTTGGATTTTACGTATTGCACAAGCCGTGCTTGCTCATTAAAAGTCCTGAGTTATTGAAGGCTGTTCTGATCAAGGATTTCGACGTATTTCCTGATAGACAATTTGCTGGGCGGGCAAAGAAAGATATTGTCGGTACTCAGAATTTGTTCTCTATGAATAATCCGGAATGGAAATATGCTAGATCTAAAATATCCCCAACTCTAACATCTGGGAAATTGACTAAAATGATACCATTGATGATTGAAACTGCAAAAGCAATGCTGGAGTACATTGAGATTCAGCCTACTGATAAAAATTCATTGAAATCGATGAAAATTAAAGACACTAGCTCGAAATATACAACCGATATTATTTCTTCGCTAGCTTTTGGAGTACAGACTAATTCCTTCCAGATTCCTGAACCAGAATTTCGAGCTTATGGTGAGTTGAGTTCGGATGTTTGAATGTTCGATGAGCATGTTAAATGGTATTTAAAAACATCTCTTGAACACAGGTCGTAAGTTATTTGATACAAATCTACGCCGTGTACTCGATGTGTTTGTGGTCTTCTTCTTTCCTGAGCTGTGCGATATGTTGAAGATATCAATGCTGAGAGAATCTGAAAAGTTTTTCAGAGATGTTTTTTGGAATTCCGTTAATACACGAGAAAAATCTGGAGCCAATCGAGGCGACCTCATCGATTCTCTAATTCAATTGAAAAATGAAGAACAACATCCAGATTTCAGTAAGTCAACTCACATTCATCGTCAATTTTTATGATGAGCATATCGAATACTGAATCATAATATGCCGCTGATGATCTTTATTCTCAATAACTTTTTACACCATGTGATCCCATTATGAAACTGACCATGTTATACAGAATTTAGCGGAGACTACCTCTTTGCACATGCAGCAATATTCTTCCTCGCCGGACACGAGACTAGCTCGCTCACAATGACATTTACACTTCTGGAATTAGCAAAGCAACCGGAAATACAAGAGAAGGCACGCCGCGATATTAAAGAGCAATTTGAAAAGTATGGCGTCACGCAGCAGGCTTTTCAAGAAATGAAATACGTCAACCAAGTGATTTCCGAAACGCTACGGATGTACCCACCGGCACCAATTCTAGACAGAGTCGCCCTCAGAGACTACCAGGTAATTTGATTAATCATGAATTCTGCAATTGTACAATTCTTCTCTAACTCCTATATTAGCGACTTTTTCCACTTAAACAATGAATCCTAATTCATGCCCATAGATTCCAGGCAGTGATGTGGTCATTGAAAAGGGTACCAGCATCTTTGTGCCTTTATTTGGATTACATGCTGATCCAAAGTACTATCCAGAGCCTTCAAAATATGATCCAGACAGATTTAGCGAGGACCGAAAGAAGTCCATTCCACCTATGACGTACATGCCTTTTGGCGAAGGTCCCAGATTCTGTATCGGTAAAATTATACTTGTTTGAAATATTCATTCAGAGTTAATATTACAATAATATAAACAGAAGACTCGATTGTAGGATTTGTCTGGATGTATTGCTCATTACTTATGTTGAATAAAATAAGAACGGTTTATCTTATTAAACTTATCCAGGTCAGAGGATTGGACTGTTGCAAACGACGGTGGGTTTATCGATGATTTTGTTCGAGTATGAAGTGAGCTTGAATCCAAATATCGAGAACGTTATAGACCCAAGAGCTATATTGTTACAACCGGTAAACGACATTCACCTATACTTGAAGAAAATTACACCTCAGAATTTGGACTCTTAAAAATGTGTAGAAGACTCTTCGACGTTGGTGTATTAGGTATTATTCGAATCTAAGGGTTGTCAATTCTATTTTATCTTTCTATCTAGTATCTACACACAACAATTACACCTATGTATTGCGGACATATTGACAGAATAATTTATACTAGTGGTGACATGATAACTCTGAAAAGAATTGAATTAAAAAACACTGCGTAGAACAAAACATTTGGCAATGTTTAATGATTCTAAAAAATTCTCCGATTCTTAATACAAGTATCACAAGGATCACGTAACATTACATAAGAATAAAAGATGTTCAATTTATGATAGTGGAAAATAAAAAAGATTTTATTTATCTATAAAGAGATTAAACTAACTGAGGCACAGATGTGCACATGTATATAATATATAATAGGCTAGCGATGCCAGCCTGAGGTCTGCTTCCTGGGCAGCTTTTACTTGAGTTATTATTACAAACGTGTTGAGAATGGAAAATTATACTGAATGCCGTAGGCCAATATACATACAACTAATGTATCTGTGTATGTACTTAAATGGCCCATCTGAGACCTTGAGCTATTGAATTTGCCTGCAGGGCATCTTATTGTCTCATGCATTAGCATGGGTAAACGATTTGCTCAATCGTTATACGTATAAGAATTTGTTCCTATTGCGTGATAGAATCACTTATCTTAAAATGCAATATCATTGTCAAATCATAATGATTCTAAAATGTTATGAATACCAGTTACTTTGGTCAAGGAGATATCACTAGGGGGTATCAATACTGATGACCCAAGTGTGTTGATTTTAGATAATTCTCTTCTACTTCCCGTCAGTATCTGCCTGACCATGGCTGTGTTAACATTAGCTTTGCTTGGTAACATTCTTACTATCCTTTTTCTCTTATTCGGTATATTTTACCTATATGCAAAGTACAAGCTCAGTTATTGGAATAGACGTGGAATTCCTTCGCTACCTGCGAGTGTAATATTTGGAAATTTCAAAGATGCTATATTGTTACGAACCTCACCGAACAACATATTGGCTCAGTTATACGCGCACGCAAAAAATTCTCCATACATTGGATTTTACGTATTACATAAGCCGTGCTTGCTCATTAAGAGTCCTGAGTTATTAAAGGCTGTTCTGATCAAAGATTTTGAGGTATTCGCTGATAGACAATTTTCTGGACGTGCGAAGAGAGATGTCGTCGGTACTCAGAATTTGTTTTCTATGAACGTTCCGGAATGGAAATATGTGAGATCTAAATTATCCCCGGCTTTAACATCTGGGAAATTGAAGAAAATGATACCACTGATGGTTGAAACTGCTGAAGTGATGCTGGAGTACATTAAGACTCAGCCTACTGATAAGAATTTCTTGAAACCCATGAATATTAGAGATACTTGTTCCAAATACACAACTGATATCATTTCTTCGCTAGCTTTTGGAGTCCAGACTAATTCATTCCAGAGTCCTGAACCAGAATTTCGAACTAATGGTAAGTTGAATTTTCGTATTTAAGATGTACATGGTAAATATATTTACAAAAAACTCTTTTACACAGGTCGGAAGTTATTCGATGTAAACTTCCGTAGCTTACTGAATCTGTTTGTGGTGTTATTTTTCCCCGAACTGAGTGATACATTGAGGACATCAACGTTGGGAGAAACTGAAAAGTTTTTCAGAGATGTTTTCTGGAATTCTCTAAATGCGAGAGAAAAATCTGGAGCCAACCGAGGAGATCTCATCGATTCTCTCATACAATTGAAAAATGAAGAACAACATCCAGATTTCAGTAAGTTGATTCATATTTATCATCAACTTTTATGATGAGCATATCAAATACTGCATCATAAAAATATATAATATACTGCATCTAATATATCACTAAAGTTCTTTCTTCTCATCAAAACTTTCCAATTTCCCTACAGAATTTAGCGGAGACTGCCTATTCGCACATTCAGCACTCTTCTTCATAGCCGGACACGAAACTAGCGCAATCACAATGTCATTTACACTTCTGGAATTAGCTAAGCAGCCGGAAATACAGAAGAAGGTACATCGCGATATCAGAGAACAGTTTGAAAAGTATGGTCTTACACAGGAGGCTTTTCAAGAGATGAAATATCTCAACCAAGCGGTTTCAGAAACGTTGCGTATCTACCCACCGGCACCACTTCTAGACAGAGTCGCGCTGAAAGACTACAAGGTAATTTATTCGAAAATAGATTGTACGATTTTTCTCAAATTTCAATATCAGTGAACTTTTAAACTCAAAACAATGAATATCACTTAATTTATGTTCATAGATTCCTGGCAGTGATATCATCATTGAGAAGGGTACAAGTATTTAT
Source organism: Tenthredo mesomela (assembly GCA_943736025.1). Taxonomy (NCBI): domain Eukaryota; kingdom Metazoa; phylum Arthropoda; class Insecta; order Hymenoptera; family Tenthredinidae; genus Tenthredo; species Tenthredo mesomela. The sequence continues at coordinate 33,829,289 of OX031017.1, forward strand.
GTCCCTCTTTTCGGATTACACGCAGACCCTAAGTACTTTCCAGAGCCCTCTAAATATGATCCAGACAGATTCAGCGACGAACGAAAAAATTCCATTCCGTCTATGACGTACATGCCTTTCGGCGAAGGGCCCAGATACTGCATTGGTAAAAATATACTTATTTTAAATATCAATTCCGAAACTTCAATACGATAAGATACATTGAAGAACTGAACGGAGAATTCGTGGTCTTGAGATTGCTTTAGAATCTCTCCCAGACTCTATACCTTTGTTTGTATTTGTAATGCCTTATTATTTCGATCTTTTTTTCTTTCCAACTATTGATTAATGCTTCTTTTCGTTGCCTCGTTTACTATTACTGATCTCCATGTGTTGTCCACTTATGTTCAATGAAATAATAACAGTTCATTTCATTCAATTTATCCAGGTAAAAGGATTGGACAGCTGCAAACAACGATAGGTTTATCGATGATTTTGTCTGAGTATGAAGTGGGTTTAGATCCAGCATTCGAAAACTCCGTTGACGAAAGAGCTTTCTTCTTGAAACCCCTAAATGGCATTCGTTTGCACTTGAAGAAAATTACCACCAAGAACTTGGACTCTTAGGAATGTTTCGAAAACTCTGCAACATGTGTACCTTGTTCTTTGGAGCTAAGGCTCTCAATTGAATTAACATATTCAATTCAGCCACAAATCAAGCAGCTTCTACATTGATCGAATTTAGATTACGACATAGTTGTATTCGTATTGTGCCCATGACCTTGAGTGGCTGCGAGTTTCGATGCCAGCGCTCGCAGTGGCGGTAAATAGCGTTTACAGTGGGGAAAATCCGGCACTTGTATTGGCTAGTTTCGAATTGCGTATATGCGTCATGAAATTCTAGCCAATCAGACCAAATCCTGTCCCCACAGTTTTTGTTATTTTTCGTCACTTGTGGCGCTGCATGTCTTGACGCACATAGCGAATACCCGTATCTCATTGGATCTACTGATAGACAATATTATATGATGTATATAATAAAATAAAATGTGTTGTTATACTATAATTTTTGTAGATATCGAATTGTTTTCATTGGCTTATCAATTATCTATAGATTGTATATATACTTAGGATGTAGTTTTCCACTTACTGATGCCGTATCTCAATTGGTAAAGGTACACCCTCGTACACTTGCCCTTACAGCAGAGATATATCTATATATATTGATATATATAGATATAGATCAATGGTTGAACCGAGGGCAAGTGTGCGTCAAATATACTTCGCTTACCAAATGAGACACGGCAAGAGTCTTAATGAAAGCGCCGGAATAAAATAACACATTATACTCAATATCTGCAAGTCATGACTAAAATTGATCAGCATGTAAGGCATAATGAAACAGAGTTCTCTGCGATCTCTTATCGCTATCTCTCTGCACATTTGGCTGCGGAAATTAAGGTGAAGATGATTCAGAAGGTGGAAGAAATGTAAATGGTCGAAGGGTACGGTTCAGAGGATATGAAAGACTTAAACAGGCCAAGGATTCCCATGGTATTTAGGTTTTTCAAACTAAGAAGCATTAAAAATGCTCTCAATATCCGTAGTCCGATGAGCAGATTCTGAAATTTGATTGCCATAGGTGTAGACAAAACTAACACGTGCCTGTTCACGGTCTTAGATAATTGCCCGACTTAAGTCTTAAGGCACTGAACTTGCCTGTAGGGCATCTGTCCGCATTAGTACAGATAAACAAGACTCAGTTAATTACAGATATGAATTTTACATATCAGAATGACTACTCATTAAATTTAAATATATTTTCAAATAATATCAATTCCCGGGAGTTAATGCCAGTCATTCTGATCTAACATCTATAAATATACTGTACATTTTCAATGGTGGAATAAAACATTGTATTGTATTTAGATTAGCGATGTCTGAACAGTTCTCACGTCTGGATTTTATGTATTTCACAAGCCATGTCTGCTCATTAAGAGTCCTGAGTTATTGAAGTCTATTCTGGTCAAAGACTTTGATGTTTTTTCTGATAGACAATTTGGGGGACACGCAAAAAGGGATATTGTCGCTACTCAGAATTTGTTCACTATGAATGATCCAGCATGGAAATATGCGAGGGCCAAAATATCGCCAGCCTTGACATCTGGAAAATTGAAGAAAATGATACCATTGATGATTGAAAGTGCAAAAGCAATGCTGGAGTACATTGAGATTCAGCCTACTGATAAAGATTCATTGAAATCGATGAAAGTCAAAGACACCAGCTCAAAATACACAACTGATATTATTTCTTCACTGGCTTTTGGAATCAAGACTAATTCCTTCCAGATTCCTGAACCACAATTTCGAGCTTATGGTGAGTTAAGTTTGGGTGTTTGGGTGTTCGAAGAGCATGGTAAATGGTATTTAAACACATTTCTTTGATACAGGTCGTAAAATATTCGAATTGAACCAACGCCGTGTACTGGATCTGTTCGTCAATCTATTTTTTCCTGAGCTCAGCGACACGTTGAGGACATCAATGCTAGGAGAAACGGAAAAGTTTTTCAGAGATATTTTCTGGGAGTCTGTAAATGCCCGAGAAAAATCTGGAGTCAAACGAGGAGACTTCATCGATTCTCTTATACAACTAAAAAACGAGGAACATGATGCAGATTTCAGTAAGTTAATTCAAATTTATTGTGAATATTTATATTCAAGAAGTATCGAGTACTGCGTCATAATATTCTGTTTCTCAATAGTGGATAATCCTTGGTCTCCGCAACTCTCTATTATACCCTGTGATCCCAATCATAAAAGGGACTACATCGAATTGAGTTTGTTAATTTTCCACAGAATTTAGTGGCGACTATCTCTTTGCACATTCAGCAATCTTCTTCCTAGCCGGTCACGATACTAGCTCGCTCACAATGGCATTCACACTTTTGGAATTAGCTAAAGATCCAGAAATCCAAGAGAAGGCACGCCGAGATATTCGAGAACAGTTTGAAACATATGGTGTCACACAGGAGGCCTTCTAAGAGATGAAGTACCTCAACCAAGTGATTTCAGAAACATTACGGATATATCCACCTGCACCAATTCTAGACAGGGTTGCGCTGAAAGACTACCGGGTAATTTATTTCAACACAAATTGTACGATTTCCCTTAAATTCGTACATCACGACTGTTTAAATGAAAATCAATGAAAATCACTTCACATAATTCATACAGATTCCTGGCACTGATGTGATCATTGAAAAGGGTACCAGTGTCTTTGTGCCCCTTTTGGGATTACAAGCGGACCCTAAGTACTTTCCAGAGCCATCAAAATATGATCCGGACAGATTTAGTGAGGAAGGAAAGAAGTCCATTCCATTTATGACGTATATACCTTTTGGCGAAGGCCCCAGATTCTGTATTGGTAAAATCATACTCATTTTGAATATTAATTTAAAGATAATATTACAATAATATAAATAGAAAACGTGATTGCAGGCTTTTGTATTTTGAAAATACTACAGAATAAGATCCTAGAATTCTAGCTTGTATTTACCTCAATCTACTAACTTTTGAAAATATACACTCCATCAAATAAAATAATAACAGTTGATTTTGTATGAATTATCTAGGTAAGAGAATTGGACTGCTGCAAACTGTGATAGGATTGTCGATGATTTTGTCTGAGTATGAAGTCGAAGTGAGTTTGGATAGAGATTATGATAACGTAATCGATCCAAAAACTATATTCTTGCAGACACGCGACGATATTCATTTACAGTTGAAGAAAATCACCCCCTCGGATTAGGAGTCTCGAAAATTTGCGGTATAGCTCGCATTACTATGTGTACATATGTGTATCTTATTAATTAATAAACCTTTGTCAAGTTATCCTAGCTGTAATAATGTTTAATTCGTGTTCTGGAAAGATAAAAAAGGTTCCAATAATCATCATTTCTCATGCCATCAGTGTATATCTTTTCTATTTATTCATTATAATATAAAATATTTCATATGTAGTGCCTACAGTGTCATACACACTATCGTCTACTTGTGCTAAAAGAAAATGATACAGATTGCTTATTATACTTATACAAGTATAATATAGGTATAGACGTTGACTGAATATTCTTAAAGACGGTTCCCCTTATGGGACTTTGTGAGCCGGCAAAGTGGGCTCGAAATCGGCTTGGGGATTGAAGAGTGCCCGAAGTTACCGACTGAAATAGCATTGCAGTATATCTATAGCGTACGAATATATAGATATACTGCAATGGTAGTTCGGTCGGTAACTTCGGGCACTCTTCAATCCCCAAGCCCACTTCAAGCCCACTTGGTCGGCTCACGGAATAACCCAGGGTGAGCTGTCTTTAGAATACTCAGTCAACGGTATAGATCAATTATATCTATACTTCTAAGTTCTAATCTGTGGAAATATTTAAATATTACTATATTATATTCTTGAACATAATCTACGAGATAATTAAAATCGTTGACAGATAAATATTAGCGGTAAATTCATCGAACAACAATTCAAATTCAAAGCCATAGTAAATTCCCGCGGTTCCACTTGACGGGCAATGATAGAGTCATTCCTATATTATGGCGGCTCTAACCTCTTCCACAATTCATAGTCTATGGAGATAGTTCAAAATTCAAATGCTCCAAACGCCACAAGTGTCAAGAGTCGTTGTGTTTACATATTTTCAAGGTTATCAAATAAGTTAAGCCCAACACACGCCGAGTTTAATCGACAATAAACTCAGTATCTATACATTTTATTAGCAATAAAAAATTATAACACGCAACAAATTTAACATCCGAAAAAATCGTAATGTCGATTGGTCACCAATCAATTACGACACCAACAAACACGACAATGTTTACTCCCGTTACTCCCGGTCTCAGTCATCACAGAACCTTTTTTGACATAAGATCCAGGCTTTCAATTCTACCTGGAGAACATTCGGACGATGAAGATACCGTAGCCAATGCGTTGTCAGGTAATTTCTTTCATCTATATATTATGTTTGGGTAGCAACAGATTTTCCGATAAATCAAATTCACAGAAAAGAAATATCGACGTTTATTTATTTACAGAATTAGTCAAACTAACTTGGAACATCTGGGCAGTATCACCCCTATTTGGTCTCGACTGTAAAGACAAGGTGAAATTAAAACAGTGCGCAAAACGGCTGAGAGAAAATGTGGCTTGTTCTTTATCGGAAGAAGACGTATCTTACGATGCCAAGCTTACACCTCTTAATGATCTTGTGAACCACCCAGCAGACCCACCGGCGCTAGAAGTACGTCAAAGTTCTTTCCTCATTCTTTTTTTTTACAAATATTTGTTGCATCGGAGACTTTCTATCTTCTATAAACTAAGACTGAAGCAAAATTTATCCTCAGGTATTAGTTCATTCGACAAAGGATGAGGAGGACGATGTCAAGTGCATTTATAGAGGAATTTTCTTGTCCTGGGGAGAGAGACGCCAAGCCGAAGGAGACACTGTTAAATTACCAATACTTCTGAGCCGAGGAGGGCAGACGGTCACACGCGCCGTTCATTCCACGTTGTGTCAGACTTTTGATTGTTTGATTACCGCTATGCCAGCTAGTCAAGAAGATCTCATGTGGCTATCAGCTATAATCCTTAATTCTTCTGAGAAAGTTGAGAAAGAAAAGTCTAAAGCTTCAAACCATGAACTTATTCTCGACTATCATATACCTGGGCTACCGCCATCTGATCTAATCAAAGTCAAATTGCCGCTGGCTAGTGTCCTCAATTTATGGTCAAAGTACGATAAATTATTTATCAAATAATAATCAGATATTAAATAAGTCGACTGATTTCTTTAGATAATTTTCCAGCTGATTCTATTTCTGTAACCGTTTTGTCAAATGTTGTAATAATTGAAAGTATTTCGTTTCTATACTTATTGATTCATCTTATTTCAGAATTTGCCCCACACATTCAAGTACTCTAAATCCTAACGAGCAAGTTGCTAGTATGATTAAGCTGAAACAGGTCAAGAAGTTCTTTGAATGTATCAGAATCCAGATGTTAGATAACTCCGATTTGGAATTGGGATTTTGTTTGTTGAATAAAATCAGTCTGCCTAGTTTGACTATTCAAGCTAATAAGGTTCGTGGAGGAGTTGAGAGTCAATTCTGCTAATAGAAGATTATAAAAATGGAAGCATAATCGATGAGCTTCCTCACGAAAATCGACTATTTATTTATCGATCTACAAAGTTCCAATCTCTAAATACTGCATATCTGATCAATTTTGTCGATATTTCAGATGAAAGCTACAAACATCGATGCAATGGATCGAGTACTTTGGTTTTTTCAAGAAAAAGCTTTGATCTATACGCCGATCATCCCTGCAGTGAACAATGAAGAGGATTAATTTTAATACTTAAGCATCTCGTTCATTATTATTCATTCAACACAATTCTGCGACTTCGCGACAGTCTGATTTAACTCTAATATGATGAAACGAAAAAGTTTCAGATTCTTTATTTAGTCCAATTAACGTAATCTGATACTGAAAATGAGTCACGAAAATGTGACACTGATACATCAATAAATATTCTAGTTTTCTACCTTACAAACTGCCTAAATGCCAGTTCCTGAAATACGCAAATCACTTCTGAGATCCGAATCATTACATGAGGTATAAATTCGTTTGCTTTTACCTTGCTAAGAATCGCAGGTGGTTAGATCAGATCCTAATGAACAGATATTTGGTTTAAATTAAGTTTTCCGCAATCTAGAATTGCCTTTTTTTTACTTTAATTGTAAATATTTTTAAGATAATTTAGCCCTTAGTCGTCCACATCACCAAATTATCCCTGTTAGTCTTTAGGGTGAATGAACAGATAGAAAAGACTTATTATATTCCGTAAACAGAATCCGTTTATTTTAAATCAATTTTTACATCGTTTAGTATATAAGTGAGTTGATTTATTTATTTCACGCATAGTGTAGTGCGCGCTATTACGCGGGACGAAAATCTTCTAATGCAATGGCTCCCAACTCGCGATCAATAAGTAGTAGTAGAAGTTGTGGGTGGCCGGACGCGTGATTCATTTGTATATTTTAAGGATTGAATATTAGAGAATAGGAGTTTATCAACAATCGTCAGAGTGAGATCGTAATTGTTACAAGTCTAGTTGTAGATGTAAATAGCAACAAAAAAGGCTTCGTGTTACGATATTAAAACGGTAAATTTACATCTCATCAAGCCATTAAATTATTGGATATTAAATGTCAGACTCAATCGTGATTTTTAAGGAATTTAAAAATTTCACTTTAATTAGTATGTTCTAAAATAGACTTGACTTTCGTTTGATGAATATTATATATTGCAGAAAATAAAGAAAGACAACTTATGTATGTGAGGTCGTCTTGCGTTGGAACAAACTCCGATTTCTTTAAAATCTAATCAAAACTCACTTTATAAGTGGCAAAATGGCATCAATTGAAGAAAGTTGGAAAATAGCTACAGAGGATTTGAAAACCGACGTCTGTGACACTTGGCTAATAAAATTGCAGGACGTTTATGCCGAAGATAAACGTACTTATCATAATCTGGATTACCTTCAAGAGAAGCTACTACACTACTACGAGATTAAAGACAATTTAACTAATCCCAGAGCTGTGCTACTCGCTCTATTCTTTCAGAAGTAAATCACACTTCGCTTTGTGACGATCTCAGAATTAGTGAGACTCATTCTTAAAACTCATTCGATTTTATCTTTTTCCTTACAGTTTCGAGTATGATCCGAAAGCGCTGGACTGTGAGGACAAGAATCTCGAACATTTCAACAAATTTGCCGACGAGGCAGAAATCCCAGCCGTAAGTTCAACTGTATTCCTTTTTATCCTCGAAACCAGCATCGGAAAAAGCAATATTTTTATTATTATCATTCAATTTTCTAGGATGGAGAATTGCGCGAAGCAACTTGTATCTTGTTGAAAGCAGCTGCAACTCATAGCACAGATGCGCACAAAATTGGCGGTGCCTTTGGGGGAGAGGATGCCCACTATCTTCTCGACTTGGATATGGCTGTGCTGGGCGCCGAGCCTGAAAAGTATACTGAATACACAGAGCGAGTAAGAGGGGAATACTGTTTCCTCAGTGCTCCGATGTATACTGCGTTGAGACTTAAGGTATAATCTATTATTCATTAAATTTACATTAAAGAATGTAAGATGTATGGTTGAAAAATTGCAGAAATTTAAATCTATTATTTTGTAATCGTTTTTCAGGTGCTACAAAACTTTTTGCAAATTCCAAACATATTTGCAACTGTAGAATTTCGCGAAAAGTTCGAGGATCAAGCGCGAAAGAATATTGAAACCGAAGTCGCACTATTATCTTAGGAATTGAGGGTGTTTAAAAATGTTTAACAGATATAATTATATGTTCATAAGTTTTTGCTTCTTTACTGTTGCTATAATATTTACTTAATGCTAATTGCTGTGACGAAAAATAATCGAGAAATTGATTGAAATTAAATAAGAAACAGATTCACTCGGATTAGGTATTTGAATTATTAAGCTGTTAACAACGTTGTTAATGAAATGATTAGCGGCTGGATATACTAAATTTGTGAAAATGGAGTATTCACGTCGTTGATTTCTGCCTGTAATAATGAAATTTTAACTCAAGTAATAGCATTAATCGTATAACGCCTTAAACGGATATTAAGAGAAAAGTTTTTTTATCGCTGTATCGACGTTTGATGAAACATAGTTAAAATATCAAGATAAATGATTGTTATACCGTATGTAGTGAATGAAATAGACAATATTGCCAATTGAATTGATAGAAACGTGAATTGATATGCCATGATCTACAAAGATCACATATCTTGTATAATTTTCATTCAAAGATTAAGGTTTTTGCATAACAGCTCTGTATCAAGTATTTTCAAGAAAGTAATGTAAGTCAATGAATTATATCGCTTCACAATACATGAAATATTAAATCTATCGATAGTTGATTAAGTATATGCAGCCTATTGCGTTATTATTAATAATCTTCTTTTATCAATGAAATTGAATTGAATATAATACATACATAGGTATATGAAATAGAAAAGATTTTTAGTTCATAAATAGTAGATGCAATCATGTCGAAATAATGTGGTTCATTAATTCATGATGTTGTGACGAAATAAATACGTGATGTTGTATTATCTAATTGTTATAATCATTTTATTTGCCATTCAAACATTACAAATTTATCCAGAGTGAGATATATCTTTTCAATAAACGGTATGATACATCGAGCGCCTGATCGCAGGCAATTTATTGCACACATCGCTACGTGCTTAATTTAAAATCAATTTCCGGGGTTTGAGGCGATTTGATCAACGTGCTGCCCTCTGCGTGCGCGTAGTTGGCAACAAGACGTAATATTGCTCGGTGTACATTCTGCCATACCGACATGGTTTATTTATGCTAAAAAAAGTACCAGTAAATGATCATTCGATAATCGATTATCGCATATTCGAACAAGGGTGAAGATAATCGTAAGATTCCCAAAGGGGTATACGACCACCTATAATTTATATACCTAGTTCATAATTATTATCAGTAACGTTCGGCTCGGAGTAGCAACGGGTACGCGATTTGCTCTCCAACGGTTTCTCTAAACGCGAGTGTGTAGTCTCAAATGCGAGTCGCGATTTTTCAACGACTTTTTACGGGCTGATCAAGGGCTCAATCAATTATTGTGCTAGAATCAGTGAAATCGGGCGAGTCATCTACATTTTTGGTATTTTCTTTCTCGTCGCCACAGTTTAATTTCGCCGGTAATAGTGAAAAAACTATCATTTCGCCGTAAAATGCGATACAAGTAATTCGGTCGTAATTTTCGTAGATCAAAGTGGCGGGATCGCGACTGGGGGGTCGAAGCGCCGCGACGCATTTTCATGCAACTATTGAGGTAACCGTTGACCCATTTATCGATATTCGAACGGATTGACGGTTAACGATCATCGCGTTATCAATCCGCCCGCGATTTTCCGGCGATATTTCTTATTTCTGTATATACCGTTGATTTCAGTGATTAGTTTTTTTGTGTACATATTATATGCCAGATGGATGTATACGTAAAGGTGTCAATCAGTGTCGTGAGGTGAGAATTTCATCTGAGTGAAAATGCTTTCCGAAAGTATAAATTTGTTAACAAATCAACGAAGCTTCATCTCATTATTGAAATACATTCGAATTATTTGACACATTCAACTCCTGTAACGGTAAAAAACATTGAGAGTGTCCGAGTGTATATCGTAATGTGGAATAGATATGCAATTGATGCAATGCTTCAGTGAGTCGAGTCTTATTTAAATTTTAATCAAATTCAAAGTATATTTTTTTCTTTAAATTTCACCCACAGTATGATATATTCATACATTTTATAATCCAGAGTGCATTTGTGTATAAAATTCATCGATGGTATGGAATTCATACATATAAATTATAATACGATCCTATCAAACGAATAGGATCTAGTGACTTGATCCGTTCTCTCCCTACAGGCTACAGCTGCACCTACACAAAACATGGAATTGTAAGTTTTCACCACGGTGTGATTGATGAGAATATGTATGCGTTGGTGTGCATGACTAGGTTTTGCTCGGTTTAAAATTCGACGATGGATACCAACGAAAGTAGAATTTCGTGCGCGTTAATAGTGCAGGCTTGAGTGCGAAACGCGTGCGGTTATGAAATATATTCTTCGCGTTCGTCGGTCTTGGGATTGAGGCGTAGCGCAGGCAGGTCGGGATAATTTAGGGACGTCGTATTATTTCTATTTTTTCGCAGCGTCAAATGATTCGCGCGAGTTGGCACGAAGAATTATCAGAAACTCATCTTTTCAGGAATTAAATTCATTATAAATAATCAGATCATTTCGCTTAGAACTTCTACATTTCATTTATCAATATATATTTTTCATCAACTAATTCCATTGTTCAAATTCACCTAAGAGTAATCGTTGTGTAATTAGTCGCGTATGTAGCACGCGGTGCCAATCGCGATTGAATCATTTGAATGGGCAAAACGCTTCGCTGCATCTCTGCAGTGCCTACGTGGGGGTATTACAAAGGTCAGGGATGCTGCGCTCAAAGAGGACGCCGACCTTCACGCTACCAAACTCTCTGCTTTTTGCATGCTCTTTTTTTCCTATTTATTTACTGTTCGATGAATCGAACTTGAAGTTATTTTTTTTTTTTTTTTTTTTGCTCTCTTATATATCCGATGTATTATTTTCACGATTGAAAAACTAATAATTTCCTTCAAGCACTTCTACCTTACCAACATTTCTGTCCGTAACCTTACCGACATTTTCGTCGATAAAAAAGTAGATCTCACTGCTCTTCATTACCGTCCGAGCTTATCCCCAGCTTCACGCAGCACGCCCACCCTTCGTCGTCTAATACGACGGCGTGACACGTATATCTATATAAGCGCGGCACTTTTTCGAACAGCTTAGATATGCAGACAACAGAATAATGCAAATGAAATACCATTTTATTTTCATTACATCGCTAATTCCTGAATAATAAAATCTTCATATTTTCCGAAAGTGCAAGTGGAATAAAGTGATGTATATTATTCAGTCAAGAATCGGTATAAAATCGTTATCTTCGAAGAAACAGCGTCAGGTTCCGTCTAAGGATCTATACGCCTCACCATGTGCAACTTGCATTAATACTAATTTCCTATACTATATACATACCTATCTGAAATAAAGAGTCATAGAGTTAGGGAAAATAAGAAGATACAAGGCATATATATAGGTATACCTAAGAGGAATATTGAGATAAATAAAATCTCGGATAGTTCGGTAAGAAAAAAAAAAAAAAAAAATTTTTTATTATACAAAGATGTTGGTACAAAATTCTTCGTTATACAGATATAACAACTTATGTTTAGGAGTGTCTGAATAAACTAAAACGAATAATATATATAATATATATGTATACAGTAGATAGTCGATTCATTTTTCATTTTTTTTTTTTTTTTTTTTTTTTTTCATACTCTACATGATTGGAACGCTTAGTGAATTATTTCATACTTTTGATTCGTTGAAAATATTTTTAATAAATCGACTTTATACTGCAATGCGGTTTAGTTAATATATTCTTCGTATTTTTCCCTAATAATTACTTGTCACGTGTCGTAATGACTAGGGACTTAAAATTAAATATCCTCATAAATTGAGTATAATAATATTTTTAAAATAGCTGTCTCAAAATGAGTACTATATAATATGTAATATAAAATTAAATATTATTATAATGATGCAGTAGTAGTAATTTCGTAATATGTGTTGGTAGGTAAAAACCACACATTATGTTATATAATTATAATTATTATCAATATTTTCTACAAAAATTAATTTTATTAAATTTTATGAATAATTAATCAACTAATTATCATACTACATTTTCATATCTGATCTCTCTCTCTTATATATGATAAATATTATATCAAACTACCTTATACATATCTTGCAGTCATTCTATTATTATTATCCGAAATATAAATTTCATTGCTATATTTAATTTATAATTGTATTTCTGCGCATGCAGTCTGCATGATATATAATTAATTATAACATCTTACAATAGGCCGTATATAATATAATATAATTCTTCCAACATTTATAGCTGTTCAAATTAATTCATATTAATTTCACTTCTTTTTCGTTTAAAAAAAAAAAAAAAAAAAAAAAAAATAATAATAATGATAATAATAAAATCTCAATTTATAATTCTTATACAAGGACGCAGGTAGTAATATTTATAATAATTCAGACCTTCATAATGTACACACATTGATATGTATTATACTACAAGATACATAATTAATTATAATTAAAAAAAAAAAAAATGTAAAAAATCGTCACGCATGAATATTATATATAAAAAAACTGCAATGTGCACTCTGTGTTTTATATCATAATAATGATAATGATATAATTACATAGTCTCTTATATTTTACCTATTAATTTCTTGGTGTTATTTTCAAACGAACACCGTCTTTGTTCAACAAAACGAGTTCTGATATCAGTCTAAGTTGATCTTCGGATTGAACAGCGCGCACTTCGAACGCCCTAAGGACAGATAGAACTATTACCTTGAGTTCCATAATGGCAAATTTCCATCCAATACAATTTCTGGAACCGGCACTAAACGGGACAAAGGCAAAGGTCTGCGGCTTTGGACTGTCAGGTAGAAAACGTTCGGGACAAAATAGTTCAGGTTGTGGAAAATGACGTGGATCTCGGTGAAGTAGATACGTGTTTACCAGGACCGTAGAACCAGCTGGAATCTCACTACCCACTGAAAATAAAATAATACAAGTTTATTATATTTATTAGGTATAATATAATTATAGTCAATTTATTCATCGCATTATTATTAATAATATCAATTAAATATAAATATAAATATAAATTCTCACTTATGTTTATCGGGCTGTAAATCTGTCTTGCTATTAACGGCACTGATGGATAGAGTCGCCAACACTCTTTGACACAAGCATCAAGATAATCGAGCTTCTTCAACGAGTCAGGAGTGATTTCGTTTGAGCCGACAAATCTGTTGAATTCTTCGAGTATTTTATTCTTTATAGAAATATGGAGAATAATTATAATTAGTATCAGAATTAGAATTAGAATTAGATTTAAAATATTGAAAACTGATGATGATACCTGGCAATCTGGATGTCTTCCCAGGGCGTAGAGGAACCATGAAACGCTGGTAGCCACTGTATCGTGTCCGGCAAACATAAAGGTGTTTACTTCGTCGCGAATGTCTTCGTCAGAAAGTACTTTGCCAGATTCTGACATTTCTAAAAGTAGATCAAGTAGGGCTTGTCTCTTAGATGGTGTCTCGTTGAAATTTCCATCGTGTTTTAATCTACGTTGTGCTTTTCTCTCTGCAATTACCTTGATGAATATAGAAAAATAAGAAGATTAAGAATATGAGAATGAGAAAAATGAATAAATCGTTTATTCTACAAAAATTATATAGTACATACCTTGTTAGTGAAATTGTGAATCACTTCTAAAGCTACCCGCTGTTCTTTCGCCCACGAAGTTCTGTCGAACAGAATATCTGGGTGTATCCAAAATGTGATGAATCTTTTTTGAACTATAGAAGTTACCCTTAATGAATATAAAAACATTTACTTTTAATAAAGTTTCAGTGTTCTTCGAAAACAAAAAAGAAAAGAAAAGAGATTCTATAGATTCACTTACTTGTCAACTGCGAGTACGTATTCGTTTTTACAATTTGTTTGAGCGTTCATGTTATACCCCATAGCAGTGTCTGCAAAAATTGAAGAAGAGACAAGTCCATTATTTTTTGAATCTTTCAAAGGAACCAAAATTCGTCTAATTATCGAAAAGTTAGATTCGGAAACTTTTACATAATAATATATACTAACTTCACCCCGATCATTGATATTCCTTTCTTGTTTATCGATATAACAAAATGCCTCAGTATCATTTTTATATGCAAAAGCAGGAGAAAAAAAAAAAAAAAAAAAAACTTATATAAAAAGAAAAGTCAAAAACACGAATTTCAACCACGTTTTGAATTATGACTACGATCATGACTACAACCCGTTTATGGGGCTCCGACGATTCTTCTGAATCAATAAATCATCGATTTCGAGATCTTGAATTAGGGAGACAAACTACGTATTCAAAATCCCGAAAAGAAATAGAATTTTCACAGAAGGCTCTAAATGATCATCAGTCGAAAAAGATGATCCAACGAAAATCTGGCAAAACATTATCAAGGACGAGTATCTTAGCTGTTCCAAAACGCCAGTTGAATAATGATCAGATATCAGGATTGGAACTAAACGGAGTAAATATTTGAATTTTAGATCGTGGAAATTTTTTAAACGTTTTTAAAATCTCTCGCAGAAAATTATTTCTCTTCTATATTATATTCTATATACTCATACATCGCAGGTGAAAAAATCGGCACTTTTATACGAAATAACTGATCGAACGAACAGATTGGCTAAACCAAAAACTATCGTTAACGATTTTGGGAAAATAAAAAATCCCTCTTCTCGTATTTCATTACCAAAATTTGTCAGCCAACGTGTCAGCGAACTTTCGAGACCTAAGATCTTCTATAATCCTCCAGCTAAGCCATTCGGCTATGTAGCCCCTTGTGCACTTAGAGCTGTTGGTAAGAGTCTAACGAATGATTTCAAAGAAGAAATAAAGAAATAAAGAAAGAAAGTGGAATATAGAAATTTTAATGATTTATTTATTCATCTTTCCGAAAGCAACTCGGCGTATCCTCGAGCTTTCGACACCGCGAAAGACAAGGTCGTCGCCTCGTTCGGTAAAGAAAAATGTCTACAGAGTTATTAACGCGCCTTGTAGTTCGAGGATATCTTATTTGGCGAGGCCAAAGCACTCCGCTAACTGCAGCAGCGGAGGAACTAGAAGAAATTTTCTAAAACGGAGTAGTATGCCTGCAGGATCAGAACAGACAAATCCAACCCCTTGGTATTACTGAATGAAGTAACTCGAGGGGTAAATTACGAGGCAGAAACACGTACACCACATCTCCCATCTCCCAACATCTCCCCCTAAATTTTGATAACATTTCTTTGATTTTTCAAGATTTTTCAAGATTTTCCAAGATTTTCGGTCATTTCCGAACATCTCCCAGAACTTATCTCCCTTTATCTCCCTGTATTTCTCAATATTTCCTAAACATCTCCTGCATTTTGTACACCAAATCTCCCCCGTGATTTACCCCTCGAAGTAACTACTATAATACTTAAGAAGCGGTATAGTCGTCGGAGTTTTAAAACTTTTTTATTTTCCGATCAATTTCTATAAAGAACATAAAAAATAAAACGAAAAAAATCGGTTATTATTTAATCACCTATAAAGAGATACCCCATATGCCTTTAATTGACCTTTGTGCTCATTTTATTATTATACATATTATTTTTCACAATATATAATCAGAATTATAATTAGGGAAAAAATCCATAGTAATAATCTTTGAAAGAAACTTCGAATCTTAATTAATATAAGATTTGAGGAGGTGTGTATGTAGGTCAGATGGTTTAAATCGTAATTCGCATATAACTGCGTAATACGTTGAAATTGTAAATAACTTCGAATTCCAATAATTTTCTCTATCTCTCTCTTTCGTAAAAAAAAAAAAAAAAAAAAAAAAAAAAAAAGAGAAAAATATCTATCAATTATATTGGTATCACCACAGAGACTAAAATCCTGACAATTTTACACGTGAACAATTATTATACCAACAGGAAATTTCCTAACACTCGAGTTTGGAGAAAATTGGGATATTCTAAGAACGTGGTAAAAAGATGTGAAAAAGAATACAGCCGTAGAACCAGGAGGAAACATGAGAGATTGATAAAACCCTCGAGATCTAACGACAGCGTGTTATCATTGTCCGTGAAGAAGAGCCGCAAATTTCGGAAACATAAGACGAAGAAATTTCGCTTTAGGAATAAAATGTAACGTAGTAGGAAATGTGAGAAATTTTGAAAATACGTTTATACGACATAAGGGATGAAATTTTTGTATATCTTTGAGTTTTATTTTTATAAATAAAAATAATTATAGTTTTTATATATTGGCTAACGGTTTTCGAATAAATTTCACCATATATATTAACTTACCGCAGATGATATCGAGGGCTACTAATTTCGCGTAAGGAAGTACGTCGAATTCTGGTTTACCAATTTCAGATTTCAGTCGAGATACGAGAATGTTAGCTTCCCGTATAGAGCTGCCAAAATATTTCTCAATCACACCATTATGGAAGCTTGGAGTTAGTAGTTTTCTTCTAGTGTGCCATTTTTCGCCTAAAAACAAAAAATAAAAAAATAAAAAAATAAAGAACGCCAATTAAAGAAAGAAAGATAAGGAAAGATTGAGAAAAAAAAAAAAAAAAAAAAAAGAGTAGTGAAGAAAATATAAATATTCAGGAACTAATTCCTCAGTAGATTTCTGGGATTAAGCCAACTATAGGTATATATAAGTTCAACGAACTTTAAATATACGTGTCCGAGTTACTTATCTCTCATCGATTTAGGAACGAGCTTAAAAAATTTCCAACCTCGGGTATATATATACATATAGGTAGATATATATAATATATATTATATACTAAAACTATAATCTGTATATCGTATACACAGGCATACATATGCACGTACTACCACGTATACATCTATAATTGGGACAGTATATATAGATTTTAATTCTAAGTTACATTTCAAGACTCGCGCAATTATAGTTTAGGCGATATGATTCCTATTTCAATTTTCTATTTAATTTCTATTTTTCATTTTTTATTTTTTATAAGTCAATTCAAACTGCGGTAATATACTTTGATCAGTTATAAAATACGAAATAATAATTATAACTATAAGAGCTACGATCATATGCTGTAATAGATGTGTATTGTGTATGCATGTAGTACTAATCGTATATAAGATCGCCAGATATCTGTTCGCGGAACTAGCCAGCTGCACAGCCTAGGAGAACTTGGCTGCAAAAATTATTTGAATCACGGCCAGAACGATCGCTATACAATACTGCATACAAAGTCCGCGGTAATTTAGCTAAAAAAAAAAAAAAAAAAAAATTGAAACGCATGAGCCAAACAAGCTATTTTACAGAGAGTTTTCAATAATTAGATTTCTATTTATATACACCTGCACGGTTTTCTATTTTTTTTTTTTTTTTGCTATTTCTCTCTCTCTCTTTCTCGGCTGTATACATAATTAAACTGGCGATCAGTCAAAAATTCCTTTGCAAAAGAAAAAAAAGAGTAGTAAAAAGAAAAAAAAAAAAAAAAAAAAAAAAAAAAGAAAGAAATATAAACAAAAATCGAAGGCGCCAAAATACCTGCGGAGGAATAAATTTATATACTTACTACGATTTGTCGCAAGAACGTGAGTTAGGGATATTTTATTATTTTTTATATCGATTTAGGATCAATTTTTTTTTTTTCTCATCAAAATATCGGAAGATCAGGAAGATCAGTATAATTATTTCGTACTATTAATTAATCGAGAGATCGGTAGGTATGTACCTATACACGTGGTGAACGTTTGAATTTCATTCCGCGATCTATTATACTATTATAGTAGTATGCTTATTCTTTGTTCGTTTCTCACTCCGATCGTTGATCTCTTCAATATTGTGTATGGATAATATATAGCGTCACTAATGACATAAGGTCGTAAGCGCAAAAAAAAAAAAAAAAAAAAAAAATTTCGTTGTTTTTGGTGGCAAAATCTTTTTTATGCCATATAACATCGTTTGGGCATATCCGCAAAAAAAAATAATTTTTTTGCGCTTACGACCTTATGGCATTAATGACGCGATATATATATTATATAGTATAGTATACCATGCGATTTATATTATATTTATAAATACATTGCAGCGATTCATCGTCAGCTGTTTAATAGACAGTGACCGGATGACCTAGACATAAACTAGCTATCTATACATACTATTAATAGTATACACTGAGAAATGTAAAACAATTGAACTTAGATATGTATAATATCAATACAGACAACAATTTGGATATCAAAATATATACCTATTATAATATTTTTGGGGAAAAAAAATTGAGAAAATTGAAAAAAAAAAAAATAAAAAAAAAAAAAATAAAATAATAATTAGAAAATTGAAAGAACAAACATATACGCAGTTTCAACATTTTTACGAAATTTTGCAAGAAGTGCGTAATATGATTTCATCGACGAATTTCTATAACGATTTTATTGGAGAAATTCGAACTTTTTTCAGTTTGTTTTTTGTTTTATAAGAAATTATAGTTATTTTTTTTTTTTTTTTTTTTTTTCATTTGACTGAGAAAACAAGAAATTATTTTTGTAAAACTACGAAAATCTAAAAAAAAAAAAAAAAAATTTCAATATATATATTGACCAATCGTAATTTACGTTTTCATAAGCGTAATTTACGTTTTTCGAGACAAACGTAAATTATGCTCTGCGTTGCCGTAAAAGAGGATCAAATGTCCTTCGCGTACGATTTCGTATTCGTACACAAAGGAAAACCTAAACATAAATCACGTTTTATTATAGTACGTTCAGGTTTTCCTGTATGTACGAATACGAAATCGTACGTGAAGGACATATTTTGATCCTCTTTTACGACAACGCTGCAGAGCATAATTTACATTTGTGTGTAAAAACGTAAATCATACGGTTGGTCAATCGTGATTTAAGTTTAGATTTTTCTGATCGATATCATGATGTTTAATTAACGTTTTTAATTACTCACCATTGCTGGTAATGAGTCCAGTGCCTAGCCAATGTCTCAGGTACTGATATTCAAGGCTTTTGTCGACATGGATGGTACTGCTTAATATCGGTTGAACAGATTCGACGCGATAGAGCCATATGAAGGGTCGCATACCGACCCAGACTAGAAAAATATCCCCATATTTTTTGCTCCATGAAACCAGCTTGCAGAAGAATTCTGTAAAACGATTACAAAGAACCATATACATGTAATATACTTATACGAATGAATTATGAAAATAAAGTAAAACAATGAGAATTAATATGCCTTATTGAGAGCTGCAGGCTACCACAGGTCGTCCTTGATAAACGCAGGTGAACTCCTTCTACATCAGTTTAAAAAACCTATACTACATCTTAGTCCAAGATTTTTAGACATTCGCTCCGCAAAAAATCCTGATAATTTATTTTTCGATTGGATTATGTCAGAGAGTGTCCCCTAAGTATGAAACGAAATTTGTGTCGTCCGAAACCGCGAGCGTTAGCCGCTATCTTGAAAAACGTCTTTTTGCAAATATCTCGGAAACGGTGAGTTTTATGTTAAAAATTGCAAGGACCTTTTTTGTAGAAGATAAAATTTCCCATCTTTTTTATTTGAAACGTTTTTTCTCTATTGTTAATATTTGCCGAGATATAGTCGATCGAAAAAAACAATTTTTACATTTTTTTTTTCGTATTTCCACAAATTATCGAGATATTTTCCAAAAACAAATATTTTTTTTTTTTTTTTTTTTAATCGACTATATCTCGGCAAATATTAACAATAGAGAAAAAAAGTTTTAAATAAAAAAGATGGGAAATTTTATCTTCTACAAAAAAGGTCCTTACAATTTTTAACGTAAGACTCACCGTTTCCGAGATATTTGCAAAAAAGCTTTTTTCAAGATGGCGGCTAATGCTCGCGGTTTCGGTCGACACAAACTTGGTTTTACACTTAGGGGATACCCTCTGACATAATCCAATCGAAAAATCAATTATCAGGATTTTTTGCGGAGCGAACCCATTTTCGATGCTAAAATTCTTGGACTAATCTACTATATTATATTTTCGATGATATGGAAAAAAAATTCAAAAAATTCAAAAAAAAAAAAAAAAAAAAAAAAAAACTTGCACGTGTTTTATCATTTGTTCTATAACTACAGTTGTATGAAATGTAATGAAGCTATAACACGTTACTAGTTGCTATAGTGTGCTATTATATCTCTATTGGATACTTCATATTATATGTACGTGCAGAAGTCATTGACCGGGTGTATACCCGCATATATATATATATATATATTAATACCTATGTATAATGTATATAGGTATAATAAACGAGCAAGAAAATTCTATGCCACACGTTTTTACAGACACCTGATGTCGACGGCCTCGCTAGAAAGGCTATCTCATATAGTATAAGTCATGAGTTCTGTTGCACTGTACCTACTGTGCATTGAACACAGCCTCCGACGTGAGACGACCTCGAGGATCACTTCCGAAGGACGCCGTCGCGTCGACGTGACCCAGAAATGAGACAAAAGCTGCGCCAAAACTGAACGACGAGACGCTTCTTCTTTCTTTCTTTCTTTCTTTCTTTCTTTCTTTCTAAATCCTAATTCTCCACGTGAATGAATTTCCCTGTACATAATATACATAGGTATAACGTCTATCCAGCTTCTGCAGCCTTCTATATTACAATCTCTCTAACTTAGTATGTCTGAATCAATAGCTGCGTCCGAGTCCCCCGAAGCCCTTGCGAGATACAGATACGTGCCTACCTACTCTATAAGACTCGCGAACATTTCATTACGTCAATT
>OX031017.1:34572953-34578953 GCA_943736025.1 Tenthredo mesomela
TCAGGGATATCAGGGATATCCAGGATATCAGGGATATCAGGGATATCAGGGATATCAGGGATATCACGGATATCAGGGATATTAGGGATATCAGGGATATCAGGGATATCAGGGATATCCAGGATATCAGGGATATCAGGGATATCAGGGATATCAGGGATATCAGGGATATCAGGGATATCAGGGATATCAGGGATATCAGGGATATCAGGGATATCAGGGATATCAGGGATATCAGGGATATCAGGGATATCAGGGATATCAGGGATATCAGGGATATCAGGGATATCAGGGATATCAGGGATATCAGGGATATCAGGGATATCAGGGATATCAGGGATATCAGGGATATCAGGGATATCAGGGATATCAGGGATATCAGGGATATCAGGGATATCAGGGATATCAGGGATATCAGGGATATCAGGGATATCAGGGATATCAGGGATATCAGGGATATCAGGGATATCAGGAATATCAGGGATATCAGGGATATCAGGGATATCAGGGATATCAGGGATATCAGGGATATCAGGGATATCAGAGATATCAAGGATATCAGGGATATCAGGGATATCAGGGATATCAGGGATATCAGGGATATCAGGGATATCAGGGATATCAGGGATATCAGGGATATCCAGGATATCAGGGATATCAGGGATATCAGGGATATCAGGGATATCACGGATATCAGGGATATTAGGGATATCAGGGATATCAGGGATATCAGGGATATCCAGGATATCAGGGATATCAGGGATATCAGGGATATCAGGGATATCAGGGATATCAGGGATATCAGGGATATCAGGGATATCAGGGATATCAGGGATATCAGGGATATCAGGGATATCAGGGATATCCAGGATATCAGGGATATCCAGGATATCAGGAATATCAGGGATATCAGGGATATCAGGGATATCAGGGATATCAGGGATATCAGGGATATCAGGGATATCAGGGATATCAGGGATATCAGGGATATCAGGGATATCAGGGATATCAGGGATATCCAGGATATCAGGAATATCAGGGATATCAGGGATATCAGGGATATCAGGGATATCAGGGATATCAGGGATATCAGGGATATCAGGGATATCAGGGATATCAGGGATATCAGGGATATCCAGGATATCAGGGATATCAGGGATATCAGGTATATCGGGGATATCAGGGATATCGGGGATATCAGGGATATCGGGGATATCAGGGATATCAGGGATATCAGGGATATCAGGGATATCAGGGATATCAGGGATATCAGGGATATCAGGGATATCAGGGATATCAGGGATATCAGGGATATCAGGGATATCAGGGATATCAGGGATATCAGGGATATCAGGGATATCAGGGATATCAGGGATATCAGGGATATCAGGGATATCAGGGATATCCAGGATATCAGGGATATCAGGGATATCAGGGATATCAGGGATATCAGGGATATCAGGGATATCAGGGATATCCAGGATATCGGGGATATCAGGGATATCAAGGATATCAGGGATATCAGGGATATCAGGGATATCAGGGATATCCAGGATATCGGGGATATCAGGGATATCAGGGATATCCAGGATATCAGGGATATCAGGGATATCAGGGATATCAGGGATATCAGGGATATCAGGGATATCAGGGATATCAGGGATATCAGGGATATCCAGGATATCAGGGATATCAGGGATATCAGGGATATCAGGGATATCAGGGATATCAGGAATATCAGGGATATCAAGGATATCAGGGATATCAGGGATATCAGGGATATCAGGGATATCAGGGATATCAGGGATATCAGGGATATCAGGGATATCAGGGATATCAGGGATATCAGGAATATCAGGGATATCCAGGATATCAGGGATATCCAGGATATCAGGGATATCCAGGATATCAGGGATATCCAGGATATCAGGGATATCAGGGATATCAGGGATATCAGGGATATCAGGGATATCAGGGATATCAGGGATATCAGGGATATCAGGGATATCAGGGATATCAGGGATATCAGGGATATCAGGGATATCAGGGATATCAGGGATATCAGGGATTTCAGGGATATCAGGGATATCAGGGATATCAGGGATATCAGGGATATCAGGGATATCAGGGATATCAGGGATATCAGGGATATCAGGGATATCAGGGATATCAGAGATATCAAGGATATCAGGGATATCAGGGATATCAGGGATATCAGGGATATCAGGGATATCAGGGATATCAGGGATATCAGGGATATCAGGGATATCAGGGATATCAGGGATATCAGGGATATCAGGGATATCGGGGATATCAGGGATATCAGGGATATCAGGGATATCAGGGATATCAGGGATATCAGGGATATCAAGGATATCAGGGATATCAGGGATATCAAGGATATCAGGGATATCAAGGATATCAGGGATATCAGGGATATCAGGGATATCAGGGATATCAGGGATATCAGGGATATAATATCAATGATATTAAGGATATCCAAGGATATCTTATGATCGTCATCGTCATCGTCACCGTCACCGTCACCGTCACCGTCACCGTCACCGTCACCGCCACCGCCACCGCCACCGCCACCGCCACCACCGACGCCACCGCCACCGCCACCGCCACCGCCACCGCCACCGCCACCGCCACCGCCACCGCCACCGCCACCGCCACCGCCACCGCCACCGTCACCGTCACCGTCACCGTCACCGTCACCGTGGGTGTCACCGTCACCGTCACCGTCACCGAAACCACCACCGCGACCATTATCATCATCATCATCATCATCATCATCATCACCATTATCATCATCATCATGATCACTATCATCATTACCATCATAACCATCAAGGGATATCATCATAACCATCAAGGGATATCATAACCATCAGGGATATCAGGGATATCAGGGATATCAGGGATATCAGGGATATCAGGGATATCAGGGATATCAGGGTTATCAGGGATATCAGGGATATCGAGGATATCAGGAATATCAGGGATATCAGGGATATCAGGGATATCAGGGATATCAGGGATATCAGGAATATCAGGGATATCAAGGATATCAGGGATATCAGGGATATCAGGGATATCAGGGATATCAGGGATATCAGGGATATCAGGGATATCAGGGATATCAAGGATATCAGGGATATCAAGGATATCAGGGATATCAAGGATATCAGGGATATCAAGGATATCAGGGATATCAAGGATATCAGGGATATCAAGGATATCAGGGATATCAGGGATATCAGGGATATCAGGGATATCAGGGATATCAGGGAGATCAGGGATATCAAGGATATCAGGGATATCAAGGATATCAGGGATATCAGGGATATCAGGGATATAATATCACTGATATTAAGGATATCCAAGGATATCTTATGATCGTCATCGTAACCGTCACCGTCATCCGTCAGGATACAGATGCAGAATGCAGATGCAGATGCAGAATGCAGATGCAGATGCAGAATGCAAATGCAGAATGCAGATGCAGATGCAGAATGCAGATGCAGATGCAGAATGCAGATGCAGATGCAGAATGCAGATGCAGATGCAGATGCAGAATGCAGATGCAGATGCAGATGCAGAATGCAGATGCAGATGCAGATGCAGAATGCAGAATCCAGATGCAGATGCAGAATCCAGATGCAGAATGCAGATGCAGAATGCAGATGCAGAATGCAGACGCAGAATGCAGACGCAGAATGCAGACGCAGAATGCAGATGCAGACGCAGAATGCAGATGCAGAATGCAGAATCCAGATGCTGATGCAGAATGCAGAATGCAGAATCCAGATGCAGAATGCAGATGCAGATGCAGATGCAGAATGCAGATGCAGAATGCAGAATCCAGATGCAGATGCAGATGCAGATGCAGAATGCAGAATCCAGATGCAGATGCAGATGCAGATGCAGAATGCAGAATGCAGATGCAGAATCCAGATGCAGATGCAGATGCAGATGCAGAATGCAGATGCAGATGCAGAATGCAGAATGCAGAATCCAGATGCAGATTGCAGAATGCAGAATCCAGAATCCAGATGCAGATGCAGAATGCAGAATCCAGATGCAGATGCAGATGCACTGTTTATAACTGTGATACGGTTTGATATTAATTATACCAACTAGTTACTGTCATAACCATCGATAATATCATAACTAATATTATTATCATTATTATCCTAATTACTGTCATTACTATCATAACTATCATTAATATCATCACTATCATCTATATCATTATTACGGATATCAAGGATATCAAGGATATCAATGATATCAAGGATATCAAGGATATCCAGGATATCAAAGATATCGAAGATATCGAGGATATCAAGGATTTCAAGGATATCAGGGATATCAGGAATATCAGGGATATCGAGGATATCAGGGATATCGAGGATATCAGGGATATCAGGGATATCAGGGATATAAGGGATATCAAGGATATCAGGGATATCAAGGATATCAGGGATATCAAGGATATCAGGGATATCAAGGATATCAGGGATATCAGGGATATCAGGGATATAAGGGATATCAAGGATATCAGGGATATCAAGGATATCAGGGATATCAGGGATATCAGGGATATCAGGGATATCAGAGATATCAAGGATATCAGGGATATCAAGGATATCAGGGATATCAAGGATATCAGGGATATCAAGGATATCAGGGATATCAAGGATATCAGGGATATCAAGGATATCAGGGATATCAAGGATATCAGAGATATCAAGGATATCTGGGATATCAAGGATATCAGGGATATCAGGGATATCAGGGATATCAGGGATATCAGGGATATCGAAGATATCGAGGATATCAAGGATTTCAGGGATATCAGGGATATCAGGAATATCAGGGATATCAAGGATATCAGGGATATCAAGAATATCAGGGATATCAAGGATATCAGGGATATCAAGGATATCAGGGATATCAAGGATATCAGGGATATCAAGGATATCAGGGATATCAAGGATATCAGGGATATCAAGGATATCAGGGATATCAAGGATATCAGGGATATCAAGGATATCAGGGATATCAAGGATATCAGGGATATCAAGGATATCAGGGATATCAAGGATATCAGGGATATCAAGGATATCAGGGATATCAAGGATATCAGGGATATCAAGGATATCAGGGATATCAAGGATATCAGGGATATCAAGGATATCAGGGATATCAAGGATATCAGGGATATCCAGGATATCAGGGATATCAGGGATATCAGGGATATCAGGGATATCAGGGATATCAGGGATATCAGGGATATCAGGGATATCAGGGATATCAGGGATATCAGGGATATCAGGGATATAATATCAATGATATTAAGGATATCCAAGGATATCTTATGATCGTCATCGTCACCGTCACCGTCACCGTCACCGTCACCGTCACCGTCACCGCCACCGCCACCGCCACCGCCACCGCCACCGCCACCGCCACCGCCACCGCCACCGCCACCGCCGCCGCCACCGCCACCGCCACCGCCACCGCCACCGCCACCGCCACCGTCACCGTCACCGTCACCGTCACCGTCGCTGAAACCACCACCGCGACCATTATCATCATCATCATCATCATCATCATCATCACCATTATCATCATCATCATCATCACTATCATCATTACCATCATAACCATCAAGGGATATCATCATAACCATCAAGGGATATCATAACCATCAAGGATATCAAGGATATCAAGAATATCAAGGATATCAAGAATATCAAGGATATCAAGGATATCAAGGATATAAAGGATATCCAGGATATCAAGGATATCAGGGATATCAGGGATATCAAGGATATCAGGGATATCCAGGATATCAGGGATATCCAGGGTATCAGGGATATCAGGGATATCAGGGATATCAGGGATATCAGGGATATCAGGGATATCAGGGATATCAGGGATATCAGGGATATCAGGGATATCCAGGATATCAGGGATATCAGGGATATC
>OX031018.1:1232500-1277500 GCA_943736025.1 Tenthredo mesomela
TATTATTTTTAATCAACTTTTCATTTTACTTTACTTTTCATCAATTAATCAATAAATACGACGACCATCTAGGTAATTCATCTTCTCTTCTTTTCTTTCCTCTACCTCTGTTTTTTTTTTTTTTTTTTTTTTTCCAATACGTTGTTTAAATGACAAATTAGAAAAATCTAAACCCCAACGTCGTATTTCATTTCAATATTGAATACTGAAATCTTGTTAAAAGCTCCTGTTTGTTACTCCGCTTATAAAAGAAAAACAAAAAAAAAAACCCTCATCTCTCTATCGCTCTTCCTAATTAGAAATCATTAGATCTTTCATCGTCTGTTTCTTTCTTTATCTTTATCTTCTTTTTCTCCATCTTCTATTTCAGTTTCATGATTTTCTTAAATCTGTTGAAATTCTCAAGATCCGATTAACTTTTATCCTCGACTCCTATACTTATTTGTGCTTTGTTGTTCTAATCATCGCGACAAGAAGAAATTTCGCGGTTTAGGGTACAAATTACAGAATTGAATTAAAAAAAGAAACAAAAGGACCCCAAACCCCAAGAATAAATCAATAGATAAGATAAAATGACGAATAGAAATTAATGCCGCGATGTGCAAAAAAAAAAAAAAAAAAAAATCTCTTTGTTTTTAATCCATGTTGTTCTTTCTTTCAGTTTCATATTTTTTTTTATATCTTGTTGTTCTTATAGTGTTAAGCCAATATCTGAAACGATTTTAAATCATCTTCTGACATATTATACCCTAGATATAATACGTATGCGTATAGTAATTAAATTTCATAAATTGTATAACAGTTTCTTTTTTTCGAATTAAGAAGGTGCGATGAGTGGTGTGATAATATTTGTTATTACTTATTGTTTGTTTCTTTCTTTCTGTTTCTTATACCGAGTATGAAGAAAGGAATAGGAAATGAGGTAGGTAGGTGTAGGTATGTGGGGTAGGTGGGTAGGTAAGAAGGTAGGGAGTGAGTGAGTGATCGATGAGTAAGTAAGTAGGTAAGTAAGTAAGTAAGTAAGGAGGGTAATTAAAGTGTTTCCTATTTCAGTGGCTCGTTTTGTTATAAACTATAAACTAGAAACGTTGGTAATCGTGGTTTAAAATCGCCGCGTCTGATATCCTGGCGTTATTATTATTATTACTACGCCATTTAAAATCTATAACGACGCGTTTATTATTATTATTCCGCACATAATCATTATTACCACCACAACCCAAAACGTTCTTAAATTTAATACTTTGATAATCATTTCCAAAGTTCTTAATCAACTTCAACTCCGGCGTACTACTACCCATCTCATTCTCATTCTCATTATCATTATTATAGTTTACCGTCGACTCTTCATCTTTCATTAAATCATTATCTTCATTATTATGTGTCGTAGTTGTTTTTGTTCTTGTTGTAGATCTTATTCTTCTTGTTCTTCCAAAATTTATTCTTTTATTTCTTGATGTTGATGTTGATGTTGTTGTTGTGTTTGTCGCAGCTGTTGATAACCCGACGACTAACTCGTGCTCGTTCTTCTCTAGATCTCGATCGTTATCGTTATCGTTATCTTGATCTGTGGTCAAGTGGCGGTACTTTATACTGATGCTGTATGCGGATTTACTGCAGTTGGTTCTTTGGAGGAACTTCTTGGGTCTAGCCCCAAGTTAGTTCCAGATGCGGAGGAAAGAGTCCCAGGAACCCGTTGCCACCGCCATCCCATCCTCCGTTACCCCAAGGCACGATACACGGTTGTCGTGTCCGGCCAGGATTCCTGAAACATGAATAAAAATCGATGAAAAAATTTGCAACAAATAGTTTGAGAGTTAAAAAAAGTTCCTCAATTTCATACAAAAGCTATTCTTATTCTTATCATTCAATTTATATATATATTAATTTATATACCGGCACGTTCGCTCTTCATAGAGTCCCAAACGTTGCAGTTAAAGTCGTCATATCCTGCGAGCAAGAGTCTTCCAGACTTGCTAAACGCGACACTAGTTATACCGCATATGATGTTATCGTGGCTATACATTGCCAGTTCTTGGTCCGCCCTGATATCAAAGAGCCTGCACGTTGCGTCGTCTGATCCCGTTGCAAATGCGTATCCGTTGGGGAAGAACTGTAAGATAAATTAGACTCAGAAAGTGTTAAATTTCAAATTATTTGGTACCTAAATACACAATATTTCAATTTCTCAATAATATTTAAAACCAGACTCACCGTGACCGCGTTTATGTCGCTCTCATGGCCTGGGAAAGTCTGCTTGCAAGATCCTTCGCGAATATCCCACAGTTTTGCGCTCGCGTCACAAGCACCTGAGACAAAGGTGCGCATGTCCGGTGCAAGGGACAGTGACATAACGTCACCCGTGTGTCCAATGAACGACGTACACTGCTGGCCAGTCTCGATATCCCACAACGCACTGTTTTTTAATAAATAATAAGTAGAGTTAATCGATCGATGAACGAAAAGCTTGAAATTTCAACTATATGTAATTGATGTCGGCTATCCCCATAAATTTTACATTTATTACAATTTTTATGTACAATCAGGTCCAAATTCTGGCTCTTTAAATCCTTTTTGAAAAAATAGAGGATCTAGTTGTTTGCTTGATGTTATTGATGTTATTCTGAAATAACTAAAGTGAGAGGGTGTTTAAAATTAAATAATAACTAGCGCTGATTCTCACCAAGACATATCTCCAGAGCTTGTAACAATTTGATTATCATCTAGGAACCGGCAGCAGGACAAGTATCCAGTATGACCAGGTAGTTCCCGGCTAACACGAACGTTACCTTCCCGGGTTTTGAGACTATAAATGGAACATATGTTGTCCAGACCTCCGCACGCAACGTAGCTACCAGAAGGTGCATACGCGCAAGTCATTACCCACGATGATCGTAAGGGTATAGCGTGGACCTTGTTGGTAGTGTAACTGTCCCAAACGATCAGCTTGCCATCCTGGGACGCCGACACTAGGTTCCTACTAACAACGATTACCTTACATGTAGTAGTAGCTTGTCATTCGCTATTTATTTATATAATAAAAATGAGGATATTGGGAAAATAGATAAAGATAAAGATAAAGACAAAGATAATAATAATAATAATAATAATAATATGAAATGAAATGAACATCAAGAGAATTAAGGTGTTGGCTGTGGTCGGGACTTAGGGGAGAACATTGTAGTGGGTAATACCTGGAGTCACTGCCCCAGTGCATGGCATAGATCTTGGCCAAATGTCCGCGTAGTGTGCGTCTCGTACGCATCTGTATTCGCCCAATCGGTTCCATCCCTGATGTCGCCTGGGACAAGCTTGTGTCGCATGCTGCTTTTCTAGCATCCTGTAAAGCATGGGAGAATAGAGGAAATTAGGAAAAAAAAATTTTACATCAGGAGATTTAAGGAAATTAGTTTTTCTTAGTTCAAATTGTTTGAAAAAATGTTTTTTTTTTTTTTTTTTTCTTTTTTTTTTTTCGAATTTCGAAGTATTTGGAAGAAATATATACTTTTTGATAAATATTCGAGAAATATCGATTTTTCTTTTTTTGTTACAGAAAACATATTTTCGCACATTTCATTATTTTTTTTTTTTTTTTTTTTTCTATTACAGATTTTTTTCATATTTTTACGAAATTATCTTCGACGTACGTCTAAGAATTCTTGTTTACTTCACCGACTAGGAAATTTGTTGAAAATCCCTAGATTACACATTGTCACCGACACGTGCATAATATATGATATGTATGCAGTCGGTTAATATTTCTTATATTTATACCTATCGCGTACGATGCATAAACATTTACCTATATACTACATATTATATATCATATATCATAATATGATGTATACATATATACGTATGTAATTATATCATATTCATCTATGTATGTACATCTATGTAGATAGATGGGCAAGAAAGAGAGAATAGAATAAAAAGTGTAGGTATAGAGACGGGACGAGATTTAAAACAGGGCGTGGGAGCGAGAAAGAGAGGGGTTGTACAGCGTGTATTGATCGGACACGACGACGACGACGACTACGACTACGACTACGACGACGTCGGTGGCGGCAGGCAGGCAGGCAGGCAAGCCGGCAGGCGAGCAAGCAAGCAGGCCGGTATAGGCAGGCTAACATTTGAGTCAGAGAGGCAGAGCAGGCAAGGCAAAAGGCAATAGAAACAGCGAGGCAAGTGATTCTGTTCTGCCTGCCGCGCCCTACCCTCCCGAGAAAAGCACGATTATGTCATATAATGATTTCCCCGTTATCCCGCCGGCCTATCCATACCTCGTGCCTCTCTCATACTACTTCTTAATAATTGGGACAATTTTCATTCATTTTTTTTTTTTTTTTTTGTTTTTTTTTTGCCATTCAAAGACATCGATAAATAAATAAATCAATAAATATTATTAATACTTATAAATTTTTGAATGAATTTCTTTTTAATCCGCAATTAAAATAATTTTATATAAGATCAAAAGCGTCTCATATATACTGTATAGCTTAATAATAATATTATTATAATATTATAATAATAATAATGAATGATGAATTGAGAATATTATTATAAATCATACGGAAATTTGGAGGATATTTTTTTTTTTTTTTTTCATTTTAAATTTCTTTTGTTTCTTTTCGATTGGAAGTATAACTGAGATGATAGGTTTTAGCTATGAGAATAATTTTTTTTTTTTTTTTTTTATTGTCTTTTAGCCGGCAACTAGTTCCCGAGGCGGAAGAAACATGGCCGAACCTCGGAGCCAGCAGTTGACGGCGGCGTGGCGGAAACCACCGAGATACGAAATTCCAGTAAAGCGGCGTCGACGATCGCCAGTCGCGCGCGGTATGACGCAGGCTCACAGCAATAATTATATCAAGAATATGAATAGATAGATAGATAGATATATAGATATATATAAACACAAGTATGATACCTATATGCGTATTAACATGTATACAAATATAATAGTATAATACAATAAAATGAATGAAAATACGTGAATAAATTTATTAGGTACACAGAAAGAAAGGTTGACTTGATTCAAGACAATTTTGCGGTCCAAAAATGAAGACCGAAATTTTCTCGGATCAAATCAAAAATTTTTCTCGAACCAAGAAAATTGTCCCAATTTTCTTGGTTCGAGAAAAATTTTTGATTTGATCCGAGAAAATTTCGGTCTTCATTTTTGTACCGCAAAATTGTCTTGAATCAAGTTAACCTTTCTTTCTGTGTATACTAATATATCCGTTGAACAAATATTAATAATATTTATATCAAAACTATAATATATTGATGGATCAGCACCGCTCCTTCAAAAGTCACAAAACGAATGAGAGAAAGACAAAGAGTGAGAGAAAAAGTTATAGTAAGAATATATATAAGAAGAAAAGCGAGGCGATGAGCTCTACGTTTGCTGATCTTCGGTATAGAAGAGAGGGGGTAGGTAGAGCTTATGTGCTAGTGTGTTAAAGGTTACTGAGTAGTATTTACTATGAAATTTCATTGTTCTCCGTGTATTAAGAGCGATAAGTATATCGCGTCACTAATGCCATAAGGTCGTAAGTGCCAAAAAAAAAATTTCGTTCTTTTTGGTGGCAAAATCTTTTTCATGCTATATAACATCGTTTGAGCATATCCGCAAAAAAAATAATTTTTTGGCGCTTACGATCTTATGATATTAGTGACGCGATATAAAGAGTAAAGGAGGTACAACGCTGTTAAGCTATAATATTTTTCCATTACTAATTATTGTTATTTTTTTCAATTTTTTATAAAACTTTATATTACATAATATCTTTTACGCGTATTGAAATTGAGAAATCTCGCGCATTTTAATTGAGAAGAACATATTTAGCGTATATTATGAAGATATATATGAAACGGGTGTTCGAGTTTGCGTATATATATATATATATATAAGAAAAAGAAAAATATTTCAGAAATTTTCTCAATCCGACTACAAGAGAAAATGGAACAAAAACAAAATTGAAAAAAAAAATAAAAAAATAAAAAAATAAAATAGAAAACACTAGGTAACTAAATTCTATTTCGAGCAGTGAAGTCTCCTTATTTTAACACACTGTTTATCACATAAATTACTAGATGTTTGGGAAAAAAAAAAAAAAAAAAAAAAAAAAAGGGAGAATAATTCCGCAGATTCTGCAGCATCAGCAGCAATCAACGCGATTAGTATATTATTCCTATACCTATATACCTGTATTTACATACATACATTACTATATGTTATTCATATTATTGCCGTCCCTTGAGAAAACGATATTATATTTTACTCCCTTATCTGGGTTTACCTCATGTTCAAGAAATTTATTAGAAGAAAGAGTGTTTTTTTTTTTTTTTTTTGTTTTTTTTTTTATATCCAATTTCTCACTTTCTGTCGAGAAAATTTCTTGAACGATAATTTTAATATTTTTCAAATGTTTTTTTTAATATTTTTTTTTTTTTATTTGTCCTCAATGAAACAACTTACCCGGATCGCATTCTTGAGCGTCTCCGCCTCCTGGCGAAGACTGTCGAGTTCGTTCATGATGCGTTTTCGTTAGCGGAGGGGTCAATCAGACGGGATGATGTCCAGGCCAGGTCCGTCCCTCCTAGCTTCTTCCTCTCGCCCAGATCCTCTCGCTTATTTATTTTTCTTTTGTTGTTGTTCTTGTTGTTCTTATTCTTGTTCTTATTCTTTTTGTCGTTATTATTGTTGTTATTTTGTTTATTCTCACTATACCCTTCACTAATAACACAACCAACTATACTAGAGCCGTCTATCCTACCGGAACCAGATTTCCAAAATTTTGCCAGCCCAACGCGCCAGCTCGAACTACCCTCCTCCTCCTTCTTCTCCTCCTCTTCTTCGTCCTCTTCTTCTTCCTCTTCCGCCCCTGCGACCAAAAACAAACTACACGTCAGTTATACAATTATTAAATATTTATAAACAACTGACAAAAAAAAAAAATAACAAACAAAAATTATTATTTTTTTTTTATTTTTTATTTTTTTTTTTTTTCTCGTTATGCTTTTGCGGATTATATACAAATCAATGATATTTTAATATAAGTATGATAAGGACAGAATTGAAATGAAAACAAAAATAGACTTTGCAGTAAAAATATCGCGTCACTAATGCCATAAGCGTAAAAAAAAAAAAATTTCGTGTTTTTGGTGGCAAAATCTTTTTCGTGCCATATAACATCGTTTGGGCATATCCGCAAAAAAAAAATAATTTTTTGACGCTTACGACCTTATGGCATTAGTGACGCGATATATTAAGTGCCGCGTAACGATGAAATAAGAAACGTGTGAATGAGGATACGTTGAGTGCGGGGAATTGTGAGGGGGGCGGGGGGTAGTTAAGGATGAGGGAGCGAGACTTACACTAGAATATAGCGTTGTGTCAGAATGTCATCTGCAACTATCAGTCATATTTCTTGTATAATATCACGAGTATTGATAAAAATGTATTATAAATATTGTTTATTTAATATTATAGTTTTGTTATCGATTAAGATAATTAACTAACTAACTAGCTAACTACCCTAATTAAAACCTTGTCGGCGCACCTGGTGGGTGATAAAAAAAAAAAAAAAAAGAAAGAAAAACAATAATTAAAAGAAAAGAGAAAGAGAGGAAAAAAAAAAAAAAAGATATCCACACACACACGCGCACACTTTCGCTTCTTGATTCTATGTAGAATCTAGATGCCGGTTGCGAGTCACCGGTGGGGGATACGTCAGGGCAGAAGGGAAGAACGAAGGAAGGAAGGGAGGGGGACTTTCGACT
Source organism: Tenthredo mesomela (assembly GCA_943736025.1). NCBI lineage: Eukaryota > Metazoa > Arthropoda > Insecta > Hymenoptera > Tenthredinidae > Tenthredo > Tenthredo mesomela. The sequence goes on from OX031018.1 coordinate 1,240,289, forward strand.
CGTTATAATATCTATACGCAAGTTTATTTTACATACGCGAAAAAATGAAGATGAACTCGATTTTTTTTTTTTTTTTTTTGCTTTCTTTATTCTTACTGTTATTGTTATTATTATTATTATTATTATTATTATTATTTATTAATCTTTTATATATTCATCTACATATATATATATATATATATATATATATGTAATATTTATTTATTATTTTACCAATTTTCTTCTTATTTTCTTTTTTGAACAACGCCCAATCACACGATTATCTTATTTATACATATATATATATATATGTATATATACACGTATATATATATATATATATATACTAGAGCAGAAGAAAAAAAAAAAGGAAATTCCACTATTCCACGAACTAATTTCACTTTTTACAACGGACGACTACCCGGACCTCGGACATAATTTAATTTTCTATTATTATTATTATTATTATTATTATTAAATAATACAATGATTATTATTTATTATATATATATATAGATATATATATATATATATATTGTAATATATCCTTGAGCGCGGAGTTTAGTTTGATTGGTATAGGTGTATGCAAAACTTTTTCCTGTTCTTTCTCTATTTCTTCTTTTTATTCTTATTCTTATTATATATTATTATCATGTATTATTATTATTATTATTATTATTATTATTATTAATAAACTAACACGTACGGACGCGCTCTCACACACACACAAACACACACACACACACACACTACTTAGTGAACACTGAACGATCTCGAACTGTATCACGTAAAGTTCGCTACTCTAATAACCAGCATTTCTTTATTATTATATATTTCTCCGCTTTCGTTGGAACGCCTCGTCTCTCCGCACTCGAACAAGCTAGCAGGCTAGCTAGCTAGCTAGCTAGTAGGCAGGCAGAGGCAGGCAGGCAGGCAGGAGTAGTAGCGACAGCAGCAACAGCGCGTAATCGATACCGGGGCGATTTGATTACTGTGTTTTAAAACGTACGAACGAACCGAAGGGAACGAACGAACGAACGAACGAACGAACGATATAACGAACTAAATAATTGTACGTACGGGAACTACGTTACAGTGTCACTGACTCACTCAACTCAGAATACAATCTATTTAACGTTATAGTGTACGACGGTCGACTGTCGTCCATCAGCTCATATCGTCACACCGAACAATTATTTCACCCTTCGAACGAACTTTTATACTTTATTTCGTCTCGACTCAATTTTCCTTGTTTTTTTTTTTTTTTTTTTTTTTTTTTTCCTCGACTTGTTACTTGTACTTTGGTTTTTTTTTTTTTTTTTTTTTTTCTTCTTATTCTTCTTCTTTTACCCCTCTTTTCTTTACTTCTCTTGTTTTTAACAATCTTAATCAAAAAAAAAAACCTCACCGCGCGACCAACAGACCACACCCAGCCGACGACAGAGCGATGGTTGCGGGAGGGGGATTACGCCCGAACCTACGAACCAACGAACGAACCAACGAACGAACGAACGAACGAACGACACCGAAACTCTCTACTATTCGACTACAGCGCCTCGCGTAACGTTCGGTTTAAAATATAAACACTAGTAATACGCGCGGCGCCACCATTTCTCGTTTGTTACTCGAATTCAAATAGTATAATCACTATTGTAAGAAACGTTGTTTATATCATCGTATACAATCTTTGTATTATAGATAACAAATAAATTTGCTCACTCAATTTTAACTTAATTAGCTATAATATTTATTCGTAAATTAATTAACATTAATGTTTTATTTGTTAATTTTATTATTCAACGAATAAATAAGCATTAATACAAATATTTGTGTTAATGTATTATTATTATTATTTTTTTTTTAGCGTATTACCGAGTTTAGGTGAAAATATGATAATAATTAGTGCGGCATGTAATATTGGCCAATCGATCGTATCATCAATTATTCCACACCGAACACTAGCGTCTTTATTACACGTAGATATTACGGGAATATAGAAGTATTAAAGATATTATTATATATTTTATCTATATTCAACTAGACTTTAGTATACAGCAGATACTTGCGTAATAATAATGATTAACCTCAAGTAAATATCTATAGAAATTTGATAATATACAGAAAATTGATATTATTGTAATAAAAGAAAAAAAAAAAAAAAAAAAACTATTGCTTGTTTACACGTAGATGAATGTAATGATAAAAATATTAATCTCCCAAGTGTCGGGGACTCCTGATGGTTGATTCAGCAGTAGGTAATATATACATAGTTTCTTCTTCGTCTGTCTATCTTTATAGTTAGATCGACGACGTAAACGCGGACGGGTTTACTATGTAGTAAGTATAGATATACGTAGAAAATGATGGTTAAGAAAAAATACTATGATGAAAAAAAGGATAGAGAATAAAGTTGAGAGTTGAGTAATAAAATGATTTTGTTTAAAACGTGGTAGGATAAAATTCAAATTCAAAAAAAAAAAAAAAACAAATGAAATAAAGTGTGTCGAATTATTTCAAACTACGGTATTCGGTCACATTATAGTTATCAAAGTTTTATTTTGTAAATTTTGACAGCGTTGAAACTTGCTTAGGTAGCCGCCATGTTTGATCCCCTATCGCCACGCAAAACGCCTTGCTGCGACGAGCGAAACGACGGCGACAAAGAGAAAGAGAGATATATATATATATATATAGAGAGAGAGAGATGAATAAATCGTATTTAATTAACTATACGTTGATGGATGTTGAATACGCGGTCGTCTCGTTGTTGTAAAAACTGTCTAATTATTTATTACGAGTTAAATGTAGGATATAGATTCGTTAATACCTGGTAATCGGGCGACGGTCCCTCCTCGTTGCGTCGGCGAGTGTAGGTAGTTAGGTAGGTATCGAACTCGTTACACCTCACTCTCGTAACTCGTTCCGTCGTTTTCAATCACGAATATAATAATAATCCTTTTGCCGTTTTTTTTTTTTTTTTTTTTTTTATACAATATCAATTATTGTTATTATTATTATTATTATTATTATTTATATTCACTTTTATATTAACAACGAACGAACGTATCTATATGCGTATATGTGCGTGTGTTTCACGTACGCACGGTATATGCACGTACGTCTTCGGTGCGTGTGTGTATGTATGTATGTATGTATGAATAAATAGCGACGATGAGAAACACTAGATCTAGTAATTTTTTTTTTTTTTTTTTTTACTTTTCTTCTCTTATACTTTTACTTTTACTTTTAAAAATTAATAATGGCGCCGCAAAATACACACAATAATATGATATATACGATATTATTTCGTATATATTCACTTGTCGTTCAGTTGTTGATCGCCGATACCGCGCACCGTTCCCGTTCCCGTTCCGTTTCGTTTTTCTACTTGCTCACTCGCTCTCACTTACTACTTTCTCCTTCCTTGTAAGTTCTATATATCTCACACAGCTACCTCCTCTACTACTTGTATAATATTTATGAAAAAAAAAAAAAGAATAAATAATATATACTCCAGTTCTGTTCACTACTAGTATTATAAACGAAACCCAACCCTGTCAGATCTGTTCTGTTGAACCGTAACGTAACGTAACGTAACGTAACGTAACGTAACGTAACGTAACTCAACTTAACGTTTAACGTAACGTAACGTAACGTTTGTCGGCCCGGGGGATATACGTGTTCCCTTCACCAACGAAGTTTATAGTTAATCTACTAATATACAACCGATGGATAGAAATTCACTAGGTCCGCACAATTTTTTTTTCATGGAGGCTCGGCGACGAGGCACAGAGCTGCTGCTGTGCTGCTGCCGTTGCCTTTGCTGCTGCTGCTGCTTGCTGCTGGCTGCCTGCTGCTGCTGCTGCTGCTGCTTGGTGGTGGTGGTAGGTGGTGGTGGTTATGGCGGACGCACGGCGGAGGAGGGCGAGCGAGCGAGCGAACGAACGAACGGGCGGGCGGCAGGCAGGGCGGGGCTCCCTGCTACTAGTCCCGTGAACCCCGGACCGATCGCGTCTCGAGCCATGACGTCATTAGATACGAAACTAGCGCCGTGCGTCGCGCCAATATTTGAAACACAATACTAGTACTAATTAAGAATTTTCGATTTACGATTTGTCATAATATTATGAACCCACGACTTTTGTTTCATATATTTACTTTATAATTATAATCCGTGAATTTACCCACGACATAATATTTATTTTAATTTTTTTTTTTTTTTTTTATCGATCGAGTATAATAATTATTGTTATATATATATATATCGATAGATTAGAGTGGAATTTATTATGATTCTAATAAAATCATTAATTTTAGTTTTTTTGTTTTTTTTTTCCTCTCGTTCCTTTTTATCGAGTTATCTGACGGTATGTAGGTATACAGGTGTATCACAGTATACAGTATACCTGCGAATGAAAATACGGTTCACTTACTAGTTCATAGAAAGGCCAACAGATGGTTGTAAGAATTTATGCGTGCGGCATAGAACCGCAATGCGCAGATTCAAAAGTAAAATAACAAGGAAAACCATACTAGGTTTATATAGTTATATACCCATAACAATAAGAGAATTGCGGGTATCGTTGATATAGGGAGGAAAACTATCATAACGTTTGAAATAAATCGCAATACTTGTATTATTAACATCGATAGAATAATACATTTATAATATGCTAGTTTTATTATTATTATTATATAATAATAATAATAATAGAAATACCTATACATGGAAAGGTTTATATAATACTAAAATAACGATCCTAAATACTTAAATGAAAAATATATTCAAAGACATTGATGTACACGAAGTCCAATACGTATTATATTAATAGAATTCATATTTATTATCAAACCACGGCGCATACATGCAGCTATCAATATAACATAAACCGCAACGCATATCAACTGTCCTTGATCAACGATGTTCGAAAACAAAACAAAACAAAAAACAAATAATAATTTATAGATGATGATAAATGTAAGAAAGTTAGAATAAGAAAGAATACACATGATAATAATATATATGTGTAGAAATAAAGGTAGAATTGGTTTAATGAAATTGATGTTCTGCGCGTATATGAGGAAAGTTAAAGAGATAAGATTGCGTGGTCGAGCTCAGCGGGGCTTAGGGGTGTAGAACGGTGGATGGTGGATTGCGAAGGTGGGGTATTAACGTATGATAAAACTCGGGCGAATTTACACTTGACTAGGTTTTTTTTTTTTTTTCTTTTATTTTTTTAGATAGTTGCGGTATGAAAACTATATAAAATACATTATATGTATCCCTATTTCTAAACATATGTGTGAGGGTTGTTCTAGGGTCTGTGGGGGTTGATGATAGCGTAATCGAGCCTCGCATTATAGCTTCTGTATCTACCTATACTATATGCTACTACTACCTACTACTGTACATACATCGCGGCATCGTGATTCTCCGTGACGCAGGCGCGCGGCGAAGTCATTGCGTCGCGTCGACGCTCGGCGTGTTGAGTTTGGGAAAACCACCAGCCAGCTACCGAACGACGAGCGAGCGAGCGAGCTAGCTAGCGAACGAGCCAGCGCCTCCTCGTATTTTCAGTTCTACCCCGACCGAACGGCACAGTCCGGGAAATGCGCGAAACTGAATCAGTAATTTAGTAGTTTAAAAAAGCATATCTAGGTTGTGCGGTGCGGTTCGGTTCGGTTCGGTATACGATCATACGTTACGTTACGTGGTCCGAATAAATTTACGATTACGTTTCGGAACGCGTTCGGGCGAAAAAATGTTAAATATTTAAAAAAACAAAAAAACAAAAAAAAAAAAAAAAACGAAAAAAAAAAAAAATTCAATTAATTAATTAATAAAAAAAATTACGAAGAATAATATCTTTATCACAATATTGTATCTAATTTTGTCGCCGCTAATAATTAATACTATATACCCTAGTAACGAAATAAATAAATAAATAAATAAATAAGCAAGCTAGTTAGTTAGTTGAACGGGGTTCGACCCGGCCTTCCACCGCGCGATATTATATATTCCTGCTGCAGGACTTTTATTACAATACCGCGCGACAGCGAAACCGCAACAGCAGCGGGTAACGAGCTACTCGGGACTATCGGAAAATCGTCGCAACGTCGCAAATACGAACGAGATATTACGATAATAATTTATAAAGAAATGATGAAATAAGAAAGAAAGAAAGAAAGAAAGAAAGAAAGAAAGAAATAAAGAAGGAAAAAAAAGCAACAGAAAAACGTCAATAGAATATGTATATGTATGAAAAAAAAAAAAAAAAAAGAAAGTAATATAAATTAAAAAAAAAAAAAAAAAAAAAAAAAAAGGATGCAGATGGTCAGAAAAAATTAGTATCGTTAAAATTGTATGGATATATATGCATATAATATATTATATTATATATATGTATATGTATATGTATAGTATGTAGAAAAAGGCGGCGATAATACTGCAGAAAAATTTGTTACTTAAAAAACAATATAAGCACGCCTACGCACGCCCACACCCGCAAAAGATATTGAGTTTATTATCTGTATAATACTACGAAGAATCGCGAAGAAAGAAAGAAAGAAAGAAAGAAAGAAAGAAAGAAAGAAAGAAAGAAAAGAAAAGAAAAAAAAAAAGAACAAGGATATGGTAGTATAGGATAAAGATAAAGCGAAAAGGAAGAGGAAGAGGAAGAGAAAAAGAAAAAGGAAAAATAAGATTAAAAAGATGAAGATTAAAAAAAAAGTGTGTTCAACTGTTTAAGACCGTGAAACAAACAATCGATAATGCGGGTGTAAAGAGGATCGTGTATGTATATAATATATATACATATATATAGAAAAAGGGTTAGTATAGTAATACACACGTGCGTGTAATATTATACGTACGCGGTATTGTGAATCTGTGTATGTGTGTCGAAATCTTTGTTGAGATTGTAAATAATTGATATAGAAATGAATTTTTTAAAAACTTTATTATTTATTATAAGGTGTTATAATAATTATTATGGAGAGAAGAAGAAAAATTCATATTAAGAAAAAGTGAAAAGAAAAGAAAACAAATAAACAAAAAAACGTATTACGATATATATATATATATATATATAACATATAAATAATAATGGGAATTATTTCTGATGTCGATATTAAAACGGTAATAAAACAACGAACGATTAATAAAACAATTATATGCAATTTGAGGACTATTTATTTATCATTATTATTATTATTATTATTATTATTATCACATCAATGAAATAATAATGAGAAAATATTTTCTATAATACGATCTGAATCGTTTACGTGAGATATGAATATTATAATTATTTCTTTATTATAGAAAAAAGAAGAAGAAGAAAACTACCACCCTGCGTGCCTTCAGTCAACAGCTATATACATAAAAAAATAAAAATAAAAGATAATCAACAAACTATATACGCGTCTTTTTTCTATATACACACACACACGTTACGTATCGTATACAATATGCAATAGTATATATATATATATGTAGATATTATACTGTATACATCGATAATAATAATAATAATAATAATAATAATAATAATAAAGAAATTATCGGTAATAAAAGCAGATAGACAATCGAAATTAAATTTCAATAAAAAGGTATGAACCATAAAAGTAAAAAAAAAAATAAATACTATTAATAATAATAATAATAAGAAGAAGAAAAGGAAAGAGACTTTTTTTTTTTTGGGACTATACTAGTGTTGCGGTACGAAATTTCTCCGCGTGGAAATGATATCTTCTGAAGCCTTAACCGATTATAATATTCGGTTAGTAATCGCGAGTATAAATATTGTTATTATTATTATTAAACCGTCAATAACTGGCGTTAAATATCTAACGACGTATAGTAGCAAAGAAGAAGAAGAAGCAAAAGAAGAAGAAGAAGAAGAAGAAGAAGAAGAAGAAGTAGTAGAAGTTGGTTCGCGTGAGCGAGCGAGAAAAAGGAGGGACGTCGTCACTACGCTAAATCTGTTCGAGAATAACGCGCTGGTCGCCAAGATTCTTGGCAAGGACGACGACAACGACGACGGCAACGGCAACGACGACGACGTGGATGAGGAGGAGGAAGAGGAGGAATATAAGAAGAATAATAAGAACGACGACGACGAAAAGACGTACTTATTATACGACGGTGGTGTTTGTTTTACGAAAAAATATACGCTCTAAATGTATATAAATATATGAAATTATATACATATACATATACATATACATATACATATACATATACATATAATGGCTAAAACAAAGCGACAAACACCCCTAGGATATAAAATCATGATTGGTGATAAAACAGCAACGCCCTGCATCGTTATACATCCCGCATTATTACATCGAAACACGGAGCTATGGTCGGTCTAAAAACTAATCGCCTAAGACCCGTAGTATACAAAGAGGAATAATAATTAAGCGATATTAACTCATCTGATTTCCGATTTGAATCCCGATAAAAAATATAAAATAGTAATAATAATAATAAGAATAAAAAAAAAAAAGAATACACAACAAAATATATAAATATAAATGATAACAAAGATAATATAGAAGAACGAAGTGCGCGTGTTATATTATTATTTTGTCGTTTCCTCTTTATCTCCAATAATAATATTATCGTCGGGGAAATTACTACAGGCGTTTAGATCTCGCGCTTTACATCTGCCCACAGTTCATCAGGAAATTGTTTAATTGTGTTTCTATAGTGAGAGAGAGAGAGAGGTATGAGTAAATGTAATAAATAAATAAATAAAAATAATAATGGTTGCAATAGGTGGTTGAACCGTAAACGTGCAAACTTAAAATTATATAAAAAAGAATAAAGATTGAATATATATGTATAAGAAAAAAAAAAAAAAAAAAAAAAAAAAAAAAAAAAAAAAAAAGTGAAAATTACAACGGCTATTGTATTTATACACATTATAATATACTAGATATATACTTATATACGTATACGTATAATAATGATAATATACACTAACACGTTATGTGTATAGATATTATTATATATGAATATAATATGAAATTGTGTTAATAATTGAACACCTATATATTCTATATATATATATATAGAAAGCCACGTGGTTAGTTCGGTGGTGTTATTTTACACACCTGCGATCGTATAATACTACTGGATGATAATCGAAATCCAATCAAGCCTAAAAGAAAAAGAAAAAGAAAAAGAAAAAGAAAAAGAAAAAGAAAAAGAAACGAGAATACGAAACCTATGGATTTAGTTTAGTTTATATATCCGATTTCGAGAGCTTTCGGTAATTGAACGGAAATAAATAAATAAATAAATAAATAAATAAATAAATAAAGTTATACTTACTATATAAACGTAAACGAAGAAACGATGAATAATAATTATATCGTGTAATTATATAAGTATATATAAATCGCGCTCGCTCGTTATACATACATATAGGTATATATTATAAATTATAGTATAATATATATATATATACCGTCGCAACAACCCGTCTTCGTAAAAAAAAAAAAAAAAAGAACGAAACGCGTAATAAGTACGTTCGATTGATTTATAATGCCATGCCTTTGCTAATTATATGCATATTAAATATTTATACATTATAAATAATATGTATAAATGTATTAGATAAAAAAAAAAAAAAAAAAAAAAAAAAAAAAACATAGATTATATATATATACTACCACACGGGCTGTTATATCGTTATTATATATAATATATACATATATATATATATATATATCATTAATTCGATTACGAATACGCGCATCTTATTCATTCGAATTTTCCGAAATTTTCTATATTATCTAATATTATCTACTATATGAAAAAGAGAAGAAAAAAAAAAAAAAAAAAAAAAATCATTGAAAAAAAAATATATATATATATATACACATAGAAATACGCTTCTGAAGAAGCTTTTCAATAATAATAATAAAAATAAAAATAATAAGATTAGGGTATACTACAAGTCATATATACTTTAGGTACACGAATATAAATATCATTGCTATATATATATATATCCTATATACCTACTAATTTTGCTACTATTCGTGAATAAAAATAATAATAATAATAATAATATAGTGATGCTGATGACGATGATGATGATGATATCAAGAAAGAAAAATAAAGGCGATAATATAAAATAGTAATAATATATATTATATATATATATATACTAAATAGTGCTTCGTCGGAAAATCGCGTTGAAGAGAAAATATTTAATTATATATATATATATATACTTATAAATAGTGTATATATATATATATATATATATATATATCATTTCTGGAGGTGTTTTCGAAAAAGTGAATAAAAAACGAAAAAATAAACATGATATTCAATAAAGGTATACTATATAAATTACACAATATGTTATACATAGGTATAACTGCAGTTTGATTATATCTTTATATATATATATTCAATATACCTATAGGTATATAATATACTATATAAAAAAAAAAAAAAAAAAAAAAAAAAAACAACGCGTTTCTTATTTTTATGCTCAACTCGTGCTGTGCTTTCCTACCGCTCTATATACATATGTATATATATAGGTATATATAGATAATATATATAAAGTATATATATCTATATAAAAAATATGATATAAATAAATAAAGTTTTTTTTTTTTTTATTTTTTTATTTTTTTTTTTTTTGATACTTGAAAATTTCTGTGCATTGTGCAACGTTTTTGTGCAGTGAAAACACGAGTAATACGCAACGGTGTATATCGTGTTAGTTAAACAGTGATAATAGTTATATTATACCGTATATATATATAATCCAACGACCTACGCAGGATATATAAACAAATAGTAATAATAATAATAATTATTTTAATTATAATATTAAAAAAAAATAATAATAATAATAATTCACAAAATTTTGAAGAAAAAAAAAAATAATAATAATAAAAAAACCGTCTCGATTCAATTTAATTATTGTCAACGTACAAGCTCGGCAGTAGCTTGCACCCTAAAGAACTTATCTTGAGATGCCGGTGCGTCGAGGACACGTTGCGCCTAGGACCACAATCATCGAGACTATCATCAGAAAGTTCGACACGCACGGTAAATTATATTAATTAATCAATCAATTTATTTAGAAAGAAAGAAAAAAAAGGAAAAAAAAAAAAAAAAAAAATTTAATTTCGTAAATATATGTAGGTGAAATGATTATATTAGAGAATTAAAATAATGTATATGAGGTATTCCACGCCGTTTCGAACGGTCAAAAAAATCACCGCTTCCGAAAAAATCGTAATTTGGTCCTCGAACACAACTATATCGAAAGAATTTTTGTGAATTTTTTCAGAATTTTCGGATTGCATTTGTGGATTTTTTTCAAACTCCAACTTTTTCTACAAACTTCCGTATCTCAAAAGTATAAGATCCTACAAGAAAATTTGTGAGACACAAAAGTTGCAGTTTCGAATCAACTTTCTGAAAAATTTTTTTTGGGAATTTATCGAATCCCAAAAATACCAATTTTTATCAAAAATACACAAAAATCGATTTTTCAATCAATACGTCACCTTCGATTTGCCTCAATAAATCACAGAAAATACTCTCAAGTGTAGACAACAACCCTGTATTTTGGTTGAGATGGGTGGCGCAATCGTTTGTAAGATATGCTTTATTAATTTTTTTTTTTTCTGAAATTTTTTTTTTTTTTTCTCCACACTTGAGAGTATTTTCTGTGATTTATTGAGGCAAATCGAAGATGACGTATTGATTGAAAATCGATTTTTGTGTATTTTTGATAAAAATTGGTATTTTTGGGATTCGATAAATTCCCAAAATATTTTTTTCAGAAAGTCGATTCGAAACTGCAACTTTTGTGTCTCATAAATTTTCTTGTAGGATCTTATACTTTTGAGATACGGAAGTTTGTAGACAAAGTTGGAATTTGGAAAAAATCCACAAATGCGATCCGAAAATTCTGAAAAAATTCACAAAAATTCTTTCGATATAGTTGTGTTCGAGCACCAAATTACGATTTTTTCGGAAGCGGTGATTTTTTTTGACCGTTCGAAACGGCGTGGAATACCTCATATATATGTATTATATTGTATATATAGGTAGGTGTATGATTTATAAAGAAGGTCGTTGCAATTGATTGTTCTAACGATTTGAACAAAACTTGGCAAGAATATTCAAAACAAATTCTTCTTCTGCACATATATGTATATATATATATATATCCGCTGCAGCAACCATGCGGTTCTCATTAATGCAACTGCAGTGCAACACATATTGTATAAACGTATATACACACGTCATACATATACTAGATTTTCGAATAATTAATATGATCATCAATCTCGGTCAAGATTCCTTACCTACCTCACGACAAACAGTATAGTAGGTACTAGATTAAACAATCTATCATACACACATATTGTACTACATAAACTTTCTTCGAACCTACATATTTATATAAAAAAAAAAGGGTATTTGAAATTTACGCGAAAGTAAATGAAAAATGAAAAATGAAAAATATAAGTATATAATATACGCAACAAATGTTTTATTCATTTCTTTACGATACATAAACGTTTTATATACTTGCAGTAGTACATATTCATATACGTTAGTAAAGTAAAAATTTGTCTTTACTATATATGAGACCCGAGGCAAAGTGGACAATCTCCTATATTACATATAATACCTATATAGGTATATCGCGTCACTAATACCATAAAGGTCGTAAACGCCAAAATAGTATATTATGCAACAAGTGCGTAAAAAATTTTAGGCACGAGTTTCATACGATATTTTTCGACACAGTGTGCGTAAAATGCAATTTTACGCATACTATATCGAAAAATTATTTTTTTTTGCGGATATGCCCAAACGATGTTATATGGCACGAAAAAGATTTTGCCACCAAAAACACGACATTTTTTTTTTTTTTTTTTTTTTTTGGCGCTTACGACCTTATGGCATTAGTGACGTGATATTATATGTATTATGGGTTCTTATGTTAGATGTGTGTAATCTAAGAATAGAAAAATTATTTAAATAAATTAAAATACATTAGCAATATCGACGTACTGACTTACTTACTTACTTACTTACTTACTTAGTTACTATACTACTTGCTTTGGTATATGTATTTAGGTATATATATATATATATATGCTTTACACGGATAGTTTTTAATTCCGTCTCCCTTTTACCTTCACGCTCCTGAACACGGCGTAACTTCTCAGGCATCACGCTACCCGGAACCTAATTTTTTTTTTTTTTTATTATTATTATTATTATTATTTTTTTCCACCTCTCTCTCTCTCTCTCTCTTTCTGTTTTTTTTTTTTTTTCGACGTGTTTCTAAACCATCGCGTACTTCTATTAAAGTAATTAAACGCGAGACTCGTTAGATATACCTACCTATAGCGAAAAACACGCTCTTGTTCCGCTATTCTACTTAGTATTTAGATGCCTGCAGAAATAACACCATAATCACACACACACACACACACACATATGTATATACATATATTTATACATAACAATTTCTACAGGGTGTTTCAAGTTGAGCCTGTCATATTTTGAGAATATATATAATATAGATTACCCGCGCGAAAAATTCTAAGATCAAATTTATTTAATTTATACCAAAAATTCGTGTGACCATAAATAGTAAATTTAACCCAGCAACATTATATCCGGTATCCGCGGATAAATGATCTCACTCTGTGATGGCATACGTTACAATTTTTTGATAAACTCAATAATAATAGTAATAATAATAATAATAATAATAATAATAATAATAATAATAATGCTGATGATGATGATGATAAAAATTATATTTCGTTCGGGTCACAAAGTTAAACTAACTGCACCAGCAGCAAAGTGAAAAATATAGAAAGAGTAGGTAGTAGAGTGAGAATGCAGTACGTGATCGTGATGTAATCGCGATTTATCGCAGGTCTGCATCGGTCCATGAGGTATAGGTATATTATATAGGTAGTATACCTATGCGCTCGCGAACGATAACGGAATTCACCTGCAGCATTTAAAAATATATCTATATGCGCATATATATATATACATATGTATGACATGTATACAATATCGTAATATCTATAACATCAGTTTATTACTTTTTATTTTTATTTATTTTTTTATTTTTTTTCATTACTTGTATTATTATATTTTAGCTTTATTTTATTTTATCATCTTTCGCATCTATACACACAGCTATATAATATATATGTAAATATATGCGCTACGTTAACGTCTGTGCATATATATATATATATATATATCTAATACTTGCATAGGTATTACGTATATTTATATATATATATATATCATCTTATGTGTATACATGTATATATATATATGTATGACAGGTGCACTAAGGATGTATGCGCGTTTGGTGCGATCAATTCGTTGTAGTATATAGCGTCTGAAGCCAGAGGAGCGCGAATTTATATAATAAAAAAATATGTATGCCATACCAAGGTATAAGGTTTACTAACGATATGTCAAAGGCTGCAGGCTTCTAATCCGACGCTTGTTATTCGCTGTTCTAAATCTGCGGTTGTATACCTTTATATATATATATATATATGTATGTATACGCGTATCCCTATAGCTATAATAATTCAAAATTTTTTTTTATCAAAACTGCACCATGTCATATAAAAAATACGTGTGCAAAATATAAATTATATATATCGATCAGAAATCCTCCCTTGAAAAAAAAAAAAAAAATATATATATATATATTCGCTATACTTTTGACCAAATCTCTCGTCATTATCGTATATTATACCTAGTATAATATGTATAGGAATAAAAGGGGCGAAAAAGGGGTTGATATAGTCCCGGAGAATATACATATATATATATACATGTTATACATATGGATACAGAAGGGGTTGATACATAGTGGGGAGATATTGCGGGTGGCCGGGAGGGTCAGAAGGAGGTCACGGGCCAAAAAGCCGGTTGGCATAGTTTATATATAGCATAGGATAAAATTAGCAACGGAGGGACCGACGACGAATGACAGTACGACAAGGCCGGTCTTTACCTCGGAGACCGGAGCAGATCGAGACTCTTTCTCACTCTTTCTCTCTCTCTCTCTCTCTTTCTCAATTCCTTCCTCCGTCTATCTATATCTATCTCTCTTATATACGATCAGCGGGACACACAGCTCGACTGCCGCATCATCATCGACTCGTATATTATAATATATATATAGATAAATGTATGAAATATAAAATATTTCAAAAAGATGAATTTATTTATTTTTTTTTTTTTTTAACAAATTTGTGATATTATATTGTTATCTTCTGTTTTGAAAAAAAAAAAAAAAAAAAAAAAAAATATGTCTTTTCAGATCGAAGTTTCCTTGTTGCAAACGCTCACCAAGGACTATGCCACATAATATATTGTTCGGACGGGTTTTGTCGACTGACGGGATTCTCGAGGGCGGAGGTGATGCAGAGACCCGCGGTATGCGAGTTTCTTCACGGACCTATGACGTCACCTCACGCGGTCGCCGCCCTCCGCGACGCCCTGGCTGCCGGCGTCGAAAAACACTTCGAAATACTTTACTACAGGAAAGATGGTGAGTCGTTTCGTCAAAATAAATAAATAAATAAATAAATAAATAAATAAATAAATAAATAAATAAACAAATGAATAAATAAGAATATAGAATAATTAAATCGTCATTTTTTTTAATTTTGATCAGAATTTGCAAGAAAGAAAAAAAAAAAAGAATTATATATTTATATATATTTTTGCAAGATTTTGCAATCTCTTCATTTTATTTTATTTATTTTTTTTTTTTTTTCAAAAATAAGAAACAAAAAATGAAGACCGTTATATCTATTCATTTAATGGTATTATAGGTATGTACATACTTACGTAGTACATATACCTATACCTATACCTATATGTATGTACATACAGTAAATTCGTACGACGAAATAAATGTCAAACCGAAACGCAACTATTATTACGCAACCAATCTACGTTCCGCTGTCTGCTGGCGCCTCCGCGTTCCTATGTCTAATAATACACCTGGGCAACAACCTATACCTTACACACTTATTCTTCTTCTTACCTATTGAATAAATAAAATAAAATAAAATAAAATAAAATAAAATAAAATAAAATAAAATAAAATAAAATAAAGTTAATTATTTAATTACTGCACCGTCGAGGTGGAGCTTTTTCTCTATATAATTGTTTATACCTGCAGGGCAATCGAAGGTATATATATAATGAAAAAAGTTCATTTATTTTGTTCCTATGTAATGTATGTATACATACTACGTACGTGTAGCTGCATTATTCGTAAGCATATACACCTATATGCTACAGCCAAGATTCATGTATGTATAGTGTTTCCTGCAGTGACTACGTAGGTTGTTGTATATATATATATATCTAAATCAAGCCAACCCTCTATTTCCTTTTATACGTGACGTCACAACGCCGCATCGAGGTCTTATATAGCGTGACGTCACTATGCAGGAACAATGCCCTATAGTCGATGAATGCAGAATAATTGTGTTAGAAAAAGTGGCGAAAAAAAAATAAAATAAAATATAATAAAATAAAATAAAATAAAATTGGAAAAACCCGCAGACGCATTTTATTTATGATTTTTATTTATTTATTTATTTATTTTATTTATGATATATACTGCGGTTTAACCATCACGTTGTTTAATCCTTGAACGAAAATCGTATAAATACTATATATATATATATATTATACACAGAAAGAAAGGTTAACTTGATTCAAGACAATTTTGCGGTCTTCGAGAAGATGAAGACCGAAATTTTCTCGGATCAAATCAAAAATTTTTCTCGAACCAAGAAAATTGTCCCAATTTTCAAAGGTTGACTTGATTCAAGACAATTTTGCGGTCCAAAAATGAAGACCGAAATTTTCTCGGATCAAATCAAAAATTTTTCTCGAACCAAGAAAATTGGGACAATTTTCTTGGTTCGAGAAAAATTTTTTATTTGATCCGAGAAAATTTCGGTCTTCATTTTTGTACCGCAAAATTGTCTTGAATCAAGTCAACCTTTCTTTCTGTGTATAATCTCGCGGAAACTTTTTCAACCCTTTGAATTAAAATCAAAAAAAAAAAAAAAAAAAAAAAAAAAAAAAAAAAAAAAAACAGAAAATACGGTTTTACTACATCGGTGTATCTCGTATAGATAAGTGCGTATAGATTGTCGCAGACGTTAGAAATGATTCACCCCATCCCTTATATATACCTAATAGTCCTCGCCTTCTGATGGCCTCCTTGCGCCTCCTGCGGTTCGAGGTCGGTCTCAAGGAGCTTTGAAAAAGTTAGTCCTTCTTCGTATTGGTGTCGGTTTCGTCGATAACTCAAATAGTATACGTTATAACGTTTGTATATATATATATATATATATATATATATATATATATATCATGTATATATCTATAGAGATCTATGTATAACGTGTAAAAATGTAGATCTGGTAGAGTCAGATAGTAGTAGGTAGTATATAGAATAGGGGGTTGATATTTTAAAAATAGAATATCACGTTTTTGCCTACCCCGTCACGTCGACACAGATCAATGCGCAACGAAGTCACCTAATAATTAAAAAGAATAATAATAAAACAGAAATAAATTTATTATTAATCATTTAGATCGGTATTATTACCACACCAATTATTAGGATTTAGAGTATAAAAAAATAATTAATAATCGGGTAGTTCGCATATCACATATATCTATATTCATCCATCCATCCTTATACTTAGATTAGGATGGTCATTAATTCGGTAATATCCGAATATATAGGTATACAAAAAAAAAAAAAAAAAAAAAAAAAAAAAGAATGTATTCAAAATCCCAGGTTCCTATAATATCTCGATTCTAAGCTACTGCCCCGCAACGAAGCCTTTGAACTTTCCCATATTTAAGGGGACCAGTACAGCGACTTTTCGAGAAATGATCATAGTCCGAAATCAATTTATTTCATAACCAAAGTTCATTTCACATGAAAATATTTTTATTTTTCAAAATCATGTGTCGTAAGGATTTCAGAGCACCGTTGGACCGATTCAGGTCGTCTTGGATTCATTTTCTTCAGAAAACAAATCCTCATCATGTGAATGTAGGAATTTAAAAATAAAAAATTATGTCATAAGTTATGATCCATTTACCAAATTTGCAAAAATTATTATCACTCATTTCTTAAATAACTTGGCCAAAACGAAGAATTTTCAAAATTCCTACATTCACATGATGAGGATTTGTTTTCTGAAGAAAATGAATCCAAGATGACCTGAATCGGTCCAACGGTGCTCTGAAATCCTTACGACACATGATTTTGAAAAAGAAAAATATTTTCATGTGAAATGAACTTTGGTTATGAAATAAATTGATTTCGGACTATGATAATTTCTCGAAAAGTCGCTGTACTGGTCCCCTTAAATATAAACACGATTTTTTAGTATTTCAGAGTTATTTTTTTTTTTCTTACTTCCTATCGCTTCTCTGAATCTGAAACTCCGCACACTTGTTACCTATATAGTATATAGTATAAGTATATCTGTGACAAAATTTTATTCATCACAATTTAGAGATGAGAAATTTTTTTTTTTTTTTTTTTTCTTTTTCTTTAGCTCCGAAAATTATATCGTTGTAAATCTGTCGAATTTTTATGAAATACCTACCTACTACTACAGGCAAGGAGTGTATGTATCAAGTTTCAGAATTTTCGGAGCTGAAAAAAAAAAAAAAAATCAACCGCGAAGTATCAGAAATCACCACGTGTTTTATTAAAATCGGAAAAATTCGAAGGCTTTTGAATTGGTAGGTAGTTAGAATTGAGATAGAAATCTC
This sequence comes from Tenthredo mesomela, assembly GCA_943736025.1. NCBI lineage: Eukaryota > Metazoa > Arthropoda > Insecta > Hymenoptera > Tenthredinidae > Tenthredo > Tenthredo mesomela. Next base: position 1,259,145 of record OX031018.1, read on the forward strand.
GGGTTTTGGCTACATTTTTTTTTTTTTTTGTACAAATTTGAAGACGTCATAGGAACATTGAAATTCAAAAATGATCAAATTGAGGAACACCCTACCTATGACTACTTCGACGCGATATATTGTGTTAATATAAAAAACCGATCGTTACGTTCCTTTGATGGCTTTGCGGCCCGTTTAACGTTTGTCGATTGATTATATTATCCGGTATAGAGGTAGAGGTAGAAAGGTTGGTTCGTCGGTACGTTGGTTCGTTGATTCGTTGGTAGGTAGGTAGGTAGGTAGGTAGGTAGGTACAGGGTAGGAAAAGTAATTATGTATATCGCGTGCCGTAACGGAAGCACTTTAAAAGTCGCATCAACGAGCTTGAAATTAGTCCACATAATATATATATATATATAGATAAGTTACATGTAGTACCTTACCTACCTAGCTGCCTGCTGCAGCAACCGATTATGGCGTTTATTTCTCTCGACATAAAATATATTCACCTATATCTACCTCTATATGTGTACTTCTGCGAAAAAAACAAAAAAAAAAAAAAAAAAAAAAGAAAAAAAAAAAAAAAGAAAAAACGAAAATTTGTATTTTATTCATTTATCTTTATTTTGTCTTATTTTCAGGAACAAAGTTCCTATGCAGCGAAGTTATTGCCTTAATAAGGAGCGAGGTGGACGACATCTGCCTCCAAATCATAAACTTCGAGGACCTCTCAGCTCAGCCTTCACAACCGCCTGCCATTCCGCTGCCAAGTCACGCCAACAATCGCCTCGTTACGCGCTGTGAGTCCCGCTCTTTTCAATTTCGAAATTTCAACGCATTCGATTCTTCTTTTTTGTTTTTTTGTTTTTTTTTTCTCTCCAATATGATTTGCTTCGTTTCTTTTATTTTTTTTTTCAATGATTTCAAATACACACATCAGGCACAACATAATAATATACTAGATGGAATACGTATTTTTGTTATTTCAAAGATCTCAAATAATTTGAAACGCAAAAAACGCAAAAAACACAAAAAAAAAAAAAAAAAAAAAAAAAAAAAAAAATGAAAATGAAACCTAAATAATCAAAGCAGAATAACTTTGAGAATGCATGTGATGGCTACTTTCTGTTTTTCTTTATTCTTTTCAAAATTCATTATCTTAAAAATCTGCGATATTTATACGCGATTTTCATACACGCGATGTCATTTGATCATTTTAATTACTCTTTAATAATTTCCTCGTTACTCTAAATTCCCGTCTCTAATTCCCACGAGAGTATATATAACCAACTAACTATATACTGCAGCCTAGTGCGCACAGCAGCACTATACATCATATACCTGATATATACCGCTGCACCTCAAACTGCAGACCGTAAATTATTATATCATGATTTTTTTTATTATTATTATTATTATTTTTTTTTTTATTTAATTTTTCTTTTTTTCTTCCCTTTTGATGTCTACTAACGTTTACTAATCTAATTCAACGATGGTAACGGGAGCAGTCGACAGGGCGCGAGCATCCTTTCGAGCTGGACTATCGAGGACAGGTGTCGTCGGACCACCACGTGTTCTTGGACGATCCAGACCCTCGGCTACTCTACAGCCAAGAAGACTTGCTGACGCACATGCCCTCGACGAAGAGGCATCGGAAAATTGGTAAGAATAACATTTATATATAATAATTCGATGTATAATTATAGGGATAAATTTTTTAAGATATTCGGGTGAAACCTATAAGAATTTATCGACGTTTCTTATATATCGCGTCACTAATGCCATAAGGTCGTAAGCGCCAAAAAATTATTTTTTTTTTTGCGGATATGCCCAAACGATGTTATTTGAAACGAAAAAGATTTTGCCACCAAAAACACGAATTTTTTTTTTTTTTTTGTTGCGCTTACGACCTTATGGCATTAGTGACGCGATATGGATAAATACGGATTAGGTTTTACGAAAGGATAAGAAAAGTTTTACAAAAATCGTATATTCTCTCGTCTGCTTCTCTATATATATTCGTTATATTTTCGAGGATCTTATAATATACAAGCGTAGGTATATAGATTTCGTTATGGCAAACAAGAGGTAACGTTTTCAATAATAATACCTATAGGTATTCCTTGAAAAATATGTTTGCGACAGCGAGGATATGCCATATCTACAACACAAGATCTAGGACGTGGTATACATAATATCTCCCATGCCGCATATATATATATATATAGTAATATGGTTGTGGCTATCGCGGAATTGAAATATGAAATAAATCGATACAAATAATAATAATACAAATAATAATTAGTCGAATCTGTACAACAATACGAGCCAATATCGACGACGAGATATGTTCTATATATTATTCCCCTATTCTTCTCATACAAAAATACCATATCCTAGTTAAGTTGTTCAATGCAATATATTAGTCTGTCAAATTACGATCTCGAATATCGACTATAAAAAAAAAAAAAAAAAAAATGATCAAAGTGTTCTCTCGGAATATCTAGCTATTGACTTTTTATAGATTTATAGATCTCGAACTTGGTATACATATCCTTACCTACTACAGAAGTAGATATTTCATGAAAATTCGACAGATTTATTATAACGATATATAATTTTCGGAGCTATACTTACAGCGCTGAAAAAAAAAAAAAAAAAAATTTCTCATCTCCAAATAGTGATGAATGAAATTTTGTCACTGATGCCGCACTGATATACTATATATATATAGGTATAATATAAGTGTACGAAGTTTCAGATTCAGAGAAGCGATAATGCGATAGGAAGTAAAAAAAAAAAAAAAAAATAACTCCGAAGTATACTAAAAATCGTGTTTGATGTATATATTTAAATATGGAAAAGTTCAAAGGCTTTGAGGGGTAGTGCTTAGAATTGAGATACAGGATCCTGGGATTTTTAAGGTGCTTTCCTACGTTTCTAAAACCGTTTTTCATTCATATCTTCTCTATTTTCGTGCAAAACGAACATTTTTTGGGCTGTACATGTTCGGAGTCGCACATAGAATTGCGCGACGTATTTTGTTTCATTAATTTCGGTGCCCAGGCAGAGATATTCCGTTTAATATCACATTTTTTCACGATGTTTTCAGGACTGGTGGAATTGCCTAGGAAAGCATCTTAATAGTTGGAGACGTCCTGGCCCACGGGAGCATTGAAATTCAAATATGACCGACCCTAGTATTGACGCGTGTCAAGTATATAAAAAAAAAAGTTGATAAATAGAGCGAAGGGTGCTCGATCAGGTCGATATATATATATATATATATATATATAGTATATATGGGTGATTTACTATATTTTCACCCATACATATACACAGAAAGAAAGGGTAACTTGATTCAAGAAAATTTTGCGGTCCAAAAATGGAGACCGAAATTTTCTCGGATCAAATCAAAAATTTTCTCGAACCAAGAAAATTGTCCCAATTTTCTTGATTCGAGAAAATTTTTGATTTGATCCGAGAAAATTTCGGTCTCCATTTTTGGACCGCAAAATTTTCTTGAATCAAGTTACCCTTTCTTTCTGTGTACTATTTCGCATATTATTTCTATCTTAGCGACTAAATATTTTTCGTCAACCTTTTCAACTTAATACTTATAGTATATACGGATTGTATATAAGCTATCATATACATGGATACATAAAGACAGTACGAGGTTGTGAGCAAGGGTAGGGACCACAGGAAAGGGTTAATCGTCGCAAGGCCGTTCAAGGCCGAGCGACCTGCACGCGAGACGTGCGACACCGCGTAATTTACCTACGGTCAGGTTGGTAGCCGCCGCACATATAGTCGAGGTCGCGACTCTGTATAATATTATGTATTATACGGTTATATCCCGAAAAAAATATTTACCATCTATATACATAGTATATATCAAACGCCTTTTTTTCTATGCCTATATATATTATATTAGGTATGAAAAAAAAAAAAAAAAAAAAAAAAAAAAAAAAAAAAAAAAAAAAAAAAAAAAAAAAGTTCCTTAATGCGTATTGTTTTAAATATATCGATGGTGAGGAAAAAAAGAAAGAAAAAAAAAAAAAAAAATCTAGGGACATGTTATATTTCATGTGCATGTGTAGTATATACACATATCTACGAATGAATACATATATATATAATGTAGATAGTTTGAAATGAGTCAGACGACGCGACGGGCAAGCTACCGAGTAACGATTTTTTAAAACACGTCTCTGATGTCAGCTCGGAGTCACACGTGTTTTGAGATGATCTTGGAATCGCTCCAAACCAAGCCTACGATCTCTTTTATATCTCGTATAATCTATATAGGTATACTACCTACTACCCCATTCTAAATTCTCATTGTGTTATCTCTTGTGTATACTTGTGTACTACTCCCGACTCCGCTCTCTCTCTCTCTCTACCTCTTAGGACGAGAATAATAAGAGATGAGGAGCCTTTGTTCGAAAACAAACCCAAACGCTCTTATGTCGAACGGGTTAACCAACCACTCAAATACTTATCTACTACTATGTATCCTACACGTGTATAGGTATACAATGAGCCCCGCTACGGAAGTTGGGGGGGAAAAAAAAAAAAAGAGAGAGGGATTTTCCAATTCGTTAATTATTGTCAATAAAATAACGACATTTTTTCAACGTACTTATATAATTCTCGATCAAGATATATCGCGTCACTAATGCCATAAGGTCGTAAGCGCCAAAAAAAAAAAAAAAAAAAAAATTTCGTGTATTAGGTGGCAAAATCTTTTTCGTGCCATATGACATCGTTTGGGCATATCCGCAAAAAAAAAAAAAAAAATAATAATTTTTTGGCGCTTACGACCTTATGGCATTAGTGACGCGATATAAATGGGAACAAAATATATTTATTCCTTATTTACAGTATATTATATACGATGAGAGCGTGTGTATAACGTCGAAGCATCGATATAAAAAAAAAAAAAACTCGTGTTAATTATCATTTGTCATATTATAAATAATATTAATATATTGTTTTTCTTTCATTATATTATTCTCATTGTTATATTATTATGTATTTGCGGGCTTGGTTGAGGCGCGGCGAAGCGCCTATCGATCAGGCAACCAAACCACTAGCAAGGGAGCTGCTAGTCTGACCCAACACTGACACACTCTACTCGTCGAGTCTGACCTCCGCTACCATACCATACCATACCATACCAGCCCTTGCCATGCCATGCCGTTGCAGTGGCTTATACGAACCAGCCACGCGTATTGATCACTGTTTTTTTTTTTTTTTTTTTTTTTTTTTTTTTTCTCTCGTTTCTCTTCATTTCTCTGTTCTCTCTCTTCGAGGATTAGCGACTACATATACCTACCTATTATATAACGAGAGCAATTAAAAAAAATAAATAATAAAATAAACGATAAAAAAAAAAAAACAAAAAAAAAAACAATCAGACATCCTAACGATCGTTATTAATATTATTTCGTCACATCGTGATATATACAGTGAATATTTTTAACTGCGGGTCACTTGTTGAATGAATCTGCAGTTTTTAAATCATTGTGCGAATTCTGCATTGTCAAGCATCAACTGCAAGTGACCCGGAGATACGAATATTCACTGTATATAAATAATTCACACGATAATTTATCATAATTTTATCAATATACGTATAAAGAGAAGAAGAAAAAAAAAAAAAAAAACATTAGTTGTATTATATAATCGTAAATCATTTTAATCTATATAATAATTTAATCGATAATTTTATTATTATGATTATATAAATAATCATAATATAGGATTTTGGAAAATCTTTTTTCTTTATTTCTTTATTTTTCCAAAAATTGCAACTCGCAATTATACGATTAATTTAATTTTGTTTTATTTATTTATTTATTTTTTTTTTTTTTTTTTTTTTTTAATTTCGACTTTTCAACTCAACTTAACTAAAACCTCGCAGAAAATTTGTTCGAACCGAACACGATTTCGTTACACCAAAACGATTAAATACAAACGTCATGTAACTATAATGGCGTAGAGATTTACGATCGCGATTATCGACCCGCGCGCGTCCATCCCTTATGTTAGACGCTTGACTAAAATTTGTTTAGACTTCGGTTAACCTTGTGTGTTTTCCTCGACCTTGATCTAGATACTTGATAACGTGCGTTAATAGTCGTTAGCCCAAATCCGCCTAAGAAAGATATTCGCGATAATAATAATAACAAAATAATAATAATAACAATATGAACGATAATAATTAAACTTTTTTGTTCATTTCTTTTTTTTTTTTTTTTTTTTTTTTTCTTACGCTCCTCAGTTTCGTTCCGCTAAAAAATTCATCACTCATATATCTAGATCGAGAACACAGCGCGGCGATTATATATACTATATATGTGTATATATATATATATATATATGCCGTAAAAAGAAAAAACCCTCGAGGCATGCGTTGCACGAGGCGACGTGACATTAATATAACATCTTGATGGTAGAAAAGTAAAAGTAAAAGAAGAAGAAAAATAATAATAATAATAATAATAATAATAATAATGAAAGAATTTAGTTTCTTTCTTTTTATATAAATTTCTATATTATCGGAGATTCCGATTCCGATTCCGATTCCGATTATATAATATTTTTAATTTTTCAGCCCTCTGACCCGAGGCTCACCGACTATGATGGATTCTTGGGGTGCTGGACGAACTGGAACTCCACCACCATCAACTGTACTACAACATGGTACAATAACGTCGGGGAATAACGTATCTACACCTGCAGCAACCGCTACGGCGACATGTACTACTGCGTCTGGTGCAGCGCCTGCACATGTAGTTTACAGGACCGGTGTTACCGGGACTGGTAGTGGTACTGCGCCAATAGCTAGTCCCGAGGGAGTGAGCGATGTAAGTTTTCTTTAGTTACCTAATTAGTATAGTTTCTTTATTTTTCTATAACAATAACTTAATTATTGATGAATTTTGTTAAATTTTTATCATTTTTTTCTTCTTCTTCTTCTTCTTCTTCTTCTTCTTCTTCTTCTTCTTCTTCTTCTTCTTGTAATTTTCACTTTTTCTTTGTTATTAGTACTCTTATATTACTATATTTCTGATAAGGTGTCGCAAAAATCTGGAATGTGGGACGACACCGGTAATTCTTCCTCCGGCGCCGCGGAAGGACCCTCGAGAAGCGTGTCTCACGCTGCTAGTCTTGATGCAATTTCTCGGAGAATGGTTAAACCAGAAACCGGTCGAGTACCATGCCGGAGTCTCACGTGTAGCGTTTGTAAGTATATATATATATATATATATATATATCTATATAGTATATATAATACTATATTTATATCCATAATGTATGCGTGTATGATATATACATATATAGATAATTCGCGTTAATTATTACACGAACGAAACGACCCACCAGCACTTGGAGAAAATTATATATATATATATATTTTTTTTTATAGAAAAAAAAAAAAAAAAAATTAATAAATAAAGAACAAAATATTTCTGAATTAATCCTATGTTATGTAATATGTGTATTGTGTACTATAATCGCTGTAATCGGATGTATACTGGCAAAAATTTCTATATACTTCTACGAATTTTTTTTTTTTTTTTTTTTTTTTCCCCAAGAAGAAATTTTGGAATATTTTATGTACAGTTTTTCCGTAGAAGAGCAAAAAAGAAAACATATTAATTCGTATACGTTATCCTAGTTTTTTCCTTAAAAAAAAAAAAAACGTCATTTTTTTTGTCCATCAAATTTGTGGAAAAAAAAAAAAAAAAAAAACTACCTACAATTAATTTCTTGTTAAAATCAAGAGAAGCTACGAGAATTTTTCCATTTTTTTTTTTTTTTTATTATCTTTCCCTCATAATTCGTAGATATTTGTATAGAATTATTTTCATCATCGGCTGTATCGAGTATATCGTGTTATGTCGATCGAGGATATGCGATATATTAATATACTAGTATTATTGAGAAACATGCTTATACAATAATTATGGAAAATAATTTTAAGAAACAAAAACAGAGAAAAGTAAAAAAAAAAAAAAAAAAAAAAAAAAAACACGAAGTAATTACATATACGTGGATTTATGTGCATGATGGTGGGTGTAGTTATAATTATTCTTGTGTTATTGATCTGTGTTTAAAAATTTTCCTTTTTTTTTTTTTTTTTTTTTTTAATTTATTTTTGTTATTATTAATTATTATATATAAAATAAATGATAATGTTTATAATTCAATGTGAAAAAAATTAGGATAATAATATTTTAGTAGCGGTTCGAGGAAGTGACCACGTGGCTCTAGAGCGACGACCAGCAACCCTCGATAACTTGGCCGAAGGTAAAACAGGAAAGCAAAGCAAAGCAAAGCAAAGCAAATCAAAGCAAAGCAAATTAAAGCAAACCAGCACGAGCTCGTTATACAATACCATACAGTAGTACTACGTCTCGAAGTACAGTTTACTGACCGATGTCTAAAACGAATAACGATAACCGACAGTTAGAGCTTTCAACTACTTGCAGCAGCCTTGACTAACTAACTAACTAACTAACTAACTAACTAACTTTAACAAATCATACTACATATAATTACATTGGCCAATCATTCAAACGAACAATTGCTTCTTATAGCTTATCTATATCTATATATCTATACTAAAAAGCTTGAAAATTATAACAATTTAAATTATTGTATATACCAATGTGTATATGTGTATTAGAGTTGTTCTTGATTTCATCAATTTTCGAATTTCAATGCTCCCATAGGCTATAGGTCGTCTCCAAATATATAGAATACAAAAATCAAGTCAAAACCCCAGGTTTCTATCTCGATTTTAAGTACCGTCCCAAAGTCTTCGAATTTTCCTGTTTTATTAAAAAAAAAAAAAAAAAAAAAAAAAAAAAAAGGTTGTATAATATTTCGAGACGATCTGGCCCATGGAAGTTTCGAAATTCGATCGAATATGATCGAATTAAGGGCTACTCTAATGTGTATATCTATATACTACATCGTTCCATATTTACAATACCTTATATTATTATACCGACAAGCTTTTTATTAGGCATTAAATTTTTTACCACTTTCACTTATTATATACACACACACACACACACACACACACATACGCGAGCACAGAGTTAAATATTATTACTTACTATATATATACCCGATTACACAGGGTTAAATATAGTCGAATTATTGTTATATAGATATACGAAAGAGTATATATATATATATATATATATTATATCTAAACATTTTTTAATGTTTAAGTTTCGCTCGATTTTCATTGATTTTTTTCTTTCATATCTATATTACAAAGAAATAGTATATAATGTATTATGCGTATAGATCGCCCTGTATAATCGTTGTATATATATATATAAAGTTATACATACATAGATATATGAATATATATATATATATCATATTTGTATGTATACCTACTATCTGCATTCGTCAATACGTATTACGTATTATTTAATTATTTAATTAATACGATATATAACTAATAGCGCGATCATCATAATTCACGACTATACCCTTATACCTTTACTCATACTCATTAATGCTATGATAATTGATCAATAAAATGATATATAATAATATATTAAATATTGAAAGAAAGAAAGAAAGATAAAAAAAAAAAAAAAAATGCACCGTAGTTACAGCGTTCTTTCATTTTTCTTGCACCATATATATATATATTGTATAGGTAGGTATATAATGCTGATATGCTATTCCATCAATCACGGCACTATAATAATAATAATAATAACAATAATAATAATAATAATAATAATAATAATAATAAATATATGGAAAGTGAAAACAAAGAAGAGAGTTTTGGAATTGTATTTTCATAATGAAAAAATGATAAAACAAGCACTGATCATTGTACAAATCCATAAAAAAACAAAAAAATAATTTCAAAAACACAGATCTTGATCATCGTATTTAAGATGTTGTAATAGTATAGTGGCTGAAATTAGATGATATTATATATATATATATATATTATATAATTCATCATCGACACAATTTTGTATCATATATTTTCACAGGTTTAGAGCTTCTAGTGCCGATATTGATTGATTGATTGATTGATTGACAGTTGTTTGTTATTGTAACGATTATCACTTATCGCTTTTAGATGAATAAATAAATTGGTAAATAAATGAATAAATAAATAAATAAATAAATAAATAAATAAATAAATAAATAATTTCGGCTTAAATTTAGAGATTTGAAAATGACAATAATTTCGGTTTTTAATATACATAATATATATATATGTATATGTATTAGGGTGATTCAAAAAAATATATAAATATATATAAAAAATATATATATATATATATATATGTATTAGGGTGATTCAAAAAAAAAAAAAATTTTTTTTTTCTTTCACTAACAGGCTCAAAAGTTTCATTTAGGTCAAAAAGTATGCCTGTTAAAATATGAGCTCTTAATATTAATATTAAGAGTGGGCGCATCGCACTTTTCGATTTTCCATAAGAATAACATGGGATAAATTATTTTTGCCTCTTCTGATTCTTATAACTAGCAAATGATACGTCACACAAAGAATCTACAGACATGCTTTGGTTGGAAAATGAAAAACGAAAAATACAAAAAAATAAAAAAATTAAAATTGAAAAAATTAACATTAAAATCAATTAAAATAAATTAAACTTTGACCTTGAATAACTTTTGAACGAGTGGACTTATTGGAAAATAACTCGGAACTTTTTTGTAGAGCGTTCAATTCTCTACAAAAATATGTCTGTAGATTCTCTGTGTGACATATCATTTGCTAGTTATAAAAATCAGAAGAAGCAAGAATGATTTATCCCATGTTATTCTTATGGAAAATCGAAAAGTGCGATGAGGAGCAACTCAATATTAATATTAAGAGCTCAAATTTTAACAGGCATACTTTTTGACCTGAATGAAACTTTTGAGCCTGTTTGGAAGAGAAAATAATTTTTTTTTTTTTTTTTTTTTGAATCACCCTAATATGTATATATATATACATATGTATAGAAGTATACGTATATTATTATAAAATATTTATATTATTAATATAAAAATTGAGCCGAAATTATAATTCTATATTACATATTAATATACTTTTTGACTATATATATATACTATAATATAATATAATAATATATAATTATATATATAGACACTGCAAATACGTTTAGCGTTGCCGAATTAATTAACATATATATAATATATGCAAAGAAAAAAAAAAAAGAATAAATAATATTATATATATATATACCTACTTATTTCTAATTTTATGTCCTTTCTCTTATTTCTAGCTACGAAACATTCGAAAATATTTCCCGGTGTTGCGTCCGAAAGTGATTTACAAAAATGGCGTACATCGAGGGACCGGAAATCACCCTCTCTTAGCCAAATGGGACCTGAATCTATCAAGCACAAGGTGACTTAATAAATAATAATAATAATAATTAACTGAATTAAAAAATTGACTAAAAAATTAAAAAATAATCAATTTTTTTTTTTTTTTTTTTTTTTTATGATATAAACTCGTTTCAGTTCTCCCTCCAAGATAACGGCTCGGCAAAATTCTTCCAGGGAGCAATGCACACGCCTAATATGGGGGAAAAAGTTGCCCAGGTCAGTATATATATATATTATACCTATATATATATATATAAATCCGTATATATATTATATATAATATGTACATAATAGATATGTATTGTATAAGATTTCTTTTTCGTTTTATTCATTCTGCATGATTTTATTGGTATAATGTCGTTAAACTGTCCGATCGTATCAGCTTATTTCCGTCCTTTCTACTATATACCTAAGTGACAGCTCTGAGCTTGACTCTGCTATGCTGAATCGCTTTCTTCAGGCTTCCGGTATCAGGGATTCAGATTTGAATATCTACTAGCAACTCTGGCATTAACGTCCCTCAATCAAAGCCAGATAATAAAATTTCATTAGTCTGATCCCACAATATAATATATAATTATTATCAGATGAAGGAAAAATCTTTATATAACAATAAACGAAATAAATACATATACGTATACGTATGTGCGCGCGTGTATGGATAAAGGGGCCATATTATTCTCCTTCGGTGAAAAGAATAAAACTAGACGAAAAAGAAAAAGAAAAAGAAAAAGAAATAGAAAAATGGGAAAAGAATATATCTCGAATTTAAAACTAGGCCTGCCAAGTCGCTTCTTTGGTCCAGTGCCAAAAAAAAAAAAAAAAAAAAAAACGAAAGAGGAGAAGAAAACTAGAGGATTATCAACCCAAATCCCGATATCTTCTGTATAATCCGTATGGTAATATATATATATATACATATAATAATAATAATAATAATAATAATAATAAATGCAGAAGTCTGCACATTCAAAGAATAAAAAGAATTAAAAAAAAAAAAAAAAAGGAAAAGGAAAAGAAGATAAGAAATATAGGCGGCGGGGGTTGTGGTGGTTGGTGGTTTGAATCGGGGATGGCGCTACGATCGACAGTGTCGCAGTGTTGGGCTTGGGGCTGGTAGTACAAACGTATAATAGTTCAGTTCCCTGACGGCCACTCATCCCCTTTATACCCTCTTTACTCCCACCTATCGCGCGATATGCTCTCGATGCCTCGACTCGGTTCTCGTACTTGTCGTATACGTCGCTGTGTCATTTAGCCGCGCGTTGTTTTACAGTACGGAACACACATCTTCTCTCTGACCGATATAATATTATTGTATTAGGCTTTTGTCGCGTCGAATTTTATTCCTCTCGTTTTCGGTTTTTCGGTTCGTCGTTTCTCGTTTCTCGTTTCTCGTTTCTCGTTTCTCGTTTGTCGTGTAACGCGTCCTTCGCGTATATACATACATACATACATACATACATACATACATACATACATACATACATAGACGGTGTATTATATATGCAAATGTATATAGTACCTGTATTATTATACACCTATAGTATACTTATATTACGTTAAACATCAACGAGCGCGAGCTTAACGCGCGCGATCTATTCCTTTGGGAGAAAAAGAAAAAAAAAAAAAAAACAGAAAATACAGACGAGTATGTTATAATTATAAACTATACCTATATACATGAGCATTTTACTATATATATATATATATATATATAATATATACACGCATCCGTCCATTAAATTTTTTTTTTAATCAACATATCAAGTTGTTGTAAACTCTCGTATATGTAATCTGTATAGTCGGGAATTAATACTACGTAACTCGTTTTCTTTTCTATTTGCTAGAAGAGAGAGAGAGAGAAAAAAACAGAAAAAAAAAAAAAAAAAAACACCAAACGAAATTATATATATATATAAATGAAATTAAATCGTCGTTGTTTATAATGAAAAATTACAGTAAATTTATATCACATTATTATACCGTATAGTATATGTATAATACCTAGTGAGAAAAACAAGTGATATATATATATATATATATATATATATATATAATATATTCGACAATCACACAACTCTAATCACACGCAAATTTTGTTTTCTTTTTTTTTTTTTTTTTTGTTTTTCTATTTTTTTCGCATCCTATATCATTCCGCGCTTTAGTTGACAAAAAAAAAAAAAACAAAAAAAAAAAAAAAAAAAGGTAAAGTGACCGCGTGACTTACGCGCGGCACGAACTATATATATACACGGCAGTAAAGATTTTTTTTTTTTTTTTTTTTTCTTCTGCTTTCACTATATACTACCAGATTATTAACATTAATATAGTAGAAAAAAAAAAAAAAGAAAAAAAGAAGAAGAAGATGAAGAACAACAAATGCACTTTATATACCTCAACCTACTGTGTGAAACGGGCTTGATTATATTCCGCGCTAATAAATAAAGCGTATATATATATATATATATATATATAATGACTTCGAGTTCTTGGAAATACTAGTGTAGCTGAAGTAGGGAATCGATATATTACTACACGTATCGTGACAATAATAAAAATAAATAAATAATAACAAAAAAAAAAAAAAAAAAAAAACAGCAAATCCCCACAGCACACAACATCATGCTGTTTATACGGAGTACCTTGACCACGGTCTATCGAGGTGGTTGAAAAAAAAAAAAAAAAAAAATTTTTTTACATGAATCGAAAACTATATTGAAAAAAAAAAAAAAAAAAGAAAATAAAAGTAAAAAAAAAATCTTTGATATCTCGTAAAGAAATATATATCATATATATTTGGCATATATGCGCTAAATGTACGATGCCAGGGACGATAAGCTGACGGAGGTACAAGCCGGGCGTGAGGGTTGGACCCTTGGTGGTAAAAACGGTTGGCGTGAATCTCCGGTACAAGGTGGAGGCGCGGGGGTTGATTATATAGATAGTAGTAACGTTACGGATTGGCCGGATTGGAGTGAGTTTAGGGAGTTCAGGGAACTCGGCGATTGCCGAGAGGCCATTAGGGACGTGGCGCCACGGAACATCGGGGGGGCCGGTGACCCTAGGGCCCGTGATTCGCCCTGTAGTCCACAGGACATTAGACTGCTTCACGAACTCGTCGAAGACCTCACCAAGGAACAGGACGAACAGACTAAGCCTCGGTCCGAACAGGTGAGACTTAGATTCATTCGTCAAGTTTTATATACGATTTAGATATACGAAAATTAAAGAAATGAGGAAAGGAAGAAACGAAAAAGGAAATGAAATTCATCTCGCTCGCATCTAGGGGAAAAAAATAAAAATAAAAAAAAATAAATAAAAATCTGCAAAGAATAGATTTTCGATATAAAGATAAATATTTTTCGATGTCAACAAAAAAAAAAAAAAAAAAAACACCGCGCGATAGACGAATGTATATATAATATAGCGGAGGGTAACATATGCAGTACCTATAGTAGATCGTGGCAGTGTACGAAATATGAGTTAGAGTACAACACAGCCGTGTAGTACGTATGGCGCGGGCGCGGGAAAAACAATCAATACGTTAGGACAGGTGGGCAGTAGCGGCGGCGTCGACGTCGACGTCGACGTTGGCGTTGGTGTAGAGGTGGAGATAGAGGCGCGAGAGAAGCCAGGAAACCGAGGGAGAAGAGCAAGAGGGACAGTAGGGAGAAGACGCGTATCCCTCGCTCTCTCTCTCCCCTCGTTTTATCTCTTATAATAATTATTGCTGCAGCTACCTTATAATCCGAGATATATTTCTTATCTGCGGATATATTATAATCGCTGTGTTAAACAACAACAACAAACAAAAAAAAAAAAAAAAACAAGAAAAAAAAAAAACATCAGGGAGAAGTGTGCAGTTAGCCCGAAAAAAACTCATATATAGTATAAAATCTATCTTATCGCGGCGTGCAGCAGCAGCCGCGGCAGCAGCAGCAGCAGCAGCAGCAGCAGCAACAGCAGCGGACATACTATACAGAATTTCTGGACCCCGCACTTGCAGATGGGTAGAAAATTATTACCTCAGGGAAAAAGAAGACGAAGAATTGGTTTATTTTGAGAAAATAACAAAGAGGAAAATATTGAGAAAAATACGGTGAAAATAGTATATAAATATTGAACGAGAGAAATATCGAATTGAGGGAAAACGTTGCTACCTATAATAAGGAAAAGTGATTTTGTTCTTTCTTTATTTCTTCTTTTCCTCCCACTACGACCATTTGGTTTGTAAGTTTGTTTCTATTTCTGTTTGTTTGTTCGTTTGTTCGTTTGTTTGTTTGTTTGTTTGTTTTCTGTGTGTGATTGTGAATTGTGATTATAGTGTTGTTATAGAGTGAAACTGCAGCGAGGACGGAAATACTATATTAACCGCATAGTATTATAGACAGTGCCAATTAATTGATTGATTAATTAATTAATTAATTAATTATTAAAAAAAAAAAAAAAAAAAAAAAAGAAATTAGATATTTTCAAATCTCACCTTATAATAATTCAGTGCGATTAAGAGTGTCGATTTTTCAAATAAATATCAGAAATATATATATATATATATGTTCATATAGTAGTATTATATACCTAATATATAGTCCATATATGCAGAAAACGGGAATAACAATTTTATTTTTTGTTACGGAATTGTTTGTTTGTTTGTTTGTTTGTTTTTTTTTCAACGAAGGAAAGTATATGAATAAATTACCGATTAAAATAAAATGGTATATACATACATAAGTCGTGCGTTGGATAAAGGGAAAAAATTAAAATAAATAAAAAATAAAATAAAAACAAAAATACAAATCAACCGAAAATAGTAAACAATATATATTTATGGGTAAAAATAATGAGATATCAAAATCGCGCACAAAGTTCAAAATTTAAATTCTAAATAACATAACGTAATAAATAAATAAATAAATAAATAAATGATTGAAAACGAGCTTATTGAAAAAAAAAAAAATAAAAAATAAAAAATAAAAAATAAAAAAAAAAAAATAAAAAATGAGACAAATATCTAAATATCTAAATAAAGAAAAAAAAAATAAATAAATATAAATAAGTGAACGAATAAATGAAAAGCTGGAGAGACTGATTACACCTAAACCTAAAGAAAAAAAAAAAAAAAAAAAAATTTCGAAAGTTAAATGAATGAAATTAATCGACTGATTTATAACAACCGCGTGTTCCATCCATTATAGTTAAATTATACCTTTGCTTATATTTATTGATTGATTGATTGATTGATTGACTGATTGATAACGTGAATTGATTTTTTAATATATATATATATGAAGCATTTCGTACAATTGTGAATTTGTACCTGATAAATATATTGTATATAAATATATATATATATTATATATATATATACCTATTATACCTATACACTGACGAAAAAATAAAAAAAAAAATTAATAATAATGATAATAACAACAATCGTGTAATAATCTAATCCCGTTTTTATTGTTATTACCTATAAAAAAAATACACATTTTTTCGTCTCAAAAGTTGTTTTACCTACGTTTTTTTTTTTTTTTTCTTTCTCTTTCTTCATTATACAACGTCCTATAATAATGATCCTATAATAATAATAATAATAATAATAATAATAATAATAATAATAATCGTTATCATATAATATACTCCTCGCATCGATCTGTGATTAAATTCGGTAAAACCACGAAAAAGCATGAGGGTAAAATAAATTTGATAAATAATAATCGAGAGAGAGAGAAATAATAAAAAAAAAAACAAAAAAAAAAAAAAAAAATTCAAGAGAAAAAGGACAAAAAGTTGAGAAAATAATCTTTGAGTTTGAAATTAGAAAAAAAAAAAAAAAAAAAAAAAAAAAAAACTACGTAAATAATAAATATAATATTTAATTACCCTGCACTCGGTACGTAGACTAGAGCTGGTAAAAAGAGGAAAAAGAAAACGAACTACAACTATATATAGTATATATAATATAAATATATATATACACGAGGTATAATAGAATCTCATTAAAATTAATGAATTAAATTTTCCCTCTCTCTCTCTCTCTCTCTCTCTCTCTCTATTTCTCTCCTCTCTCTTAAAAGTATATTGAATACGTACACGTAATATATTGTGAGTTTGATAAGCCGTTCGGAAAATTTAAAATCAAGGGTAATTTTATTAAAAAGAAATTTCTATACTATAATATAAAAATTATAAATTTGAAAGTGAATATATATTAATAATAATAATAATAATAATAATAATAGGAGTGAAAATAAGTATCGTTTCGTTAAATTGCGGATTTAATATAAAAGTGTTTATTGTAAATCGTTTGAAAATATTTTCCAAAATTCAGTTCCTAAAGAAACAACGATCGTCAGAGTCTTCAGGTGGCGAAGAGGAGGAATTGGAATTGGAATTGGAATTGGAAGAGGAAATCGAAGAACTGGAAGAACTACAGGAAGAATTTGACGAAGAGGTTGAAAATCGTATAGATTTATATCCGAATAAATATTTCGGTAATAAATCTTTACCACCACCGTTAATTATACCCGCGAGTTGTAAAAACTTTCGACCGCAACAAATCGGGCGACTTCCTCCGCCCGTTGTTATAAGAAGGAAACAACTACTTGTCAAATCGAGTCCTGGTTCAAATGCCACCTCTACTAGTGTGCAGATAGACGAAGAGTCGCCGGGGGCCTCGGAAATCGAAAAATTAACAACGCGTATAAATTCGTCGTCGATAGTATCGCCCAGGACGCCTTTTATCCCTGTTATGGCGTGCCTAAAGTCCCCGAAGGCGATGTCGGAGCACCTCCTGGGCCAGCTTGAAGTACCTGTTGCTCCCGTGGCTCCCGCGGTTTCGGCGACTCCCATAGTTCTCGGCGCCCTTAGAGCCAAGGGTGGAGGATCGCTTCGGGACGGAGAAAGGGGCGAGAGATTATCCGACCTTGTACCAAGGCAGAGGTGGAGCAGCGTAA
>OX031018.1:1282500-1285000 GCA_943736025.1 Tenthredo mesomela
ATATACATATATTATATTATATATATATATATATTTATTAGACCGTTTCAAAAAAAAAAAAAAAAAAAAAAAAAAATCGATAATTTTTTTTTTTTTTTTTTTTTTTTTTTTTTTTTTTTTTTGAAACGGTCTAATATATAGGTATACATATATAGATATATATGTATATATTTATTATTTCTTTGGTGTTTCTCTCTATCTCTATATATATAGATTATCATTATTATTATCATTATTATTATTATTATTATACGTTCGTAGAATTATATTAAATTTTTTTTTTTTTTCTTTATTCCAAAGAAAGAAATATATATTGACAATAAATATAATAATATAGTATATATATAAAAGAAAAAAAAAAAAAAAAAAAAAAAAGTAAATGGAAAAAAAAAAAAATATATACATATTTTCCATCGAATTCAATGTTTTATATAAAAACATATTCAACCATAGTCGAATCCATATATACCAAACATCTGTTATCATGATTTTTCATTTCGTAATAATTTGATTCTTGTTTATGTTGATTTATCTTTCTTTCTTTCTTTCTTATTCTTCCTTTCGGTTTCTTTATTCCATTTATTTTTGTCGTTTATACAATAATATATTTCTTGTTTTTCTTTCTTTTCATTTTCTTTTCCTTTCTTATTTGTTTTCTTTTCTTTTTCTTTTTCTTTTTCTTTTTCTTTTTCTTTTTCTTTTTCTTTTTCTTTTTCTTTTTCTTTTTCTTTTTCTTTTTCTTTTTCTTTTTCTTTTTCTTTTTCTTTTTCTTTTTCTTTTTCTTTTTCTTTTTCTTTTTCTTTTTCTTTTTCTTTTTCTTTTTCTTTTTCTTTTTCTTTTTCTTTTTCTTTTTCTTTTTCTTTTTCTTTTCTTTATTCAATTTTCTTTTATTTTATTTCACTTAATTAATTTTCTCGTCGTATTTGTAAATATATTATATACATTTATGTTGTTTCTCTTGCCACAAACTTGAGCATGGTTTTAATTTGACTCTAGGCTCTCTTGTGTGCCAAGGGTTGACAAGAATTGAAATGTATTTTGTGAAGAAAATGAAAATAATTGAAATAAAATTGAAAAAAAAAAAAAAAAAAAAAAAAAAACAAAGTACTATAGAGTGAAAAGAGAAAACTTTGAATAAGAAATAAAAATTAAATAAATAATTTAATTTAATTTAATTTAATTATGTATATAAAAAAAAAAAAAAAAAAAAAAAAAAAAAAAAAAAAAAAATCAAAGTACAAAATAGTGACGCAAATTTAACATTAGTGGTTTTCTCGTAGCTCGGCTTGGACAAGGATGAGGTTAGTCAGCAGAAATCACAACGCAGATTCCAAAAACAATGTTTAGCGATCAACTTTTCCTATGCTTATATACATTCAACTATATTTCGCACAGTTTTTTAAAAAGGCAATAATTTTTCAATCCACACCGTAATTATATATATTATACACACACACATATATATATAATATATATATATATATATATATATATAATTTATTATACATAAATTCAGCTATTCGAAAAACGAAATTCGATCAGTTAAAGATTTTATATTGTATATACGCATATACATATATATATATCTATATATATATGTAAAGATATATTTATACATACTGACAATCCAGATCACTTAAATACAATAATTATATTTTAACGCCGTTCGTAGTTTATATTATTTTTTTTTTTCGCTAAACTTCTTTTAAGAACAGCTGATGTTACGAGGGAGCACGTAATTTTTTTTATTTATTTTTTATTTATTTTTATTTTTTTACTTATATTATACCGAGAGTTTTCGGTGAGACTAGACAGTCCCCTTCCTACGTCAAGACCAACACAGGCGCGCTCATTCGGTAGGGTATGACCAGTGCATTGGTCCCGAATGAGCCTCACGCACGCGGTGCGCACCTGTGTCGGTTTTGTCGTAGGAATGGGACTAGTCTCACCGAAAACTCTCGGTATATATTATATATATATATATATTTATAATATATTATATAATATAAATATATATACGGGGGTGCCGCAGGCAGGTATGTCTCACCCTCCGGACTTAATATATATATACTATGTACATACATACATGAATAATATACTATAAACATATGTTTGAAAAACCTTTTAGCGCGATTGCAATGAGAGTGAGAAATGTCGCGTTCTCAAACCATTTTTCACATGGGTTCACCGGGTTGAAGTTACGAATTTTAAAATTCCCGATAAGTCAAAATTCTGAATAACAAAAAGAAAAAAAAAAAAAAAAAAAAAAAAAAGGTATTTTTCCGAAAGTCTACATAGCCGATTTAAAAAACTTTCACACGAAGAACACCGGTGGTTAAAAATTTCGAAACCTAAAGACTCGAAACTTAGATTAATCGTCTTGAGATTTTATTTTTGAGCGACAAAAAAGTTTCAAAATCCTATCAATTATTTACGACATCGTTAACAGTTATCGATTTAAGTAGATAAAATGGATTTCCGTAATTATAGGGGCTCGATC
>OX031018.1:2011586-2024086 GCA_943736025.1 Tenthredo mesomela
GCTCGAGGCAAAAGTAGGTCAGTGGAGCTCCATTCACATTACGCCACCATTCATGAGATCTGCCAACGAACCATTCCACTGTCAAGCTTTTCGCCATTCCCCATTCCCCCCCACCCCCCCCCCCCCCCCCCCCCCCCCCCTACTATAATATTTTTCTGTTTATCACTTATGACAATGATCATTAGTTAGATTTTCGATTTTCCGTCCTCTTCCTGTTTTTTTTTTTTTTGCTTTTTTCTGATTTTCTCTATTCGCGACAACATAGACTGGAAATTAATCATACGAATGAACAAAGATATCGGTCTAATCGTATAGAATAGAAATTTGTCAAATAAATTTAAACGTAGTGAAATCAAAGAGAACGAAAAAAAAAAAGAGAAAAGAAACACGAATTTTGGCATTTTTCTTTTTTGCTGTTTTTGTTACTTTCTGTGTTTTTATTTTTTTTTTCTGGTTTTTTTTTTTTACTCTTTTTTTTCTGTACTTTTTTTTTCCTTTCGGGGGTGTTGGGTGAGGAGATATTTAACCCCCTCGCATATACACCAAGCGCCCAGACGTGCTGCCTGACCCGATTTCGCCCGGGCAATGACGTCGCTAGTGACGTCACGGGCAGAGAAGTGGGCCGCCAGGTCGAAACAGTTTAACTGTTACCGAGGCCGTTCGATTTTCAACCCTTTTCTTGATTGTTCAAAGGTATGGGGGGAAGGGGGGTTCGACGGGGTTGAGAATTTGGGAACGAATAGAGTTCTGTACCTTTACATATACTATAGGTAATATATATTCTCCATACACATACACATTTTTTTTTCTGGCTAATTCGAATTTATTTATTTCATTAAACGTGAAAAAAAAAAAAAAAAAAAAAAATCGAACGATCATCAAATTTTTATATTTTTCGATTTATATTATAATATCGTATGAAAGAACGTCGGTGGGTTCTTTCTTGTGATTTTGATGACTGGTTAATTATTGTTTAAAAATACCTACTCTGTTTTATTAGAAAAAGAATTTCAAATTTCGTGTATGGTAATCTTTTGAAAATTAAAAAATCAAAAAAAAAAAAAAAAAAAAAAAAAAATCAGCAATCACATAGGTACGCGGCGAAAAAATGATTAGATGATCGAAATCGACGTGTGTTAATAATCTATACGACCTCATACATGTATGTACATATGATATACTATGTTTCATTCTTGATAAGGCCTATACTGCGTGCTATAATACATATTATATACTATAATATCTATAGATACTTATATACATATATATATATACGCGTAGATATATATATATATATATATATATATATATATATATATATCAATCGATACAAATTTCCCTCTGTG
Organism: Tenthredo mesomela; assembly: GCA_943736025.1. Taxonomy (NCBI): domain Eukaryota; kingdom Metazoa; phylum Arthropoda; class Insecta; order Hymenoptera; family Tenthredinidae; genus Tenthredo; species Tenthredo mesomela. The sequence goes on from OX031018.1 coordinate 2,012,933, forward strand.
ACTTGCATTTCCTTGCTAAAGTCGGTGGTGGCTATATAATATATATATATAAATGTATATAGGGTCTATTTTTAGAATGTGGGTCACCCATAAACCCGAGGTTGTCCCGTGACGTCACGGGACTGTTTCCCTGGCAACGAGGACGCCGGGTCATCCACCGGAACGCCCTAAACGTGCCAGGCACACTTTGGCTCACGTCGAATCAAAATTATTATTATTATTATTATTATTATTATTTTTTTTTACTTTTATCTTCATATACATGTAAATACATAAATACACATTTTTCAGATTATCTCATGCTCACCTATCAAGCACAGAAATCTCTTTTCCAATTTTCAAGAGCTGAATGAAAAAAAAATCAAATTTTTTATTTTTTTTTTCTCGTTTTCTTTTAAAAAAATTCATTCATTCAGATTCAAAATAATTTACATCTGAATATATATATATATATATATAGGTATAGGTATTATATTATATCGTAATGCTGATCCTGTTATTGTTCTCTGGGTGTAGATTGAAATCTTTTTTTTTTTTTTTTCGTAAAGATGATTTCGCTTCGAATTTTCTATAGTAGGCAATTATTTTATTTATTTTTTCTTCCTTTTTCATATAATGAAGGAAAGTTTTTTTTTTTTTTTTTTTTTTTTCATTTTATACATCAGAATCAAACGTATACTTATTAGGGCTAATCATTTTGGGGTGATATTTTTTGATTTGCCCTCGCATCCCTCAAAATGTGAGTGTATGCGGTCAGTATCAGTACCTATCAATATGACCACGGTACGATTTTTTTTTTTGGCGTGGCCCATTGCAAAAGTATTTTTCTCATTTAAATAACACGGTAAATGTTTTTTTTTTTTTTTTTTTTTTTATTTGGAATTTTATTTCGTTCTAACGAATCATCGTGTTGTAAAAATCAATACATATTCTTGTACGAAATTGAACGATCTCCAAAAGAGGTCTGATACGAATTTTCGTTAGGTCGAAAAAAAAAAGTCGTCAAATACCGTTTGAGGTCGAACTTTAACCTTCAATAACTTTCAAACGAGTGGACTTAGCGAAAAATTATATCAGACCTTTTTTTGGAGATCGTTTAATTTCCTACAAGAATATGTATTGATTTTTACAACGCGATGATTCGTTAGATTGGAATAAAATTTAAAATAAAAAAATAAAACATTTCCTGTGTTATTTGAATGGGAAAAATACTTTTGCAATGGGCCACGCCAAAAAAAAAAAAAATCGCACCGTGGTCATATTGATAGGTACTACTACTGACCTCATACACTCACATTCTGAGGGGTGCGAGGGCAAATCAAAAAATATCACCCCAAAATGATTAGCCCTAATACATATACACGCTGAAGCTGACATTCAGTTTCAGTTGATTCGGATATTCTATTATATTAGACTTATTTCGCATTTTTTCAAAATTAAATTTTGTCGTCAAAAAAATCTGTAAATTTTTCACGGACACCTACTACTGTAGGTAAGAATTTTTACCCGAGTTTCAGATTCAGAGAAGCGATATTATTGCGATAGACTTTGATAGACTTTGGTGCATCACTTAATTAAAATTTAGATAGGAATCGGGGATTTTGACTAAATTTTTTTTGTATATATATTTCGAGACACTATGATCTCCAGCGATGCGGGAGCATCGAAATTCTAATAGTATGACCGGATTAAAGGAACACCCTAATATTATATACATATAGATATTAGACTGTGTAAAAAAAAAACCGACATCTTCTTTTTGTTCGGGCCCTTTCGAAAATAGTTAGTGCTTAATATAAAGAAAATTGTCCCCAAAGCTTAGCTATGTAGCTCGAACACAGAATTAGCGCATTTGAAAATAAGATTTCCCATGTATTTCAAATGGCAAAATTTGTTTATCTTAGTTTTATTTTTATAATTCTCTTCATTCAACTGATAAGAATAAAGTGAATATACGGTTTTGAAGGGAAAAAATTTTTTGAGAAAATGCATGAAAAAAAAATTTTTAATTAATTTATCGAAAAGTAAGTAGTAATCAAATATACATATGACTTTTAAACCACTGTAACTCGTTAACGGTTCAATCGAGCAACTTGGGCCAAAGGACTATTTTTGTAGATCATAAAATTCTCTACAAAACCGTATATCTACTTTATTCCTATCAGTTGAATAAAGAGAGTTATAAAAATAAAACTAGGATAAACAAATTTTGCTATTTGAAATACATGGGAAATCTTATTTTCAAATGCGCTAATTCTGTGTTCAAGCTACATAGCTGAGCTTTGGGGACAAATTTCTTTATATTAAGCACTAACTATTTTCGAAAGGGCCCGAACAAAAAGAAGACGTCGTTTTTTTTTGACACAGTCTAATAGATATAGATAACTACTTAGGCATATATCTTATGATGATTTATAAATTATATCCATTCATTCGATTTGACCTAGATCTCGTGTCTAAGTGACAGGGATACGGCAGTGACATCACTGCGGTTGTCATGGAAACAGGACATTGCACTCTGATATCTCGTCGTATCTCACGCATATATATATATACAATACTGTAACATCGCAATTTGCAGATTAAATTAATAAATAAATAAATAAATAAATAAATAAATAAATAAATAAATAAATAAATAAATAAATAAATATTAATAAATAAATAAATTGTAAAAAAATATTCGATCTAAGACAGATATTTTCTTTAGGTAGTATCTAGGTATATATAAGTTCGTGTTGTAGAAAAAAAAAGAAAAGAAAAAAAAAACTACAGATTTCGACAACGTAGTTGATAAATGTTGAATTTTACAAAATCTGTTCTGTTTTTTTTTTTTTTTTTTTTTTTTTTTGTTTTATTTTATTTTTTCTCAATTTCAATCGCCACAAGTAGAAACCTGTAATCGTTGCTACGAGATAAAGAGAAGGAATCTTTAAACTATAATAAAATCGATCCACATTTTTTCAGTTTGTTGTTTGAATTACAGAATTAATTTTTTTTTTTTTTTTTCCTACTTTTTGAAAATTAAAAAAAAAAAAAAATAACAGTAAGACACTAAAAACGCTGCCACATACCTTTTAATTTTTTTTTTTTAATTTTTTTATGTTTTGTTTCTCCCTTCACATAACAGTTAATCGATTTATAGTTATCGCTAGAATAATCTTTATTTATTTATTTATTTATTTATTTATTTTGAAAATAATTTTTTCATCGAATATAATATACAATATATTATAATAAACGTATCATGCACGAAGCTCGAGGTGGCTCGTACATATATCAGCTTATCCTTCTCTACAGAGGGTAACTATTACTCTTATCGGTTCTTCGCTGTGTATTGCTCCTCCGAAAAGAGCTCTGATCTTATATTACACCAGTAGGTATACCGCAAAGTATCGATCATTCCGTTAACTGCTGGGTCGGTAAAGCTAGTACACAGAGTAGCTTAAAAGCTCTTATCAACACGATTTCGTAGAGCTTTCCTCCCTTGATGTTAGACGACGCAGACGTATCCGAACGTTTCCTCTTCACACATAATAATTAGTCTATATAAAGTAAAAAGCAAAAATCAAAAATCAAAAATCAAAAACTATTGTGACACATAATTCTGTTTTTTTTTTTTTTTTTTTTTCGTTTTGCTTTTTGGAAAAAACAGATCACAAAAAAAAAAAAAAAAATCAATTGTTTCCGATTTATAATCTACATGTATATCATTCATTTCAACAGATACTACAGCAATTAACTTCTTCTTTTTTTTTATTTATTTCAAAACCAAAAGAAAAAAAGGAAAATAAAATTAAGAAATTTTATTTTCACGGAATATTTTTTATGTTTGATTTTTTTTTTTTTATTTTTTTTTTTGTTTTTTTTTTTTCTATAATTTATTATACCTATAATATATGTACTATACACTGTGTAATTCTATCGCAGGACGACACGGGTCTGGCCCTACCCTAAGTATTTTTAGCATTATATAAGCTCGAAGGCGTAAGAAGAAGCGGCGCGGGCGGTTAGAAAATGTCACTCCTGATACAATATGTATGTATGTAAGTAGAAAATGTCATGCATAGAATATGGGTCAGCCTGCATCAGCATCAGCAGCACGTGTCGTGTCGCTTACATTACTATAAAGGGGAAGAGAAGCATATTATATCTTTGTCAATTTCACCCTTATTTGCACATTTTTTTTTTTTTTTTTTTTTTACAGCGTATCAAAATCGAATTTAAAAAAAAAAAAAAAAAAAAAAAAAAAAAAAAAAAAAAAAACGTGTATGATGTGTATATCTCAAAATAATTTCCAATTCAATTAGAAAGATACGCGAATCTCTGAAAATTATCAAAATTCATCATGGGTATTGAGATATTTTGATAAAAAACGAAAACAAAACCGAAAATCTGCCTCATTTGCAGACTCAAGATTTTAAGAGATTCGCGTAACTTTTTTTTTTTTCATTCAGAAACTCGAATTCCTAAAGCACGAATTATTTTGAGATTTTTTATTAAATAGTCCGTACATTGGTTCTCTCTCTCTCTCTCTCTCTCTCTCTCTCTCTCTCTCTTTCTCTCTTTCTCTCTGGAAGAGAAATGAATTTTAATTTTCTACTCCAGCAGCTCAATATCTGCCTGTAATTTTTTATCCCAGATTTCTGGTTCTAGTGCCAAACAGCTGTTGCTCAGATCCGGAGCACCGACACCTTGTTAATAATAAAGTTGCTGTGTTTCCTCAAAACTAGAATATATACTTATATCCACGCTACTATTATAACGAAGGCGAAAGTATATGTTTCTTTTGAAAAAAAAAAAAAAAAAAAAAGAAAAGGATTTTATCTGTTCATTTATTTTGACTAAGTATTTTTTATTTTTTTATTTTTTTGCAAATTTTATTCCTCATGAAAATGATCACCTAGGTAGGTATCACTTACGATTCTCTATTTCTCGTAAATATTCGATGAAAATCTTTCAACGCGATCTGCAGCTAATATATAGATTTCAAAATTGGAACGATGACGTGTATCGCTCTTCCAAGATTATAAACAACTATTTAAAAAGTGTGTGTATACTGTATAATACGTGTCTGTAGTAAACCCAAAATATAATTACATATCGAAAATTGATAAAAATTTGAGAATTCAAAAAGCAAGGAAAGAAATTATTATTATTATTTTTTTTTTTTCTCACTAGATTCTTCTTTTTCAACATTGAAGATAATTCGAGTTTTTTGAAAGAAAAACAACAAAAATCTTTCGAAGCAAAAAAATCTCAATTAAGCGTCTCAATTTTCATTTTTCTTTTAATCATTGGAAAAAAAAAAAAAAAAAAGAAAAAAAAAATGAAAAACTTGAGACGTGGCTGTGAAATCTATTGTAAGAGAGTTTTTGTATTTGTAGAGGTAGGTAATATTCCACCTCGAATCGCGTAAAAACTTTAAGAAAAGCTTTAGGTGCAGGCGTCGGGGTGTGTATGATAGGTATCCCGCGGGTTTGGTCGGCTCCGTTTTCAGTTTGTTATATTTTTGGACTTTGGAGGCTCTAGATAGTCTAAAAATTTCTACCAATAAGATTTCTGGTTTACTTATACATACCACGTGACCATAGAAGAAGAGCGCGGTGGTGAAGCTGCTCGAATACTTCTCGACTTCTGCACAGTCAGCTGCCGAAACTCCGGTTGACTAGTCACCGCACAGGTTGTACACTTCTCAGGTAAGCGAATATCGAATCATCGAACAAGAAAAAAAAATAAAAAAATAAAAAAATTAAAACGAACATTAATACGAAAGAAAAGAAATGGAATGGAAAGGAAAGGAAAGGAAAGGAAAATCTCTTTCGCATCCTCATCTGATAATAAATAATAATAAATAATAATAACTTAATTGGTGCGAGTGCGTGTCGGATTTTTGGTATTCATCATCAACTCAGTGAATTATAAATGAGGGAAATTTCGTCGAATAATTCGTATAGCTTTTAAGAAGTTTATTAATAGCGATATAACGATTAAATTAATAATAAATTGGCATATTAGCTGAGTCGGAAAAGTGCATAAAAAAAAAAAAAAAAAAAAAGATACCTCGGCGAAAATTTTATAAGTGAAGGAAATGTGAAGGAATGAATAAACCATTAAAAAAAAAAAAAAAAAAAAAAAAAAAAAGAAAGAAAATTTCCTCAATTTATCTGCAGTTACGGATATATTATATGCCAGCGTGCCGATTCATTTCCATGCACGTCTGTTTTTCTATACCCCGTAAATTTTCTTCATTTTCATCTTTTTCGTATTTTTTTTTTTTTTTTTTTTTTTTTTCTCGTTTTTCTCGTCTTGTTCCGAAGGGTTTATAATTTCATGACTTTTATCATGTACCACGTTCTCTTCTCTCTACCCTCAGTTCAGAATAACGATATATGTGATTCGCAGCTGTGATATAGAAATTTATTGAATTAATATTATCAGCGATTTTGCTCTTCTTTCTTTTTTTTTTTTTTTTTTCTTCTTTTTTTTTTGTTTTACGCAATTTTCTCGATAAAACCTCCACAGAATTCACGACATAGTTTTTTTTGATCGTTATTAGGTAATTCATATGTATCTATATATCGGGTATATTTAATTATCGATCTAAATAATCGACGCGTATTGTGTGTATCATACGCGAGATTTCTATAAGGGATACTAAGGGATGATGATATTACGAGTATCGTCTTTCCCCGATTTCGAAAAAATAGGTAATATAAAACCGCATAAACCCTGCAATAGTAGCTTTGGATCCAAGATTTCGACTCATGTCTTAGAATGGACCGACCCTCGGCGTCGCGACGCATTCAATCTATAATTAACTAACCGCTCGCTTACCGTTCAGATACAAATATAAACGGGATTAGAAGATCGTATATATACGAGGTAGAGTTTCATCGTTACCAGAAATTTTTTTTTTTTTTTTTTTTTTTTTTTTAATTCAAATAAATCGACAATTCATTTCGTAATTCGTAATACGATGCACAGAATAATTGATTTGAGGGTGTCGATTTATTCCATCAGTATAAATCCAATCCCAACTCGATCCACAAATTTATTGGACAAAATTTATCCGCAGTTGCGGTTTATAAAAATTTGTTTGTCAAAATTCTTCTTTTTTTTTTTCGATACTGCAAATTTTTTTCTGCAAAATTTTTCTTCTGGGAGGGTTTTGGATTACGTCGTTTCTGCACATCAGGGCGTAGTCGCCCAGCGCGCACAGTGCAGACGACGATCTAGCCAAATTTGGTTTGCAGAGCTGCGTCGCGACGCCGGAATAGTGGGGGGACGACTAGTAGTCGATTTCTATTTCCGGACTTTGGATATACTACACCGGCTCGACGTAGATGTATAATACGCTTTTACAGCATCTTGCATCAGATTTATTTATTTATTCAATATATTCGCGAAATTGGATTAAATTATAATCCCTTAGGTCATATAAAATTTTTTAATTTTATTAAAAACACCTCAGGGTACGTAATTCTCCGTTTCGCCTCTTCGAATATCTTTCATTCCTTTGAAACACTTCATTTCGATAATAAAAATAGGATATTTTTTTTTTCTTTTTCCAATCTGTTTCATCGATTTTTTTTTTTTTTTCATATTTTTATTGGAATTTATCATTTTCAGGTAGATTCTACTAACAGCAAAAAATCATCATGGCTGACGATGAGGTTAGGTATGTATCGTTGATTATAATCAAATGATTGTAACAATTTTCTATTTTTTTTTTTTTTTTTTTTTTTTTGTAATTTTTTTGTTATTTTTTATTTTTTTTTTCAAATTTCTAACTATGATATTATCTGTTTCATATGGTTATCATCATCGATCTTTGATCAACGACTGGGACAACTCGACAAATTTTTTACAATTTCATTCAATTTCGGAACGAGCAGTATTCGCGAATTTAAAAGGTACATGTTTACACAACCTGAGTGTTATTTTTCAATCCTATCCAATGATTGTTTGATACCTACAAAAAAAACAAAAAACAAAAAAAAAAAAAAAATGTAGAAACAAAAAAAAAATGTGTATGTCGATTTTTCACGCAATTATAGTGACGAAAGAACAAAGAAAAAAGGAAAAAAAATTTGCACAATTTTGATGTAGTATGCGAAAATTTCAGAAAATAAATTTAACAAATTTCCAAAAAGAGAATTTCTCTCTTTCTTTTTCGTCACTGTATGAAGTGAAAATTCTATAGTCACGCAAGGTTCAAACAGACTGAACTAATTTGAAAAAAAAAAAACAAAAAAAAAATTTATTTATTATAAATAATTTGTCTATTATTATATTAAACAAATACCTGTTTGTATTTTTAGTACGAATACCAACACAACCCCTCGATTGTTCTATAACTTACGCTATGATTTTTTTATCTCATCTCCCAATTTTGATTATAATTTTTGTTTTTCTATTTTTCTATTTATTTCTATTTTTTTCCCATTTTTATTTCATATTTAGCAAAATTTGTATAATTTAAAAACGTTCGAATTGATAAGCAGATCGTATAAGATAAATCTTCTAAATCGATTTGCAAAAAAAAAAAAAAAAACTGTAATCACGATTTTTTAACGTTTTTGAAAATCGTTTTACTCTTCTCTCTAAGAAAAAATCAAAAAAAAAAAAAAAAAACCAATAATTCAATCCATTATTATATCAATTTTATTATTATTTTATCTCTAGTTATCTAATCTTCTATATTATTCCTTTCTAATATTTCAGTATAATTTACATTCTATTTATTAGTTACCTGTATTATTTATAGTGTTATAATTTTATTACTTCTTTTCACCATTCTTTATACACCCTCATCCCCCATCAAGCCACGAGACGAAATTTATTTATTTGTTTTTAATAAATTATTGAATTGTCCGAATGTCATAGAAAAAATTGCGAAAAAAAAAAAAAAAATGAAACAGAAAATAATTTTTTTTTTTTTTTGTATTATTATTATTATCTAGAAGAAAATTAGGCGAATTTTGTAATTTTTTTTGCTTCCTCATTTTTTTTCAATAAATAAATTTCCATCTCGTGTAAAAAAAAAAAAAAAAATCCTTTCCACTCATTTAGAGAGCTATAATCAAGGAATAGCTCCTTAGCTCAAGTCAAGGTGTGTCAAGTGATCGTAATCCACCGTAGATATCCTGGATTTCCATAAATGCGTGTAAATAAAACAGAATTTATACACGCAAGAAAAAAAAACCTATTTTATTTTTTTATTTTTTTATTTTTTTGAATGCAACCAACACAGTGGCGACGAAGAGTCTACCACGGTAAAACAAACACACATATATACACATAAATATACATATACACATACACATACACTGCATGTTAATGTCGTTTGAAATCCTTTTAACAAAAATTTTCTTACCTATTGTTAAATTTATTACATAACAATTATAATTTGTTGTCGAAAATTTACTAACTCCATGCGTCGTCGTATAACGTTTGAATATATATGTAAAAAAAAAAAAAAAAAATTATCTGTTCCATTGAATTTCACAATTTATATTTTTTAATTGATTTATTACGTATATTACGAGGAATATTAATTTTTATGAAATTTTTTTCTCTATTTTTTTTATCATCGAATAAAATGAATACTAAGAAAATCAAAGTAAAAAAATAAGAAAAAATAAAACTTTTCAAAATTTATTATATTCACATGGATGGCTTTTATCACTATGCGCAGAAAAATTTGACTCGATCGAGCATAAAATATTGAAGATTTATTTAATTTTTAATAATTATATCACGCTCTTGCTAAATCGCGATTCAATTATGCTTTTTTGATTCTTAATTATATAATTAAAAATTTGAAACACAAATTTAGAAATCATATTTTATGAGATACGGAAAAATTGTCTAATCTACATATCGCGAAAAAAAAGAGTGTTTCAAATTTTTTTTTATTTTTATTTTTTTATTTAACCAAAATTGTGAACTATCAACGATCCATTCTAACAGAGGATTTTTTCTCTTTCTCTTTTACAGCGGAAGCGCATCGAGGATGTACGTAATGGCGACGGTCATCATAAAAAAAAAAAAAAAAAAACAAAACAAAAAAATCGTCCAGATTTTTAGTTTTTTTTTTTTCTTCTCAATTATTTCTTAAATTCAGCTACTTTTTTCTTCTTCTTACTTTCGACTTGTGATTATATATAGTCATTTTTTTTTTTTTTTTTTTTTTTTTTTCAATTTTTTTATAGTAAAATTGAAAAACGAATTATTCCGTAGTTTGAGAAATGTATCTGGGTATATTAGAATCGCGTCTCGTAAATCGGAGGAAATCCGTAATTCGATCAATTTTATAAAACGTAGGAAGAATTAAAGAGTAAGTTTTTTTTTTTTATTTCAAACATGAAATTTAGGAAAAGAAGAGGAAACAGGCCGAAACCGACAGGAAGAGGGCCGAAGTCCGTGCCCGCCTGGAGGAGGCCTCAAAGGCCAAGAAGGCCAAGAAGGGTTTCATGACCCCAGACAGGAAGAAGAAACTCAGGGTTAGTTCAAACGCTAATAACTAAAAGCAAAAAAAAAAAAAAAAAAAAAAAAGTGTGAACAATTTTTTTCGCTATAAAATGTAATCTAAAAAAAATCTTTTTTCCTTCCCAAAAAAAAAAAAAAAAAAAAAAAAAATACAGCTGCTGCTGCGTAAGAAAGCCGCTGAAGAGCTGAAGAAAGAACAGGAGAGGAAAGCCGCTGAGAGAAGACGTATAATTGAAGAACGTTGCGGAAAGCCGAAGAACGTCGATGACGCCAATGAAGGTATTTGCAATTTACATTTTTACTATATAATATATAAATTTTTTCAACTTTTGCAATCAGGAGCCCCGAATAGAAATTATCACATCCCCCATATAATATTTTTTATTTTATTTATTTTTTATTTTTTATCTCTCACTTCTGTCACATATTTTATTCATTAATTATTTATTCTTGTATCGTTAATTGATTTTAATTATACCTCGAATTTATTTCTAAATCATAAATCGAATTAGTTTTAATTATTATTATTATGATCATTATTATTATTATTATTATTATTATTATAGTTTAAAGTTTTGACACTGTTTTCTACCCCACCCCACACCCCTATTTTTTTTTTTTTGTTTTTTTTTTTCTTGTATCATTAGAGAGAATGTGGTG